>QANY01009387.1:457164-811418 GCA_003255025.1 Datisca glomerata
ATAAGCAATTATTCATGTAAGCAAATAAGTAAACAATATTATCAATAACCAGCCATAATAGACGGTGAACAGTTTAATTAAGCAGATATTGAAGTAGAAATAGTAAATGAACAGTAATTATCCCGACCAGATTTGGCTCTGATACCAAAAGGCACGGAATTGAACAGTATTTATGAGGGGTATTAAGAGGGAAGAAGATAATATATATATATTATAATATAAAGAGCAACAGCTGCAACGCAGCTCTTGTTGCAACAAAGGAAGCTTCCTCTGTTGCATGCAACAAGGAATAATAGAGGAATAACAGAGCTTCCTCTGTTGTTGCAACAGAGGAAGCTTTCCTCTATTGCTAGTTTTTTTTTATAATATAATATATTATAATAGTAATAATAATAATATTATTATTAAATAAATAAATAAATAAATTGAAAGAAAAATGGTGAAAACAAACAATAGATTTTTTTAACATAAATATGTCCATTTTTTTATTTTTGACTACTTAGTTTACTAATTACCATTTTTTCTTCCTTCCTTCATTAGTCATTGCTAATCAAATAGCAAAGGGGATGATCATGGATGATAATTAGTTCAAACAAATGTCACAAAATGATGAACATAATATTTAAAAAAAAAAAAGACTTGTAGGAAAATTAAGAATTTCGAAACTTAGATATTTGCAAAATCTTGTATAGAAGTTTTACTCTCTATTTTATGCATTGTTATGTGTGAGAAATTATGCTAGGGGATCTTTGCATCAAATGTACATTTTCAACCCATTAAATGATTGATTCACATTGGGTTAATTTTTCACCCCTCAAAAGCTTTATCATCATCCTCATTAATTGAGTTGATGACAAAGATATCTCATTATCCAACTTGAAAAGAAATAATCAATGCATGAAATTAAAGGGTTAAGATTTAAAGGAGGAGAAATGATAAAGAATGAACAATCAACTTATGTATGAAAAAAAATAAAAGATATCAACTACATGAATATGAAGAAGAGAGATGAACAAAATATGTTATGAGCAAATGTACAAAACATTTAAGCTACCTTGAGAAAAAAATGGAAGAATATGAAAATAATAAAAGTGTAGAACCTCTTGCTCTCTCTAAAATCACCTCTCTTTCTCACTCCAACCCCTCTCTTTTTCACTCTAAAAAATGGCTTCATTTTTTTCACTCCAAAGCGACCCCCCTCTTAAGTGAAGACTTCATCCCTATTTATAGGTAAAATTAAGGTTTGATTTTTTTACTTTTAATTTTTTTTTTCACTTTTTACTTTTTAGTCCTTGTACCATTTTTTCTTATTTTAGTATTGGACTAATTTTCAAATTATGCATATAGTCTTTGGATTATTATATGAGTCAAAATACAAATTATGTATATTTAATATATTAGACCGGATAAAATACGGTATCTACAATAAGAAAAAACAAAAATCCCCACTCATATCCCCGAATATGGTGGAGAAGTCTAATCTGGTGGAAATTCACTCAAAAAACCGTAGCTCTCTCCGAGCACTAACCCACAAAATACAACTCACAATTTATCTGTGATGACTGCATAATTTGAACAGATATATTAAAGTGGTTACTAGACATACGGATCTATAAATTCTCGAAGGAAAGAACTCGACTATCTTGATAAGGCTTAATACGTACGGTAACAATAAGGTCATTCAAGCCACCATATCAGAACCGAAATAGTTCTCCAAGCCCATAAACTAAACGTAACAGGGGGGGAAAAGAAACCCTAACACTGAAATCAAGCAATACCATCAAAATCGGAAGCCATTTGACACAACAACTCCTTGTCTTCGGCTCTGAGAGCTTGAAGTGACCTCAACCCTGGGCTCGAGTACTGAATCTTAGAGACGGGTTTCTAAGAAAACAAAAAGGAGAAGCTTATCAGAATTTAGATCTACGATTTGTGTTGGGAAGAGAGAGCTTTTGAGTTTAAGAGAGATTATGTTGAGAAGGGAGAACCAACGGAGAAGGGTTTCTAAATTTTTGAATGAGGATAGAGATTGCAAGAGTGTCAGCGGGCTTCTGTTTTTTTTGGATTTTGGTTGTTTCAAAATTTTGAGGCGGAGTTTTTATTGGCTGCGTGAATTTTAAAGTTTTTATTGCGTTTTATTAAAACATGTAATGATTTGGTGCTATAAAAACTCTTATTTGTTGTAGTGAAAAACTACAACTATACATACTAAATCATCTATCCTCTACTCTGTTGCCTTAGTTGTAGAAACAAAAATTAAGTCAGGATCGATATTAGGGAAACTAATTGCCTCCATTCCCATGTATAAAGAATTCTCCAACTTTCTCCCGTAGTAAAATTCAAGAGTTACATCAGCCTCACCTATTTGTGCATGGAAATCAGGTATTAGTGCATGCATTCAGAAACTGGAATGCAAGTCATTGGGGAGCAAAAATAAAGATTTTGGTTTAATAAATACAATGGGGACCGACTCCGTACCATGATCGTCAATTAAACAAATTGCAAGTGAGAAATTGACAAGCCTTAAAAACTGCAAGTTAATTAGAGTTTTCAGAGAAATCACAAGTGAAAACACTAAGAATTGGGGAAATGGGGGAAAAGAACATGTGTCATACGCATGCTCCAGATATAAAGGACGTTAGCCAACAATGGATTGAATCACTTAATTGCATATTGTAAAAAAGCGTGAGGCATAAATCGGCTAAATTTTTTTTATAGAGGCTGTCCGTGCAAAAGTTTGAAAGTGCAGGGATGTATAATTGCAATTTAGCCTAAAAACAATAACTAATCCTAAACGGCAGGTTTAAAAAATTTCATTTTATTATCTTAATGAGTATAATTCAAATATTATCAAAATATAATTTACATGAAAAAAAGCTTCAAGAAAATAAAATATAACATTGTATGATGTATACTATAATTAAGCTCTATACTAATAAGAGTATTCATAGCACTTGTTAGCACGTGGTCTATGAAAAAACAATTGGTAAGAACAAAGGAGAAATTGCTCGAATAACCAAACCCGAGTTTTACATAAATTTAAAAAAAACGAAACTGTAGGTTGTATAAAAAATCCTTTCCATCAATATAAACAATAAAAAATAAATATAGATAAAATATTGAGTAGAGAAAATTTTCTGAATTAAAAAGAAAGCATTAATTAATATTTAAAAGAAAAGGTGGGAAAAATTGTAGGGGTGTTCAAAATTGTTCCGAACCTACCGAACTGAAAATGACCGGTTCGGTCGGTTCTTTATATGTGTTCGGTTCGGTATTTTGGCCGAACCGAAGTTTCAGTTCGGTTCAGAATTTGGTGGTTTTCGAACCGAACCGAAACATTAAATTAATATTATTTTTTATATATATAATTTCATATAAAACCAAATCAAATTTTGTATTTTATATTATTTTTTCAATAATATCATTAAAAGTTATTTTTAATTAATAATACCGAATCGATGAACTGAACCCAAACTCACGGTTCAGTTTGATTCTTTTAGAATTCACAATTTGGTTCGGTTTTATTATCGAACTGAAGTTTCGGTTCGATTTTTTGCCAAAAACCTGACAGGATCGAACTGTGGACATCCCTAAAAAATGGATGACGACCGAGGAAAAAATTAAAATATTTAGAAGCAATCTAAGCAAAGTATAGAAGTAGACATGTAAAAAGCAGAGAGAACGTAGCTTAAAAGAAGCCGGAGAATTTTCTACACGGAAAAAATATATACTTGGATGAGAAATTTTAAAAAATTAAAACCAAAATCATGAACAATGTCTAAACTTAAGCAAATAAAAGTTCTCTTACCCTTTTATATTGTTTTTCATTTTGATATATAAAAATTTAAAATAAATCTCAAAATGTATCGATCTAGTCTAAGTAAATTAATTACTTGACATGTATGTTCATAAAAAACATCAAAGAACAATTCAGGATTCAACTCATAGCAGTATAAACAAAAACTTGATTGCATGTTAAACATATTTGAGAGTAAATTAGTGCAAATCAAATTGAAGGTAGATGAGGTGAACTCTACAATTATTATTTAATGTTAGTACTTAAATATAGGGAAATCCGATTCTCATATCCCGGACATGCATATAGGTGAGGTGAAGAAACCTATATAAAATTGTTCTTAATCATTAGAATCTAATATTTGTCAGAGGCTATTATCATGATATAAACAAACGCGTAAGCAAATTCAACCAATTATTTTTCATTTAAATAAAAAATATATAAATGAACGAAATGAAGAGTGTACTATGGTTAGGGAGTATATTATTTTGTACTAAATTCAATAAAACTGAATAGCTTATGAATTTAAAAATTTGATGGCCACATTGTTTTCTAAAAATATCACATAATCTATGACAAAGGTAGCAGGTATAATCCAATCAGTTATACCTCTTCTAAAAGAGGAGGTTCTAATACATGCCTATATATTTTTTCAGAATAAACTATGTCTCAGTGAATGACATCAAGGAGATCAATAATATGTATATATAGGTAGCATGTATATATATAATATATATATATATATATTATAGATTATAAAAAATATTATTTTTCACTCAAATACAACCGCGAAACAGTGTATTAAAATTAAAGATAAATACAACGAATAAGAACACTATTAATAATATATAATATGAAATTAAAAAAATAAATAAATAAATAATTCAGTTATAATGATATAATAAAAAATAATTAAAACATAGTGTCAAATATTTTCTAAAATAAAAAAAAAGTTTGTAAGGACAAAATGGGATTTCAAAAGTTTCTGCTCCCTTAACTCACTTTTTAATATACCAATCACACCACAAGGGCGATGGACGTGAACAATGATTAATTTATAAAATTTATTTAAATTTCAAAAGACTAAATATTTATAATAAAATAAATAGTATCAAGATAATAATTTATGTTATCTTGTTCACTTGAATTGGTGACATACAAATTAATTTAGTTTAGCTCTTTTTCTCTATGGTTAACATTCAAGCAATAAAATAAAATTGTAGAATGATTTGTAAAATATATATAAAGATAGGAAAATGTAGAAGTAAACTTTGCTGCTAAAAAAATCGCATGGGTGTGCTATTAGATAAAAAAAATGTCATGACCGTGATACAAAATTTATATTTGATTATTTTGGTTAAGCTATTTTAAATTTATAGATATTTATGTTTATAGACTTTTTTCCAAAATATGAAAAACTAAATGATGGTGAATATACTGTGCATTAATTTTAAAATACTTCCATCTTCATCGTTCAAAAAATAAAATACCCTAAAAGTTTATATTTTCATAAATTTCCTTTCCTCTAAAACAATGTATTATATTATATTGAATTGATCTATTTAATTTAATCTTTATCTTGTGAATTATATTGATACAATGTAATTGGTTAATTAGAGCTATAGTTATAGTAATAGTAATGAGCATTATTAATTATAAAGTTATTTCTTCACGTTTAATCACTCCAATTAATCGCACATGTTGAGAAACAATAACCATTCAAAAAAATTGTCTTGACTGTATAGCCAATACAGTTCAAGTACCTACGTGAACAAAAACTAATTATAAAAGATTATATAGATAGCTAAAATCCAAATTTATAATTTTCTAACAAAACATGCAATTTGAAGTGAAATTCAAGCCATCTCTTTTCTCTGTTATCTGGGGTCACATAAATTTATGGTTCACATTTCATCCTTAGAGATTTAACTACATCTAGCTTGCCATTTGGCATTGAAATAGAAGTTTTTACCTCTATGCACACCAAAGGGTTTTCCAGAAAAATTAAAGAAAAATGAGAAAGATTTGGTCAATTTGAGGCAGATTAAGAGCTTTAACCCAAAGACGAACTATATAAATTAGGAAGGCCACACATGCAAAAATTACAAACAAACATTTGTTAATTAGTCTTAATTGCAATATAGGTTTCTTAATCTAAAAAATTTTGTATTTTGATCTGCCTGAGTTTAGAATAAATCATGGAAAAGGCTCCAAAATCTGTATCTATCTTTGCTGCATTCCTCACATTTGTTCTCCTTCTCAACATGGGTAAGTGGTTATCGTTTCACACTTCTTAACATGTTCTAACTCATTTTATCTTGTTTCTGTAAATGTTGATTGATCATCTCTCTGGTTAATATTCATCATCTAATATATTTTTACTTTTATGATAATGGTGACACAGCAACGGCACTATGTGGGCGTACAAGTCTAACATTTCAGGGAGTGTGTCTTACAGAGTTTGGTTGTGACAGAAAATGTCAGAAATGGGAAGGAGCTACTCATGGAACATGCCATGGAATTTTGAACAAGAAATGTTTCTGTTACTTCCAAGACTGCAGCAATGAGCAAATGCCAGCTCAACCAGCTCAGCCAACTCTACCAGCTCAACCAACTCAACCTGCAGCTGCAGTTGGTGCCGACACCCCATGATTAAATTAAAATGTTCTTATTTTGGTTTTAGCGAAACTTGATGATCATTCTAATCTCAACTTTTGCTAATTGCCATGCTTTATGTTATGGAATAAAACGATCATCTGTCGATGGTGGTTGTCTCTGTTTGCACTGTTCTTTTCCATGTTTTAATTACTAGTTGTTTGTTGTTATGTACTATTCCATGTTTTCATGACAAATAAAATGTTGTTTCTTTATACTCGTATGTATATAAATGAGGCACCCTATTGTACTGAATTAGTACTTATTTCGATCTAGAACGAAATTCCTCACATTGTAAGAATCTTGAAAAACATATATGACATACAAGAGTCGCGAGTCATTGTCACGATGAGAATTTGGTAATTTGCAGATTCTGGGCATGTACCCCTGTTTTCTCATAATTAGTATATAACTCTGTTTTAATATTTTCAACTATTTATGTGCAAATACATACAATGATAATATGTATTCGTAACAGCAATTTAAAGTCTATGCTCACTATCGGGAGTAACTATTTGGAATCAGTAAACTCTCTCTCCTTTTGCCATATAAATAAATAATACGACCATGCAAGTAAGGGACGTTAAAAACTATTTGGTACAATCAATGCATTATCATTACTCCTCCACGTTCAAAATGCATTATCATTACTCGTTAAGCACTTCTAAAAATTTCAAAGCTTACACGGAGAGCGTTAAGAATTATTTCAAATGTATAAGTTTATCTTACTCTTAACAGCTTAATCTTTTAGGATAATTGACAACTTAATAGGGGTGTCATGCACCCAGGACTTTTTGGTTTTTTAATTTATAATATGTTTGTTAATTATCACTATATTATTAGTTTTAGATCATCCAACTGATATTATAGTATATTTCAATACAAAAACTAATGTTGTGTCACAACGTACATGCGACGCGGAGCGGTGATTGAAAAATCATTTTTTGACAAAAAAGAAATTCAGAGTCACCTCCAATCATTTTAGGGCGTGATTGGTCACCCAATTTTAAAATCAAATATTTTGGTCTGCAAAAATTTAAAATTGGTTCGGGAGTCATTTGCATGTGGGGAATGTATTAGCACCTCACAACGCTCATTATGAAAAATAGTGACCAAATTTAATCAAATACTATCCAATTTTTTTTCTAAATAATGTTTTAGAAATTCAATTTTGAATGTCCCATCTGATACATTTTGCATCATAAAAATGAGCACATAAATGTCCTTCAACGGGTGGTACAAAGATCATTAATTTTTTTTTTTATCAAAACGTTATTAGAGTTACTCTCGGTATCCTAAAAATAACTCCTCATCTCGGTAGTTCCCAAAATTTGGTATCCAAAAATTCTAAAGTCCGTCATCTGATTTGTTTAGTGAAAACTAAATAAAGAAATTAACAAAATTTAAATCAAATTGTTATGATTTTAATTTACGAGTGTCAATTCTGATGATAAAAGAATAAAATAATAATCACATATGACAATAATACATAAATAAATAAGAAGAGATAACAATTATAAAGAAAATGGAATAATGGAAATGAATGTTAGAGATGATAAATGTGTATGATAAATTTAAAAAAAGAATATGTAGAGTGAAAACAATGAAACAAGACGTGAAATAATTAAAATATATATATAAAAATAAATTATACTGATATTGTTTGAACATTAGTTTTTGCTCTTCACTACTTTAGTGACGATACTCATCACATATGTGCTCGAGAAGTATACATTGGTCCAAAACACGTTTTGGTCAAATTGATATTATTTTTCATTCATGTCCTTATGAGCTACTCCTAAGGCCGAATGAACCCACATGAATAAGTTATAAGATTCAAATATTTGAGGAATTTATCTCCATAAATTCTCGACATATTTAATCATGACATCGTACGACTCCATTATAGGTCCGATGCCGAATCAACTCTCTATTCATACGCACTACATTTTATGTTGGTGCAAATATACATTTTTTATTTCACGGTCCACAGAATATTTTGCTATGTTACTCTTCGTGAATATCAGTAACAAGAGGGGTATGTAAAATTATCATTTTACCCCTCTAGTTATTATTTCATAACTCCTTTATTGACTGTAAATAAACAAAGTATAACCGTGAATTTTCTCTCGCAGTTTACCATGTCTTATTCGATGATTTATTTCATGGAGTACCTGGTCAGGTTTATTTATTCACATACTCATAAATAAAGCATAAGATGACATTGTTGCATTTTGAAATCTCGCAACGAATTTCATATCTGAGAATCATGTAACTCCAACATAATTGAATTACGATCTCAACAGTCGATTTATTGTCCAACAATTCAAACTCACTCATTTGGCGTATCGTAGTCCGCAAGTAACTAAGTCAAGTTTCGTATTCACCTTATGATTAAGATAATCACGAAATACCCTTAAGGTGTAAATAATTAGATTTAGAGCTAGATAAACGGTTTTGCTCCAAACTAATTTATTACTGGTTTATTCAACATGTTTCATAACATGTTAAGGTCAACTGTTAGAGTCTCCACTTCTATGCACCAAGACCGGCTTCCTTTGGTTCAAACTAATAGTCGTAATTGGACTCGATTCCTTAGTCGATCCTAAGACTGCGAATAACATTCTGAACTATTTCAGAAGAATTTGTCTAGAAGACTCCTCAGTCTTTAATTTTTTTACGTTGACAATAGTTCTGAGACTTAAGTAAATTATAAACACTCCTTAATTAATAGAAAAACTTTCATTCATTCATTAAATTCAGTAATACAAAATGTCTGAGAAATAATTAATACTCATAAATAATTATTACACTCTAATTTATAGACATAATTCTACAGGTTAGATACTCCTGAACCTATTATCCAAGGGTCAGATGAAGTTTTTAAGGTAGTAAGGGCTAAGCTAGAGTGTTGTGAATGTGCAAATGAACATGATATATAGAGTTCTAATTTTTGTCTCATCATTTTGTAATAGAGTTTTAATTGTTTCTTAGTGAAAGGGACTCCTCGTAAGTAGATGAAAAACTTGCTTAAGAAAATACCGGCTGCGTGATTTTTGAAATGGTTTTATAAAACAGCCATTGATATCACAGCGAAAAATAGCCCAACAAACAAGCACAAAAAAGGCATAGCAAAGTCCACTTCTAAATCACCTCCACTATGCTAAAAACCCAATAATATCACAGCCCGATTTCCACCGATCAGCAATTCAGACCAACTCACAAAGAAATTAGCCAGCAACCTCAGACCAGCAAATAATCCAGAAACAGACCCAAATAACCCAACAGCGAGCAACATATATCACCGAGTAACAAAGAGAAAAAAACTGAGACCATCAAATAGCCCAGCAATGAGCAATAGAGAGAACAGATCCAAATAACCCATTAAAGAGCACACCATTATCACAGAGAGGGAGAGAGAGGAATATCACTGAGAACGTCGCGCAGAGAGAGACAGAGATGGCTGTCGCAGAGAGAGAGAGAGAGAGAGAGAGAGAGAGAGAGAGAGAGAGAGAGAGGGAGGGATTTCGTACCATAGATTTAGAGATCCGTACCAGAGAGACGCCTCACCAATACAAGAAAGAAAGAGAGCGTTCGCGGAAACCCAGAGAGAGGTGCTATTCATTGCAAACCCAGAGGCTGTTCACGACAAACCTAGAGAGATACCAAAGATGTGCCAGGAATAAAAACTCCAATCAAGTATCGCCGGAAAAAAGAGACGAGAGTAAACCCGATAAAAACTAAAAATGGAAAACAAATCATTTACATAAGTTAAATCTTCTGATATATTCTTAAAATATTCACCATGATTATATATTTTCTGATCCAGTAAAAAACTAATTAAGAAAGGATTTCCAACGGTTTATACAAACCGTTGGGTGGCAAATTGACCACTACTTACTTCTATAGCTGATTTAAGAAAACCTCAATAATATCTCTCATTGCACGTTTTAGTAGTTTCATCTTAATTCAATATACATCTCACCACAGATTAGATAATTGTTGACTCACTTTTAATCTGAATTCATCAAACATTGAATCATAGTTAAATACTTGTCGACTCGTTTTATCCAATTCACCATACATTGAGTCGTGAGCCAGATAACCATCGACTCCCTTCATCTGGATTCACCACATAATGATCATGAGTTAGATAACTGTCAACTCACTTACTTCACCTGGATTAATTACACTTCGAGCCATGAGTTGAGAGAGCCAACAAAACTCACTTCACCCGGATTGGGGTAAAGACTTGTTAGCTTAACCTAGATCTGGTTCTAACACAAGTGTTGGATGATATTAGATATTCTTAATCTCAAAAGCTAGTTTATGAGGTGGAACTTTTACTCACACTATAAATTAACTACGATTTTATTTTACAATCTATGTGAGTTAACTCCAACACAAATCCATTTTGTACATTTATTTTTTTTTTAACTTTGTCCAAGTTAAATTTATCTGAATTCGTACTTGTATTATTTTTGGATTTGTTTTCATAAAATCATAATATTCTTAATTGAAACAATCCAAATCCCTATTTTAATTTCTATTAAAATTGTACTCAGAAAATTCCAACATCGAATTCTGAATGGAACATACCTCGAACGAGCAAAAGCATAACCCTCTCACGTTTTCTTATTACCTGAAAAAGAAAAACCAAATTTGTCGAAAAGTAAGAGACATGTAAAAATCACACATGATGTTCAAAATTCACAAGAAGACAACATAAGATAGTCTCAAAAGCTTAAAATTGGCACTGCAGCGTGGATTCTCCACATTTGTCAACTCAAACCAAGAAAGACAATAATAATAAACAATTAAGTAAATGCCACTTGCCCTTTTTCAAAATTTCACATGTGACTTGTGATTCTGTCACAAGCAAAGCAAATTGCTGCTCAATTTTTAGTACACAACAACTTTCTTCTAAGAAAAAATTAGACATGATATTATATGCAAATATGTTTTTATCATTAAAAACTTCACCACTTACATTAATTAGAATGTCAACACTAAAATGGTATAAAGTTTTAAGAAAAATAGAGTGGTAAAATCTGCCAGTTTGTTCATAAAGAAGAAATGATTAATTAATCATTTAGCTAAAATATTATCATTGAGTTCTTCAAAACATATTTCATTAAGAATAATAGTTCTTTTAATTTTTCTTAGTTCCTAAGGTTTTAATGGGATTTCAACAATTTTTATGATATGAAATGTAACCCACTTTTCATCTACGTTTCCAGAACAAGAATTGTAAATCTAGATTCACTAAGAAAATTAAATCTATACTAATTTGACTATGGATCATTATGGTTAAAAGAAACAACAAAATTATTAGTTATGTCACAAAATTTAAGGGATTTAAATATAGAAATGACTTGAATCCACGTTTTAATCTGTGTGGATGCTCGAATTTAATCAAAATATTTATTATTTTCATCTGTGTGAACTTGAGAATTTAATAAAAATATGTATTTTTCATTTGTGTAAATGTGAAAATTTAACCAAAATATTTATATACAATACCACATCGTTGAGGCTAGATAGTTTAATAAACTGAGGTAATATGATTTTTATTTTTAAATTTTGATTAAAAATGATAATAATAATGCGTTAAAGGTGTACTGGTGAAGAAATCTTGAAGCCCTATCCACTTTTCCACTATTCCACAATTAGAGCCCCCATGACCAATTTTAAAAGCACCACTCGGTAACTGCCCCACAGTTGCATACCCAATTCTACCTCGATCCTCGCACTCGCAGTCATTTGGTTTACGTATAAAAAGTGGTTTCTTGGTTTTCCATTGAACAATTTTTTTTGTCCCCTTTTGTGTTTTGGGTCAGAAATAGTAAAAGAAAAATATTAATTCAAAGTGAGAGAGACAAGAGAGAGTGAAAAATCTGAAGTAGATAGGAAAATGAATCTTCTTGGGGTTTTACTCCCCATGTGGGTGTTGGTGTTGTTGGGTACGTCTTTGTTCTCACCCATTATTGATGCCACAGCCACACCACACCCTTCTCTCTCTTCCATTGCTGGCTCTAGCTTTCCTGCTGAAGAAGAGCTCATTTCTCATTCTTTTGCCAAAATGGGTGTTCAATCTCCAGGTAGTTTTTGAAATGTTCTGCCAAAATGAGTTTTAGAGTCTCTCTCTCTCTCTCTCTCTCTCTCTCTCTCTCTCTCTCTCTCTCTCTCTCTCTCAGCCTTGTGAACACTTGAAGTTATGCACATTCATCGTGAGTAGAGTTTCTAGCATTTAATAATCGATGTCCTGTTTGGTTGCTGAGAGCTTCGAGTCAATTTCAGATTTTTATTTGAGAAGTTTGAGGTTTCTCGATTGAAAACAACATAGAAGAAGACAAGACATAAAAATGTCTGTTTCTCTTTGGCGCTTCTCTTTTCCTTCCTGGGGGCTACGTTGGACCATCAATATCCAATCATTTTATCATCTGCAAAATCCATAAAATGGATAAAATTATCTGGGAAAGTTGAGAACTTGTCGCTGTACACACCAATTTGAGTTCAAGTTTTTATTTCCACAGCATTTTAAAACATGAATCAGTTTTCTTCCTCAATAAATTTCTCTTCTTTTCCTAATTATATGTAATATTGTTCATATAATGGTGATAACAGCATGCTTGCAGTCATATACTTCGACTTCTAGCTAGGTTGTATTCATTTTGAACTAAGAATAAAAAAAATAACAACTTTCATCTCCTAAAACAGGAGTTGCTGAGATCAGAGTAGTGCACCACCAAGATTTGAACAAGAAGATTCTTATTTCATTAATTGTTGCTTCCACTCTCCTTGGTGGAATCTTGCTGTATCTATCATGTTTCTGGATCTATCGAAAAAGAAAGTTGAAGAACTCCACTTCGAAAACCCGAAACTGCTCGGGTATTATCTTCTTTGCAAGAGTTTCATTATAATTTCCTCTGGTTTCTTTCATCATTATGAATTTACCCCAATTTTACATACCTTGTTTTTTTTGTTCTTTTTTATGCATATCTAAAGAGGGTAGGACTGGATCGTCCTTGAGTCAAATCATGGATATATTTAATTCTATGAGGGCAGCCAATTGTAAAGGTTCAGTTGCTGTGATTGATTACCAATTGTTAGAATCTGCAACAAACAACTTCAGGGAAAGCAATATTTTGGCTGAGGGTAATTCTGGACATATTTACAGAGCTTTTTTCGATGAAAGGATGCCGGCAGCAGTGAAGAGATTGAAGGGTGTAGGGAAGGATGCTGAAAGCGAATTAGAGGTAATGTTAATTGGGATTTGTACTTCGTCAGTGCAAGATTCATTTTTGAGTGTTATTCGCTTTTATATCACCGCTTGAATTAGCAGAACGAGGTCAATTGGCTAAGTAAAGTCCGACATCAAAATATAATCAAGCTTTTCGGATACTGCACTCACGGTGAAACACGGTTTATTGTCTATGAAATGGCAGAAAATGGATCTTTAGAAGCTCAATTGCACGGTAAATATAGATTATAGAGCTCATATTGGCAAGAAAATGGAGTATTAAGTTTCATTTTTATGGATTTTTTTTATCATTTTCCATTAGGACCAAATCAGGGATCGGCTTTAACGTGGCATCTCCGAATGAAGATCGCTGTGGACATCGCAAGGTAAGTCGACTATATATTGGTTTGACATTCTGATGGTAACATTGTTGGGAATGGAATCACAATTGTTTATGCTCATTGCTCTCAGGGGATTGGAATATCTCCATGAGCACTGTAATCCACCTATTGTCCATAGAGATTTAAAATCATCAAATATTCTTCTGGATTCTAACTTCAATGCAAAGGTACAGTCTTTGCATTACGTCTTGAATTTTTGTGGGCACTTTATTCATAGTAATATTTGCTTGACGGCTCCTCTTCTTTTAATCAGCTTTCGGATTTCGGCCTGGCTGTAACACTAGGAGTGCAAAACAATCACCTTAAGCTTTCAGGAACTCCGGGTTATGTCGCTCCGGAATACCTCTTAGATGGTATGCAAGATGCATTTTTTATATTCCCGGATTCTCTCATTTTGTGGAAATTGTATCTATAACAATCTTTCTGCTGATACTAACTAAAGATGTTCTTGTGATAATGAATTCGTAAAAATTATGCGTAATTTTCCGCTCTTGCAGACTCATTTTGTTACTTCGCAACAAATTTTTTGACATTTTCAATCAGCTCATCTGTTCACTTTATTGCCTATACTATAACATACGAGTTTACACGTACAAATCTAAACTTAAAATCTCAAACATTTATATATAACCATCACTTTGTTTGGGTTTTAATTTGTTCTTATCTTTTCCTTTCCCTATGATGCACATATTCTCTGTTCTATTTTGTAGTTAGCCTAGAAGAACTCTATATTGGCTGAGTCTGTTATATTGGGTAAAGCTTTTGATGAGTGGAAAGTATTCTGATATGAAAACGATGGCTGAAATTTGACAGGTAAATTGACTGATAAAAGTGATGTATATGCTTTTGGAGTTGTTCTTCTGGAGCTTCTGACAGGAAAGAGGACCATAGAGAAAACAGAATCTGCTCAGTCCCAATCTATTGTCACATTGGTAATATAATCTCAATCTAAACACTGATCTTTTCTATAAATACTGAGAAGCGATTTCGACTTTCAGGCCATTCCTCAGCTTAGCGACAGATCAAAGCTTCCTAGCGTCGTGGATCCCGTGATGAGAAACACAATGGATTTGAAGCATTTATATCAAGTTCGTTAACATTTGAATCACTTCTACTGATGGCTGGTGTTTTAATTTTAAGCACTTTGATTTTACTGAAAATGGGAAATTTGACATCTAATAGGTTGCTGCGGTAGCCGTGCTATGCGTACAGCCAGAGCCGAGTTATCGGCCATTGATAACCGACGTTCTTCACTCCCTTATCCCTCTTGTACCTATCGAGCTCGGAGGATCGCTGAGAATAACTGAACCTATGCCCTCAATCTGTCATGACCCTTCTGTTTGATCAGCACAAGTTGCATGGGGTGATTCTTACCTATTCTTAGTTGCAAATAGAAGACTTTCTGAATTATTAGAGATTTGATTTTGTTTTCATTAGACCTTATCCTCTTCTTCTACTTTGAGGATTTAGAGGCTTAAGAATATATGATGAAGTAAAGTTTCGATTTTCTTGGGATCGATTGTGCATTTGTGCAATCCTCCACATTCGATTAGGTGGTGTGCTAGGACTTTGTAATTTGCTTGCCGATGCATTAGCTAAGAGTTATTCTAATCAGAACCAATGTTGGTATACTATCAATACTCTGCCTAATCATATTGCTGATCTTATCCTCGCTGATAAGGATGTAATTTGGAGGTTTTATCTTCCATGATGGAAACATATTTCTGATTTTTTAGCAAAAAATAAATCCTCCATATTTCCTTTCCTTTCTCTACCAATTTCTAAGATCCAAACATAACTTAAAAGATACTTTGTGCAGTACATGTATGAGTAAAACACATTTACTTGGTGCTCAATATTAGGGATGGTAAAAATACCGATGGGTAAAAATACCCGCGGGTATCTAACTTAATTGGTGAGTATAAAATATTATAAATGAGTACAAGTTTTATTAGGTAGGTAATTTTTTCACTCATTGTAAAAGAGTATGGTATAGGTAATACCCAATACTCATCTTCACTTCCCATGCAACTCTGATTAATGACATTTTCTTTATATTCGATTATTATCCCAATGACAACAATGTGTATANTACATTATGGAGTAATTCTCATTTTCACTCATGATTCGTAATTGAATTTTATCAATTTTATAATTTTATAATCGAACTAAACTGAATCATGAATTGAATAGCCGAATTAAAAATTATCAATTTTATAATTGAATCAAACTATAATTTATTCAATGTTATCGAATAACAATAACATTCATCAATTTTATAATCATACCAAATTGTATCGCATTTTTATAACGAATAATCAAACTTAAAATTCATTAAGTTTACGGCTGAACCAAACTGAATCGTTAATTTTATAATCGAACCAAATTAGAATTCATCAATTTTATCATCAAAACTGAACCAAATCATCAATTGAATAACCAAAACTAAACTTCATCAATTATAGTCGAATTGAATCAAAGTTCATCAGTTTAACATTTTAATAACACTAAAATTCATCAATTCTATTATAATACAGAACTGAAATTCATCAATTTTACAATCAAACTATCAAACTAAATTGGATCATCAATTTTATAATCGAATAACCAAACTATAGTTTATTCATTTTACAATGGAACTAAATTGGATCGTCAATTTTATAATCAAATAATCATACAACTGAACTAGTTGAATCGTCAATTTTATAATTGATTAACCAAATTAAAATTCATCAATTTTATTAGGTTTATTACACAATTTTGTCGACTCAATCTTCAATTTAAGCTATTTATGATGTAAATTGTTATTTAGCCTGTCAATTTGGAGTGAGAGTGATTTTAACTGAACCGTTGATCTCCATGACCATAATTCGGTGAATAGAGAGACTTGAATCGTGAAAATAAAATTGTTGGTTGAATAGGAAAAAAAATAATGAATAGTCCTTTAGTTCCAAATCAAAAAAGGGAAAAATATATATAAGTACTCATTGTGAGTATTACTCACACCCATATATTTAATTTAGCAGGGATGTTGAAGCCAAAAACTTCTACACTGATTTTCTTCATTAAATCTCCCCTTGGAGTGATGCTCCTCGGAACTTGTTGATGTCAAAGTCTTTTAATGGTGGTTTCTCGTGTGATATTCAGATAAAGATCTCAAAGGGTCGGGGGCCAGCCTAAGGGCCTCCGATGCCTAAGTTAGTATCCTCGTTGGATTATGGCATTGTTTTCCTTAGGGAGAGAAGGCATACCTCTTCTATCGATCGATGAAGCATTTATACCTGAGGCATCGAGTGGGTGGAAGTGTATCGAAGAAGAAGAGGCGTGTTGGAGGATTTTTGTGAGACACGATGTCTGTCCTAGCTGGTATAGATTAGATGGAAAGGAGGTGACATTGACATAAAGCTGGCAAATATTAAATGTTGGGCGCTGCTTTCAACGGGTGATGATGGCGCAACGCTCGGGATTTCAACCGAGCTCTCTTTTCACAAGTCCTTATTCTTGATGTCTTACATGTGCTCGGATCAGTCCGGCCTGACCTCTATTAGGACTAGCCAGGTGAGACCGGCCTTTTTCCTTAGAGACTTCCCTTTGTTATGAGCTCCTAAATGTGTTGCAACATGTGTCATCACATCACTGGTGGTTGGAAAAACACCCATAACAATGGGTATGAGCTGTAAGAATGTAACATGGGTATTTAATACGTATATCCATACTCTATCCAAACTCACCAATTTCCATCCCTACTCAATATGGGTTGAACGTGCGTCAAATTTTTGTAGAGTCGATCTACAAATATTGAATAAGAAAGGAACTGACAGACGAATAACCAGTGGATCGATCATTATCAAATAGTCTTTGATTTTAAAGCTAGCAATTCAGAAGTGCTTAGACATTATCTATTTAAGAGCGAACTAGATTTACATTTCAAAAAGAGGTGGTAGATGTTAGCATGACAAAGATCATTAAGCAGACATAAAAGATTCGTCATGCCACATATGCAAAGGAAAACCAATCAAAAGAGAGTGTGAAGATGATCACAGTGGCAAAGCAGGAAGAAGAAGTCAGAACCGTAGAAAAGATCAGACGGCTGGGACCAATTCAACGGTTAAAGGAAACATGTAAGATTTCATGGCATATTCGGGAAATCCCACAAATATGGTAGTGATCTCGTAAATGTAGCGACGTTCTAAAAAATATATAGAGAATCTCGTTCTTAGATTGATTTACCAATATTTTGTAAAAACCTATAAATACCGGCTCAATGTAAAGAATTGGGATCGATATAAACTAAGTAAATTTCACCAAGAGCATTATTATTTCTCTTTTCTCTCATTTTATCTTCATAATATTTCTAACATAAGGGAAAAATCATTTACATTCTGGTGCTCTCATTGTGAGCACAGAGAAAAGCTCGAGAAACTACCTCAAAATACTAAACATACCTAGAACCAAATCTAATATCACTCTGAACGAGGGCAACAGAGCTAGAAATGGAGACGACCATGTCGATTAGCCAACTCCATCAGCGGAAATGTTGCGGACAATTTTGACCAGGATTCAGGAGATTGAACGGTGAAATACAGAGGCACTGCATAGCGCATGGTAGACTGTACAAGACCAAATTAGCGTACTTAACCAAGAAATGGCAAGAACACGCGCTAAATTCAGTCAGAGAACAAACAATGATGAGCTGGAGATACGCTCAGAAGAAAACAAACAAGATGTAAGACAATAGAATAACGAAAGTAGTAGAAACGTGCAACGAGAGGATAGAGAAATCCAATCTCAGTACTAGCCAAAGGAGACTACGGGGGAAGCACGTCACCTCAAGATCATAACCAAAGAAGCGGTAAAAGAGATGTTAGTAGGAAAAATGATGGAGATGAGGAAACTAAGGAGTGCAGGAAAATGAGATCTCTAATCGCCCACATGTACTCTACTAAGTCCCGAGCTACAGGTGGCGCCCGTACCAAAGAAGTTTATGGCTCGAAAATTTAAATACTATGAAGGAAAAACCTGACCAGGTAGACTATCTCCGACGATTCAAACAAGTGGTGGCGCTACACCAATATGAAGATGAGCATATGTGCAAGATGTTTTCTACCAGTCTTGATGGAGCTGCTAAAAAATGGTACCATTCCCTCCCTATACATTTAATTACTAATCTTCATGTTGTGCCCTCTGTCTTCTTAGAGTAGTATTCCACTTATCGCGCAGTAATGGAGGACACAGAATATCTACTGACTATTTCCGCCAAGAAGGGAGAGTCATTAATAGAATACACCCACGGATTTAAGGACGAGATGGTGAAAGTCGAGAATCATGATGATCGAGTTACCATATTAGCGTTCATGCGAGGACTAGATCCAAACTCACATTTGTTTGAAGATTTATCCAATGTGAAGTCTCTATCTATAGCAAAAACCTTTCAGCGGGATTAGACTTATATTACTCAAAAGAAGAGAGAGAGAGAAGTCTACTGAAAGTGGATGAGCAGAAGGTAGGTGAATCGAGGAAACAAAAGCAAAATTCGAGATCCGAGAAGAAGAGATCTGACACAATGGAAAAGGATGATGAGGGAAATGAAAACAAATAGGAAAAATGGAGTATCGAAGGTAAGATTCAGACAGGGTACACCTTCGAGACAAATTTTACACGTCGTTGACAACCCCAGTGAACCAAATATTTGACATTATCAAAGACAAACATTGGCTAAAGAGGCCGACCCAACTCACAAAGTGTCACATTACAAAGATAAGGACAAGTAGAGTTCTTTTCACCAAAAGTAGCGGGCATTACACCAAGGACTGCTTCCAACTCAAAGACTACATCGAGGAGCTAATTAAAGACGGGTATAACTGTCAGTTTGTGAAAAAGATAACCATGGTGATGACAAGCGTGGTAACAGGAAACAACCTTTCTACATCATCGATACGATCATCGCACTGACACAGCAAGAAAGGACCACTAGGAAAGAGAGAAAAATATATTGTAGAAAGTTGACACTAGAGAAACGTATGGAAGGGTCCTCAAGTGACAACGAAAATCCCCACTGATATTCGACGACCTGCACCTGGAGCATGGCGGGTATCACAACGATGAGCTTGTAATCTCAATACATGTTGGCAATGAAAGAACAGAATCTGCAAGGGAGTTCGCAGTCACTGATAGGCTTCAATAGAGCCATTAGATATTCAGAAGCAATCCTCGTCCTCCTAGTAAATGTGGAACCCTTTAATGATCCTGAACACCTCGTCTCCATAAAATGTCATATTGGGAAAGACCTGGCTCCACAAGATGAAAGTCATACCCTCGACTATCTACTAAGTACTGAAGTATCCATTACCTGAGGGGATTAAAACAATAAGAGGAGGTCAAGCTGCCACCCGCATCTGTTCGGTAACCGCGTTGGAATCTACCAAGAAAAAGACTAGAAAAAGCAGATGGTAAGTGGCCCGCGGAGGAATAACAATCACAGGAAGACGGACAAGACAACTAAAGGTACAAGGTGGAAGAGGAGACAGAACTCGTGTGTCTAGAGGAAGAAACGCAGAAGATGACAAACATTGGTACTCGCCTCAAAAAAGAAGAGAAAGAAAGATTGATAGACTTCCTACGGAAGAACAAGGATGTGTTCGTGATTATGGTGCAAGAGATGCCTGGTATTCCTGAAGAATTATTTGCCATAAATTGAATACGGATCCTGATGTAAAGCCAGTAAAACAACTGTAAAGAAGTTTTGCCCTGGAACGGAATAAGGTAGTCAAAAAGCTCTTGGTAGCTGGTTTCATTCGTGAAGTCGATTACCCAGAATGGCTAGCCAACATGGTGATGGTGTAGAAGAAAAATGGCAAATGGAGAATATGTGTGGACCTCACTGACTTGAACAAAGGCTACCCCGAAAATGATTATTTGTTGCCATGGATAGATGAAACGGTTGATGCGGATAGATCAAATTGTCGATGAAACTTTAGGACATGAACTTTTCAGCTTCATGGACGTCTACTCCAGATTCAATCAGGTGAAAATGTTCCAACCCGATCAGGAAAAGATAAAAAGACTTCATTCATTACTGAATATGGAATCTATTGTTATAAGGTTATGCCATTTGGTTTGAAAAAATGCAAGTACAACAAAGGCTTGTGAACAAAGCCTTTCGTGAACAGATTAGAAGAAACATGAAGATTTATGTTGAAGACATGTTAGTCAAAAGCAAGGAAAAATGAGACCATATCCAAGATCTTGAAGAAGCGTTTCCAATCTTAAGGAAAAAATCTATAAAGTTGAACCCAGAAAAATTCATGTTTAGAGTGGTTGTGGGAAAATTCCTTGGACACCTTGTGATACAATGAGGAATAGAAGTGAGCCCAGATTAGGTAACAACAATCATATAGATGAAATCTCCAAAGAACAAGAAAGAAATATAGGGATTGACGGGATGACTAGCAGCCGTGAACATATTCATTTCGAGGTCTAGGAACAAGTGTAAACCATTTTTCAAAAAATTAAGAAAGAACTTTGTTAACGAATGGGACGAAGAATGTGAGGAGGCTCACAGAAGGATCAAATAATACTTGACAACTCCCCATCTGCTCTTGAAACTGATACCGGGTGAATAGCTCCTGCCATACGTTGTTCTTTCAGAGATAGCTGTCAATGATGTACTCATAAAAGAAGAAGAAATAAACCAAATGCTCGTATACTTTGTGAGAAAAAAACTAGTGGCAGCTGAAACAATGAATAAAAGGATGGAGAAGCTGGTACTAGCAATCGTGACTGCTGCTAGGAAGCTAAGGCCATACTTCCAAGCACACAGTATCAAAGTGCTAACAAACTCGCCTGTCAAAAGTTTGTTGCACTCATCGGAGGTAAGCCGAAGGATTGTGAAATGGTCAATCGAGTTGAGCCATGAGCCGAAAACCTTCATCAAAGGGCATGCACTGGCCAATTTCATAGTAGACTTTATGAAAGATGAAATTGATCACAAACCCCAAAGTAAGGTGGAGAATAGACTGTGGAAATTGTACGCGAATGGCGCCTCAAATAACAAAGGGGCCAGAGCAGGATTTGTGGTGTAAACTCCATTTAGAGAAACACTGGAGCATTCTATCTCCTTCAGATTCAACGCATCAAATAACGAAGCAGAGTACGAAGCGTTAATAGTGGGAATCTATCTACTACGGGAATATGGGGTAACAAATGTACAAATATTTTGCGACTCTATGTTAATTGTGAAACGGGTTATGGGAAAGTACTTAGCAAAGGATGAAATAGTGATAAGCTATCAACAACAGGTGAATGACTTATTGAACCTATTAAATAATTACGAGATTAAATAGATCTCGAGAACAAAGAATGGTTTCATGCTGATGCATTGGAAAACCTTGGCCCCTCATTGCAATTCCCATACAAGAGAAATGTACTGGTAGATTACCATGAAAAACCAAGTTTTTTACTCCCATGGAACAATGTAACCGAAGTAGAAGTTGATAGAGAACCTAGATGGTAAGATGACATCATTCGTTACATGGAGAAAGATGAATTACCAAAAGATAAGCTTCTTGTGAAAAATGTACAGTAGCAGAGTGCCAGGTATACGCTAATAAAGTGATTACTATATAAAAAGTTGTTTAACAGTCCATATTTAAAGTGTTTGAAGGGAAAAGAAGCTCGTACGTGCTAGCTGAAATTCACGAAGGAATATGCCGTAATCACACTGGAGGAAGATCGTTGGCCCACAAGGTCTTGAACGAAGGATATTATGATCCCAAGATGTACCAGGATGTTAAGCAATATGTGAAGAGTTGCGACAGATGTTAGCGTTTCGCTTCAATAACTAAGATGGCTCTCGGTGAACTAAAAACAGTGCAAGTTCGTGGCTCTTCATGCAATGGGCACTTGACATCATTGGTCCGCTTCCAATGGCACTGGCCCAGAATCATTTCATGTTAGCAGCTACAGACGACTTCACCAAATGGATCCTGGCCAAAGCTTTCGCGAGAATATGGGAAGAAGAAGAAGAGGGATTTCTATGGGAGAATATAATATGCAGATTCGGGATACCGAAGATACTTGTTTCAGACAACGAACTTTAGTTCACAGGAAAAACAATAAGATCTTTCTACGGAGGGCTAAAGATCACTAATCGATTCTCTACTTTGTACTATTCGCAAGGAAATGGACAAGCAAAAGGATCAAATCGTATCATACTTGACATCATGAAGAAACATCTAGAGTCAACAAAAGAGAAATGGGTGGAAGATTTACTAGTAGTGTTATGGGCATACAGGACAACCCCCAGAGAAACAATGAAGGAAACGCCATTCGCTCTGGAATTTGGTGCGGAAGTTGTGATCCCTGTTGAGATTGAAAGTCCAACCATGAGATTGGTACTAGTTGAACAACAAAATGGAAAACTCCTAAAAAAGCCTTGATCAATTAGAAGAACAGAGAGAAACATCACTAATCTGGATGACCTATTATAACTAGAAAATGAAGTCTTACTTTCAAAAAAGGGTAAGAAAACGGGAATTTCGAAAAGGATATATAGTCTTAAGAAAAGTCTTCCAAGCATAAGGAAAGCTCACACCAACATGGGAAGGGCCATACATCATCAACGGAATAGGTGGAAGTAGATACTATCAATTGAAAATGGAAGAGTGAGAGGACTTACCGAAATCGTGGAATGATACTCATTTAAAGAAGTACTTTATTTAACGTTGTAAACACATTGTAGTGAATACTTTCACGTGGTTTTTTCGCGTAAATGTTTTCCACGTAAAAATTCTTAGTGCCAGCTCTCTCTCTCTCTTTCAACAGTAACAGAAATAATGGCATAAGTCTTTGGGAGGGACAGCTTATAAATCCTACTTCGACAAGGAACTAAAGGTGTAAATCCTTGAGAGGGACAGTTCATAAGTCCTATTCTCAGAAAGAACTAAGGGCGTAAGTCCTTGGGAGGGGCAACTCATAAGTCCTACTCCTAGAAGAAACTAAGGGTGTAAATCCTTGGAAGTGGTAGTTTATAAGTCCTACTCTCAGAAAGAACTAAGGGCGTAAGTCCTTGAGATGAGCGATTCATAAGTCCTACTCCTAAAAGGAACTAAGAGCGTAAGTCCTTGGGAGGGGCAACTAATAAGTCCTACTCTCAAAAGGATCTAAGGGTGTAAGTCCTTGGGAGGGACGATTCATAAATCCTACTCTCAAAAGAAACTAAAAAATGAGAAATGTCTTTAAAAACAGGCGAAAGAAGAAAAATAAAAAGATCCAGAATGGATCATAAGCAACTACCCCGTTCTGAAAAAGAGGTCTGAACATTAAGACCGAAAATACAAGTCCCTTGAAGCAGAAGGGGTAGGAATCTTCTGTGTATCGAACCTGGTAAGTATAAATTGTTTTAAATGCATTTATTATCTTCTTGAATCAGTAGTCTCTTGGCATAAGTCATCAAGAACGGGCAAGAATCCATTTCACGAAGTGAACTATGCAAAAAAGTGGATAACTTGAAGGGCATCTAAAAACTAAAAGTTAGAAGTCTGACGGAAGCGGTCACGTCAAACGAACCCGACTTATGACGCTGTAATTCCTGCAAAATCAACTTTGTTTTTGTCTTTTGAATTAGCTTAATCTTCATTCGAGTAAACATAAAAATTAGGCAAGTCTAAGTAAATGGATTCAGTTAGTGAAAGTTGTAAGGTGTATGTAAATTTGACTAAGTGTCCAGTAAAGAACAAGAAGATTCAAGGTAATGTGATTCTCATTGAAGGAAAGTATAAGAAAACATATAAAAAAGGAAGAAAAAGAAAATGTGGCAAAGTGTTACAAATTTTATTGACTGTTGAAATTTACAAAATGATCCTTTCAAGTATAAGAAAAGAAAAATACAACGGCAGGAATTGAAAATACATATACAAGAAAAACAATCTATTGAAGCTTCTTGGTCAGCAGGATCAGCAATGGCATCTACTGTTGATGCATTGATCTCTGAATGACCATCTACGAGATCGTCACAAAGAGGCATACAGGGAGCAACCTTGGCCTGACCATCTTTGTACACAGCACTATAAGCCATCCCTTCAGCCTTATCAAATAAGGCCTGGTACTCGACTTCGATCTAGCCTTCTCGTTCTTCAGCCTTAGCCTTGGCCGCCTTCACAGCCAACAACTTCTCCTCAACAGCTGCCAACTTTTCTTCAAAGAAGGACAAGTTCTCTCTAATGATAGTAGAATCTCTCTCAGAAGACTCAAGAGCTTCCTTTGACCCCATCAAAGAGTTCTCAAGCTTAGACCATTCTTCGGCAGCTGCATCCATTTTCTAGTAAGCCTTGCGATAACTCCTTGCAGTTTTAGCCCCAGTCTTTTTCAGAGCGTCTCTCTTGACAAGAAGACGGTCAAAGTGTTTGTTACACTCTTCCATCTTCTTTTTCCAGCTAGCCATTTATTGCTCCATTGAGTGGAAGTACTCCTGAAGACCATTATGATAAATCATAGCTTGAGAAGAAAAATTTTTAAGTGTTATAATACAGAAGGAAATACACTAAGGGAAAAAGAGTACTTTTATCAAACCATGACCAAGGTTGATGACCTGGTCATTGACAGAAATATTGTAGACAACATCCACATCGATATCAGACTGGATCCCTTTCATGACGATGTGAGAAGAGTGGGGATCATTCAGGAAACTGGCGGAAGTAGGAACGCGAGGTGCCACAGTGTACCGCCTCCACTTCCACAAAGCAGGCTCCTCAGACCTCTCTTGGGAATCGATAGAGGTTGGGGGAATGGACCTTTGAGTCGTTAGGGGAGGATGCAGAGAAACATTTACCTGTACCGAAGCATCCTCGACTACGGGAGTGGGATGAACAACCAAAGCGACATGATGTGAAGTGTTGGCAAGGGGAATAGGAGACGGCGACGTAATGAGAGCATCCTGCGATGGGCCGGGAGCATCTGTTCTCTGATGAACATTCCACCCATCATTGACTAACCCCCAAAGAGAGCTTCGTAGGCGCCTTGACATGCCTACTTTATCAGAAAGATTTTGGAATAGCATGTCTTGATCTTCTCCCTCCTGCTAGAAAATAGTGGACACCGAGGTACTAGAAACGGAAGGAATGAACGGGTATAGCTCGAGGAATCTGAGAAGTTAATGAAAAGGGAGCAGATTCCTTGACTACGGGAGCAGGGGTAGGAATGTATGCTATGTTGATATCCATGCTTGGATCAAAGAGATCGCACCAGTCCCGTTCTCGGTAATTGTAGGCTGCGGATCACTGCATGGAAACTCCTTTGGCCATAAAAGATCTTTTGTTCAAGTTTTTATCTACAAAAATAAAAGGAATAAAAAAGTCAGTACTAAAGAAAAGGAAAGGAAGCATGGAAATAGAGCTCTGACTACTTATTGAAAGATCCGTGATCTTGGCCATTATCTAGTGACAATCACTGCCCCAATTCCCACCGATCAGGAGTGTGCCATTCTCCCATCCTTTATCCCTCATTGGGATATCGATAATCAATGCTCTCTACTTTCTCTAGGACAAGGAGCCATGTAGTATGATACATCACATTTCTTGATAATGCATGCAAGACAGAGTTCGTCGACACCTAAATTAAGGTTATGCCTCCTATTAATAGCCTCAATCCCTAAGAGGACCTTATACGTACTCAAAGTGTACTGGGAAGGGGTATGTTTGAAGGTACTAAAGAATTCTTGAAGAAAATGGGAGAACATAGGTTTTAGTCCTAAGTTTATGTTCAAAGGGATGAGGGTGATCTGGTATGGAGGTTGGCAAGGGAAAGACTTAGGCATCTCATTCCCAAAAGCACAAATGACATGTGGAGGGAAAACATCTCGATAACGGTCCATGAAGTGGTTGAACTCGTCATGGTTCCTAACTAGGGGAACTCCGACCCTAAACTCTACCTCATCCTCCATAATTGGCAGGAAAAACAACTGAAAGAAGAAAATTACAGAGAATAAGAAAAAAGGAAATGGAGAAGAATATCTTACAAGAAGCAGGAAGGATGAAAGAAGAAATAAAATGAGGAAGACGAAGGCCTTATGTAGATTGTAGATTCAAAGAGGAAATGCGATAGATTTAATGGATTAAAAAAAGAATAGAGTATAATTTATTCTGAAAAAATGTAAGTGAAAGGACGTATCGCAGACGTTTAGTGGCAAAAAGGAATAATCGGCAAGATGATGGCGTGAACCATCATTTGGAACGGATCAATGGACCATGACAACTTACAAAAGAAAAGGAAATAATAGGTGTGCCATGCCAAATAAATAATTGGACGTGCACGCCCTATGTCAATAATTGAGAATGGGGAGGTGAAACGATAGGAAGCGGTGATGAAGCGTTAGTTTTCGAGGAACGTGTCAGCAAAAGTAGGAGATAGGAAAACGAAGGTACACTTCTCGTATGTGCTCCTTTAATTAAATAATGTGTATATTTTGTATGTCATTAATGTACGCATGTTTCAAAAAACGACTAGAAAGGCAAGAGGTCTAAGTAATTAATTCCCCAACTGAGGTGTATGTGAGACAACATCATTACTCTTCAATGAATGAAATTTCAGGGGGCAAATGAGTAGACATAAAATATTCACCATGCCACCAATGCAAAGAAAAACCAATCAAAGGAGAGTGTGAAGATGATCACCATGGCAAAACATGAAGAAGATGATCAAAATCGTAGAAAAGATCAGACGGCTAGGACCAATTCGGTGGTTAAAGCAAGATTCCAGGGCATATTCGGAGAATCCAACTAATATGGTAGTGATCCCGTAAATGTAGAGACGTTTTAAAAAATATAAAAAGAATCCTGTTCTTAAATTGGTTTACCAATATTTTGTAAACACCTATAAATAGAGGCTCAATGTAAACGAATGGGATCGATACAAACTAAGTAAATTTCACCAATAGCTTTGTTTATCTCTTCTCTCATTTTATCTTCATAATTTTTATAACGTACAGGAAAAATCATTTACAATCATTATGTGGAAGACCTAAGCATGATATGAGCGGTCGAAGTTTGATAATGATTATTAGTTTTGTTCTAATCAATTTAATGTGAGTGGCCACTTGACCGCTAACCAAAGTGACGACTTGAGAAAGTCATGACTAACTATAATTACTTTTGATCGGTCTAATTAGAAATGATCATATGGACAAAATCTTATTAAGTAATGATGACTGCTGAATGGACTGTGTTAACCTCCAAATGAGGTTGGTGTCGATAATACAAACTAATATCAGGCTAAGCACTCTACAAGAAGACATGTTGAGTTGACGATTTAGACTTCTAAAGGATTTTACTGTAGGGGTGTGCAAGGTTCGTAAGCCATTTTTGTAATCGAACCGAATTCACCAGTTGCCTATATAATCGAACCAAACCGAACCGGTGTAACCATCTGAACCGAACCGAATATAACCAAAGTAATCGGTTCGGCTTGGTTACTTGTAATTGGTTCGGCTGCACCTGTAAAATTTCTTAAAACAAGAATTTTAAGGAAAACATCAATATATCTATAATCAAATATAGTTTTCATTATTCCATACTCTAACCTCCATTCATTTTTAATACTACCAAATCTAAATATTCAACTCAATCACAATAATTAATAATATAAAATATATATTAAAAACGATTATAATCAATTTGAACCGATTACAGAGTTATTGAGAAAAATAACCAAACCGAAAATATGAATATTAAAAATAACCAAATCGGTTTGGTTTGGAAAAAATCTGCAAACCCCCATTTTACTGACCTGAAGGGGCCCGAGCTAGAGTCATGATGACACGTGACCTGTTTTAGAGTTCAAAATATTCACCCATAACCCATCTAACCTTAAATTAAACATGACCCATCTAACCTTAAATTAGCTTCAATTGGAGAGTTTGGCCACCATCGCACTTTGAAAAACACAATCCACTAGTAAAAAAAAAAGTTCGTGCTCTGTACAAAATTATGAAAATAGCATATGAATTTACATTTTACAATTAATAAATATAATAAAAAACAAGCAGTTATTTGTACCTTACTTGCTTGTTTGAAGCATATAGATTGTAGAAAGACAATTTATACATATTGAGTTCACATTCAACATAATCCTTATGCATGTAATCTATACTAAATTCAACAATGCATTATAACAGTATGAATAATTTTGTAAATAATAATTTATTATATTCGTCATTATGAATAACTTGTGCATACGATTAATATTTTCTAAATAATAAAAAATTAATGCAATTTTAATCAATTGTTGACGTATGGATGTGAACTCCCAACTTTTCAAATTCAGCTAATTTTTATTGATGTTAAATATATTGGGTGAGATTGATATTTAGCTTAAAAACATTTTTTGTTCAAATATATTTGAAGGGCGAGTTAGAAATTTTAAAACATTCATAAGAATATTTTAGTTTAAAAATATATCTCCCACTTTAACACTTTTACATAAATCAGAAAAAAGTCTGATGCGTTCTACATGATAAATCAAGATTAATTCATCAGCTATATAAAAAAATGTATTAAACATATTCATTGTCTTTTTACTCATTATTTTTATGTTAACAATAGCTCGATATTACGTCAAATAACAATAAATATTATAATGAAAAAGTTAAAAGAACATTAAAAACGTTAATGCTCATTGGTTGACATAAAAACAAAAAGAAAAACTTATTTATTTATGTCAATGATTTCTTTGATATTTTTATGTAAAATGAAAAGGGAAAAAGAGTAAAATAACTAAAAAACGAAAGTCACGTGTTTTTACTATCTAAATATTAGTTTGATTATAAATGAACAATTTATAAAGATGATTCAAATTGCATAAATTACTATATAAAAGAAAGTTGATGCGATTTTTGTCAAAATTGTATTTCAATATAAATTAGCAAATTACAAGACATATATAATTTTTCCAAAATACTAAGAACAAATCGAAATATACTCATTAGAGGGAGGGTCTAGAACCACTAAAAGATTTTTTTAGATGAAATAACTTTAAATTCTATGAACAGACAAATTAAACCGACTAATATTGGAAAAATCTCACTCAATTATAAGAATATTTAATGATAGAAACAAAGGCGCAAAGTCCTAATTATTTTTCTTTCAATATATAAGGATTTGATCAGAGTTAAGATATGATTCTATTTGTATTTCTCCATGAACCCCATCTACCTACCACACTACAACCCACAACTAAAACAAAACTCTCTATGCACCTATTTATAATATTTTTCTTGTACCAAATGCATTGAACTTATGTGATTTCCAACCATTTGTATTTAACTGCATTAATATAATTGTTCATGCATATTCAATAACTTGTTCACATTAATAACTTGAAAATAAATCTAATCATATTCATGTATATTCAATTTGACCATGTATATTCCTTTTTCACAAGGTACTTTCAAATGTGAGTGTGAACAAATCTATGTGATAATAAATTCAATACAGTTGCACCTAAGAAAAAACCGTAAAAGTTAACTTGCTTTTTCATTATACTATTGTTTCTAAGATAAAAATAGACTTTTATTCTTACATAAACAAAATTTAAATTAAGATATAAAAAGGAAAAAAATTGGAAATTAAAAATTTCTCCTAAGTTAAGCAACTTTTAAAGGTATAAAGATTATAGATTATAGATTATAGATTAAAAATAATTGAGATAATTGTACTCTTCAACCTCCGTTGAAAAACATTTCTCTTTTGGGTTTCTCATTCAATTATAAATTCTACTATATTAAGAATTTGTGCAAGAGAAAGTGGGACTATTCAGCTTCTTCTTTACGTACGTAACTTACATCGTTTATTTTGTTTCTTTATTTTGATTTAATAACTTTTATTTCTATTATGTTATGAAAAAATGCAAAAATTTGAATAGTCTCTCTAATAATGTCATAATTCTAAAATTCATTTTGATATGTACCTTAACTTATAAGATATTAAAACAATGCATCTACCTTTTCTAAAATAATACATTTATTTAAAATAATGTTATTACTAATATCTTAACATCAGCATTTACTTGTTATGTTATAGCAACTATTGTTTATGTGTTATTTTTAATTTTTCATATTCAAATAACATTCACCGACATTTGAAAATATATATCTATTATACATATATGGGCGGATTCACCTTGGGACTAGGAGGGGTACTTGTCCCCGACCCCTCGATTTTGATTTTTTATATTTTTTACAATAACTGTTTTGTATGGTATTTATAATTATTTTGTAATGTGACCCTTATGGATTATGATATACCTCATTGATAATTGCTCTTTATTTAAAAAGAGAGGTCTTAAATTCAAATCTCATTATCTCCAATTTGACAATGTCACTATCTTTTTGTTATTTTTTTATTTATGATTCTACTAATTTTTTGGCATTAAATTTAACTTATTTTGTGTCCAATTTCTTGCATTTAAACTTTTTACATGATTTCTTTTACTCAATTTTTTTATCTAATATTACTTTTATTTTACTTTCCCATAAATTTGATTACTTTTTGTTAGATACGCTTGCTTCATTGTATAATTTTTCTTTTAAGGTTGTTTCTTACTCGTAAGTACACAATTTTTATTATTTTATTTGATATTTATTGATCCAAGTTAGATAGTCATATTTTATTTTTAGTACTCTCAAATCAAACATAATTTGAATAAAATTAAGAACTTAGATATTAATTTAAATACATAACTTATTTTGATATTTTAATTTATTAACCGAATGTATTTTAGAATCTATGATTTCTTAGAAAATGCTACTTTCTATTTCATTTTTTATTAAAGTTGATTATAATAAAGTAATCACACATCATTGTTGTGATTTAAAGAAGAAAAAAAACAAAGAACGAAATCAATAATTATTGATATAATATACTATCTTGATGAAATCAATAAAAACTAGCTAGTGACAAAAATTGAAGTATCTTAAAATAATTGTAATAAAGGAATATGTGAAATTTTCAGGACAAAAATTATGAATTTGACATTTATATTCTTATGTCTAACGGTGCCCCCTTTAAAATAAAATTTTAGATCCGTCACTGTATATATACACATGTCTACTTTTTTAAAGTAATACATTTATTCTTTTTTTAACAAAAATGATACACTTATTTTAATTACGTTTTAAAGGGGATATTCTTTTATTGTTTTTCCTAATTCACAATTCAAATGATAATTTTTGTTAATCATTTAAATATTTTTTATATATTCACTTAATTGTTTATACTTCTTTAATCATTTAGTTAATTTCCATATATTTTTTAAATATGCAAAACTGAGAGTGGCACTTGTCGTCATATATACATACACACATATTTACATATATACGTATCTACATACATTCGTACGTACGTTCGTGCCTATATACGTGCCTACATATACACATACATACACAAATACATTCATACATAATAAAGACTTGGTGCATCTCTCTAAGATTTATTGAGATGATAAATATATTATGATACAATTTATTGTTTCATAACAAGGGAAGCTAAAAACCAAACATATGATGGGATTTTCCCATAATTGGAAATTACATGTATATTTTATTATTACTACTTTCGATAAGTTTTGTTGGCACAATTATAACTTTTACGTATTGTAACGTTTTATCGTGTAGTGATTATAATAGTGCATTCAATAAAATATCATAGTAGGTAATAAAGTTTAATATAACAAGTGATAATTGTCACATTATTTGTGTTGGCACAACTTATGATAGATGATATTTCAGTAAAATATTTCAGCTTTATCAAGAAGACGATGATCATGAGTGATCATTATTATCGATGATTGCTAATCCAACTATGCAAAACTCTGAAGTATGATGATCGAAGTTAAAAAAAATTGTAGTTTTGAGTAGCAATATTGTGGGGAACATAATCAAATCAATTATAATAAAGAGAGTGAAAGAGTAGTGGATTCCACCATGAATTAATCTCCTTTATGAAAGAGATCATGCATAAATGAAAAGGTGGAATAGCGTAGAAAATAAGGCACAATATGTTTACTATAGGTGAATATTGTACAATTATATGGTGCTAAACTTGATCAAGAAATTTATTAGAATTGCATAAAATTAACACAAACCAAAACTGAAGAAATGAGACACAACTCTCTTTTTATGACCGAGAATCTGAATTTTGCAGGATCTAATTTTGACCCACCTATAGTTATCAAACTAAGGATGTGTGCCTCCTACATATCCCAGGCTCGCTGATATGCACCACTGAGCCATGGCCTGACGGGTAATATGGAACTCCTATAGTCATAATTGATTTGATTAGTAAGAATTGTTCAGCAATGGTAGAATTTGAGGAAGACCAGAAACAGTGGTGAAGAAGAAGAGAGAAAAAGGTTTTCTGTGTGTAATGCTCCACTATCAAAATCATCATTACAAATGACAAATTACAATTCCTTTATAGGAAAGAATACATGCACGTAGGCATGCATAAATTAAAAAGATATATCTTGTTACTAATTTTCTAACAAACCAAAAGGTACAAAAAGGCAAAGATGACTTGTAGGATGATGCATCATGCTGACTTGTCAGTTGTGCTAATGTGACTAACATCCCCTCCACTGAAAGGGAGAGGATTTAACCTGAAGCATGAACATTGAATATTCAAATTGAGTTGTGAGCAAGTTTTTCGTTAATGAGGATTTTTAAGAAAGATATTATGTGATATGATATTGAATGAGAATCTTATTTTGAAAAAAAATGTTAGAGTTTGTTGGTCTGCCTATAAATAATAGATTTTGGTTTACGGTTTGATTTCTCTATTTCAATAGAGGGTGAGAGGTGGCTCTACCCTAAAGGGATTAACATCTTATGGTGAGGAAACTATGCCCTAAGAGATAGAGGGAAGCTTTATGATGTGAGATATGACTATATCCTATAAGGGGATACCCTATGATATTGAGAGGTTAGTCAAAGGACTTTGCGCGTGTTGAAGATAGTTTTCAAACTAGTGGGTTGCATATAGTCTGATCGAGAAATGATGACTTTTGTCTAAACTAATTATGGTCTTTTGTGTGCTTGTGTGTTGAGTTTAGATTTGAGTGTAATAAGATTTGAGTTTGGTGGTGTTGAGTTGATAATGGTGGTGATATAACAAGAAAAGCTATCGATGTAGGCAAGTTGGCCGAACCACGTTGATATAACGAGAAAAGTCATGAGCGGTTTTGTTATTGTCTTACCGACGCTTCCGTTACAAAAAATGGTATCAGAGCTTTTGGTTTGACCCTAGATGATATGTCGATTTAATTTGAGATAGAGAAGATCTGAGGCGCACATAAATATGCTTTTGTTAAAGTTTGAGATACGAGACTGATGATGGTTTGATACAGGGTGGACCTACAGTGATGATGTTTTTTCAAGGATGATGGAATTCGAGTCAAGGTAAAGATTGTCTGAATTTGGTGCCTCAAATTCCTTGGTGGGTAAGTTTTTTTATGAATGAAGATTTTTAAGAAAGATATTATGTGATATGGTATTAAATGAGAATGTTGAATTGAATAGGAAAATTAGAGTTTGTTGGTCTACCTATAAATAATAGATTTTGGTTTAGGGTTCGCTGGCTTTGCTTTGGCAGATGGTGAGACGTGACTCTACCTTAAAAGGAGTATCCCGTGGTGAGGAGGTTTTGCCCTAAAAGATGGAGGGTAGTCTTATGATGTGAGAGATTGGTCTATCCTAGAAAGTGATATCCGATGATATTGAGAGACTAGTGAGATGACTTTGCTCATGCTGAATAGGGGTGATCACGGTCCATAAGTTTTGGTTTGGTTCGGTTCGGTTCTTCAGTTCGGTATTATTAATTATAAATAATTTTTAAATGATATTATTGAAAAAATAATATAAAATTAAAGTTTTGCTTTGGTTCGGTTCAATTCAGTTTTATAAGAAATTATATATAAAAAAATAATATGAATTTAATATTTCGGTTTGGTTCGAAATCCATCAAAATTCTGAACCGCACTGAAACTTCGGTTCTCTCATTTTCCCAAACCGAAACATATAAAGAATCGACCGAACCGGTCATTTTTTTTGTTCGGTTCGGCCGGTTCGGGACAATTTTTAACACCCCTAATGCTGAAGACGATTTTCAAACTAGTGGGTTGCATATATAGTCGAATCAAAAAGTGATGAATTTTGTCTAAGCTAGTTATGATATCTTGTGTGTGTATATAAGAATTGGGTTTGGTGGTGTTGAGTTGATGTTGAGTTTGCAATGATAGTGATATAACGAGAAAAGTCGTGGACGTAGACAAGTTGGCCAAATCACGTTAAAAATACTATTTTGTTATTTATTTATTGACACTTCTGCTATAACATTTAGTAAGAATCTATGTTTTCTGATCAATGAAAGGGAATATCTAAGCCGTTAAGCTTGAGAAATTATATTTTAATGTATTTTTATCTTGCATGAAAGGCTAGGTTAGTAACCATCATTGCTATTGTGATGTTGCCAAAACAAATTATTGAAGGATGGTGATGGTTAGTGTTTAAATCATACATGATAGAAAACAAAAAATTTCATAAGCATAGTTAGCCAAAGACCTATGCTCAATTTATGTACTATACCATTTTGTTTCTTTAGGACCAACAAACAAGAGATGCTCTAAGATATATAGCATAACCTCATGTCATCAAGATTATTGTCCCAGTCAGCATTAAAAAATGCCTTAAGTTGGAAAGAAGTAGCAGCAATGAGGAATATACCATCAATCGTGGCGCCTATTAGATATCTTAGTACCATCGTGCGTGCTTGCCAATGAGAAGTTCTAGGTTGTTACAAAAACTTGTCTTGGCTTATTCACAATAAAAAATATACTAAGCCTAGTGAGTGTCAAGTAGTATAAAGCACCGAGTATGCTTCTATACAAGGTACAATAGGAAAATCTTAGCAGAAGAGTACACTTGACTTGAGCGAACCTTTGCTTCATCCATCCTGGATTTTCTTAAGAGTTCACCTGCATACTTGGACTGAGAGAGATAAAGCCATGATTAGTCTCATCAACCTTAATACCAAGGAAAAAATGCAGGTAGTCTAGGTCTTTGAGAGTACGACTATGATGAAGTTTCTTAATGAGGTTGGAGATGGAAGAGTCGTTATTCCCTAAACTATAACGCCATCTACATACATCAATCAAGAGGTTGCTTTGTTGAATATGGATAAGGGGGTATCAAATTGGTAATTGTAGAACCATTACGAAAGTAAGGTGTCTCTTAACTTGCCATACCAAGTTCTAGAGGCTTGTTTGAAGTTGTATAGAGCTTTCCTATGTTTGTAAATATGGTTGGACTTTGTTGCTATCTTCAAAGCCTTTTAAAATGACTCATGAAAACATATTCCTCAAGAAAAATATTGTTCCTATACAATTGCCTACTATCATAGTTAAATGTCAGACTAAGGTAAGTACAAGTCTAATAGTATTTGGCTTGATCACATGACTGAAAGATTCAGTGAAGTCTATGCATGAGGTTTGCTGGAACCCTTTAACCATGGCTTTGAACCTAACACAGTCATATGCACTAACTTTCACTTAAAAGACGTTTATTGCAACAAGGTTCATTGAGGATTGAAAGGAACTAATTCCCAAGTATGAATTCTCGTAAGAGCATTGTACTTAGTTATCATAGATTTAGACAAGTTAGGACACAGCAGAGCTTGTTTGACTCAGGATTTCTCATCTAGTATAGGCTGGATAGAGTCATTTGGTAGAGAGAAGGATTCCGGGTTTAAAATCCTTCATTTTTACCTAATTACCATGGGTTAAGATGAAATTAAAGGATTTGGAACAATGAGATAGTGTATTGGGTTAAGAATGGTGTATGTGAGAGAACCAGGTAAGGGTAGTAAAGTTGTTGCAGAAGTCAGAGTTGGAGAGATATTAGTTTGAGAAATGAATTTTGGTAAAGATGGGGAAGGGGGAGAACTTACATCTTGAAAAGTTGAAGGATGAGTATGACGAGCAATGCATGAGTGGAAAGTTATTGTTTCACTTGCAATAACTAGTTGATGAGTGTATTTCACACTCATATTTTATATCATCTTAACTTTAATTTTATTGGTTCTTTGAGTTTTATTATTTGACTTATGTATGTTTTACTTTTATTTTATAGGTAAGATATTTTAGTGCATTCTGATTGATTTGAAAAGATTTGGAAGGCAAAAATACGGATAAATTGAGAAAAGAACGCCCTGGATAGAATTGTCAACGTCGCCACGTTAGGCGCTAAGAAATTATGCAGAAAGCCAGCGCCATGGTGTTGGCTTCCAGCGACGCGACGCTGGCGCGTTAATAATTTTATTATTTCCAATTTGTACTCCAATTTTATCATTAGCAAAACCTAATGTATAAATAGAATATTTGAGGGTTTTTAGACGACTCATTGGACGTGGGAGGCATAGAATAGAGTTTTTCGGAGAGAAAACGAAGACATATCAAACCGGGAGATGGATCTTAACTTCAATTTATTCTCAAATTTAGTTTTTTTTTTCTATTTTCCTCTATGTTCATGAATATTATTAGAATATTTTCTTATTTAGTATAATCTAATTTTCTTATCTAGGGCTTCAGCGTAGCCAAACCATGATTGTTCATATTTTTTATTTTCAATTCAATCGATACTTATTCAGTATTATTGTGCGTTATGATCAATTCTTAATGCTTGTGATCGTCTGACCAACTATTGCATGATTTTAAGAAGTGATGATTAAATTTGCTCTTTGTTTATAACACCATTAAAGTTTCATAAATTAGAGATAATTATGGATCTAGTGTAGCAATTATAATTTTTTATATTTAATGAGATTCAATTTATTTAATCTTGACAGAGATATGAGATTAATATTTTTGATTCATTGTAATCGATGCTTGAAAAAGATTGATAATTACATTAGAGAAATTCACTGTCAATAATTTAATAAACATTGATTGATTGAGATTTTGAATTTAGGGCATGTTTGGTTTGGTGAAATCGAAAACCCTAGAGCTTTTAACTATTCTAATTTGATTTTTTTTATCTTTATCAAAATTTTATCGTTTTAGTTTAATTAAAATTTTAGCTTAATAAAAAATCTCAACTTTTCATCATTCTCAATTAGAATTAAAGTATAATCAATTTCAATATTTTAATATCAATCAATCTTATGGATGATACTCTATTTTCATAAAAAAAATTATTACTTGATGACGATAATGTACACTTGCATTCTACTAGTGAAAGAAATGGCATAGAGCAAGCAAATATAATGGTAGTGTGAGTTGTGACAAGGGAGACAGTGAAAATAGAATGACTCTACAAAGAGATTAATTGAATAAGGCAATGCCTAGATATGTAAATTCTATAAGGAGATAAAATTTATGCCCTTTTATGCAGAGGCGAATAACCTAAAAATACACATAGGCTGGAATTTCTGATCCAGACCCTATAGGCTGGAATTGCTTCGCCATTTACAAGGGTATTTTATGGGTAGGTGCTTCATCAAAATAAAATTTTCATCAAGTCCATGTCCGACCACAACCGGTAGAAGTTGTGATTTTCACAATAAGTTGTTACGATTTTTTTAGAATGTAAGTGTACACTATTATTGTCAAGTAATAAAATTCTATGAAAATAGAGTATCATCCACATGATTGATTGATATTAAAATATTAAAATTAATTATACCTTAATTCTAAATGAGAATGATGAAAAGTTGAGATTTTTTGAATGAAAATTTAAACTAAAAAAAGATTAAAACATGATAAGGAGAAATAATTTAAATTTGACTAGTTAAAAACTTTAAGATTTTCGATTTCACCAACCAAACATACTCTAATTTCTAAATCTCAATCAATCAATGTTTATTAAATTATTGACATCAAATTTCTCTAATTTAATTATCAATCTTTCTCAAGCATCGATAACAATGAATCAAAAATACTAATCCTACATCTCCGTCAAAATTAAATAAATTAAAACTCATTAAGCACAAAAAATTATAATTGCTACACTAGATCTATAATTATCTCTAACTTATGAAATTATAATGGTGTTATAAACAAAGTACAAATTTAATCATCACTTCTCACTCTCATAATTAAATCTAAAATTAAGCAATAGTTTGCCAGATGTTCACAAGCATTAAGAACGGATTATAACACTCAATAATACTGAATAAACATTGATTGAATTCAAAATCATAATATATGAACGATCATGGTTTGGTTTCATCGTAGCCCTAGATAAGAAAATTTAGAACATACTAAACTACGAAAAATATTCATAAACATAGAGAAAAGAGAGAAGAAAAACTAGATTTTTAGGATGAATTTGAAGTTAAGATCCGTTTTATGGTTGGATTAGTCTTCGTTTCCTCTCCCAACATCTTTCTCCTCTGCCTCCCACGTCCAATAATTTCTCTAAAAACCCTCAAATATTATATTTATACACTACGGTTTGATAAGGATGAAATGAGAGTAAAAATCAGAAATAACAACGTCGCGGCGTTGAAAGACAACATCACGACGTTGGTGTTCTGGATCTCTTGATGTCGCACCAGCGTCGCTGCGTTAGCTTACTATACAAACATATTACCGTCAAGCGTCGCAGCTCTAGGAAGCCAGCGCCGGCTTGCTCTTTTTTTATTTATCCATATTTTTGCCTTCCAAATCAATCCAAATACACTAGAATATCTTACTGACAAAATAAAAGTAAAACAAACATAAATCAAATAATACTCAAAGAACCAATAAAATTAAAATAAAATATAAGTGTTAAATCCACTCATCAAATACCCTCAAACTTACCTTTTTACTGTCATCGAGCAAAACAAAACATAAAAAAAGAAGAGAACAATAAACACTAATTCTGAAAAACTACAGAACAAATGATGAAATATTTTGACTAACTAAACATGACTCAGAGATTTCAAAATAGCGATAACCCAAGAAAAGCTTCTGAATTGTAACCATGTAGAATTTCAACACAAATACTAACTTACATTACACCTTGAAAAATTTCGAGTGGGTGCGTGTCACCTTAAGTCGCCTAACTTCTTACTCTTAAATGGGTTTGTGCAACCAAGTCTTATAAAAGCGAGTCTATTAATCTATTACAAGATTAGAACTCTATAGGCCAATTTTTCATGTCACTCTCTACTAATGTAGTTAAACCACAACACTTTGGATCAATAGGACTTTCGTAGACTTGTAATGTATGGCTAGGGTGTAGGGTAAGATAAATGACATTATTTCGGCTCAATTTTTACCCATAGTCTCACACGTATTATAAGAATCAACGAGCTTAACTCAATTTATCTTGTAACACCCCCAAACTTGTCATTCCACTCTTGAATTATCAACCATGCTCAACCATTTTTTTTTTATTTCCTTAAGCTTCTTTTTTCCTTAACGAGCTTTCAGCTAATAGCTCTCAAACCAGTTGGTCTTAAGGTATTAGGTTTTAAGACACCCATTCGAGCTTAGTCACTCAAATCCAAGAGGCTATGAAATCAAACTTATTCACAATTTTTTTTATCGAAACTCCTCCCATCCACCTAGATTGTCATAGCTCCAAGTATTTTTCCAGAACATCCAAATACTATGAGTAAAAAGGGATACTAGAGAAAACTTTTATAAGATTACAAAATTCTCATGGGTGATAAAAAAATGACTATTTAGGCTCAACAGGGTTGACTAGAAAAATAATTCTGCACAGGTTGGCTTGAAAAGCTCAAACGGTTCAAAGATGACCTAAATCATGTTCTAAGTGAAGTGTAGCCTAGAATTTTGCCTCAAACAACAATCAAATTGGTTCTAGAGTTCTTATGAGATCATAATGATTTCTTAAGTCACATAAACATTCTCTAAGCACAAAAAATCAAATGTTCAAGGTGAGGTGCTCAATATGTCTAGATTCTCTAGTGAAATGCAAATCAATAATTGGTTCAAACGCACACCGATACACAAATTCATCATTTTTCCAAAGGTATCAATAATTCAAAACCAATCTCATCATAGGAGTTAGTGTTGTCTACAACAGAACTCCAAAAAATGAAATTTTAACTAAAGCCACCACCCCCAAACTAAAAACTTTCATTGTCGTCAATGAAAAGAAAATATGTAAAAGGAGTAAGTAGAAAGGACTTCCTTGAAGAATGATGAGCTATCATCTTCTTCATTCTCTGCACTATTCATGTTGTCTCCAACTGAGAAAAAACTGGTGCATGAGTCAAATTCATCCATAATTTTTTTAAATTAAAAACCTGAAGAAAAAAACAAAATGAAAAAAATTTAAAAAACTAAAAAAATGAAATAACAGAAATACAATCGGGTTGTCTCTTGGTAACGCTGTTTTAGTGTCTTCAGCCAGACATAATGATCATTCAGGCTTCATCCATTGTCCACTAACTTTGATATTCTCTTTGTGTCATAAATTGACCAGCCTAACACCATTTTGTGCTCTCTCAAGACCCTCAGTAGCTTGTCTTCTTGTTTACTATTTAACGAAGTATAAATAATGACAGGTAGAGTGGATGCTTCTCCCATAAAGGTGCACCAAAGGTGGATGAATAACACTGATGGTTTTTCAACAGATGGTAGGTGTCTAGATTTATCTTCTCCCAATTTTGCACAATCCACCTGTAAACAACTATTCATATCATTTGGGTTTTTGATTGCTTTAAAGACATTGAAAATTACTTGATCTTCTTACACTCTCAAAATAACTTCTCATTTTTTCACATCAATAAGAGTTCTTCATGTAGCTAAGAATGGTCTACCAAGAATAATTGGAATTTCTTTGGTTTTCCTCCAGCTGGGAAAATAAATTTATCCACCTTTACCAAAATATCCTCAATAATCCCTAATGGATATCTGATAGACCGATCAGCTAACTGTAAAGATATCGTGGTGGGCTTAGCTTCTTTAAGACCTAGCATCTTGTAAACTGAATACGATATCAAATTGATACCAGCCCCAAGATCACATAAAGCATTTTCAAAAATATGAATTCCCAATGGTGCAAGGAATAGTAAAACTCCCTTAACTTTGGAGATAATTTATTCTGCAAGATAGCATAACACTCCTAAGTAACTGCAACTGTCTCATACTCCTCTATCTTTCTCTTGTTTGAGAGAATATCCTTCATGAATTTGACATAGCTCAGCATTTGTTCCAAAGCATTAGTTAAATGGATGTGTATATGTAGTTTCCTAAACACATCAAGAAACTTAAAAAACTGCTTGTTCAATTTCTGCTTTTGGAACCGCTGAGGGTAATGAATAGGTGGAACATATGGTGGAGGATTATCAAGAAAGAGCTTTGACTTAGTCTTTCCTTCCTTCTTTTCAAAGCTCTTGGCAAGATCATCACCCATTGTCTCAGCTTTTACTTCAATTAGCTGAGAATTTTCACCAGTGACTTTCTGAGGTTCTGCTAACTCATTGCCATTGCGAAGAGTAATGGAGTTTACTTGTTCTTTTAGATTCCTCTCGGTGTTGCTCGGTAGAGAACCTTATGGTCTTTGAGTGAGTATTTCTAACAGTTGACCAATTTGAAGCTCTAAATTATGAATAGATGCAGATTGACTCTGAATACTTATTTTTTGCCTCTGAAGTGTAGCATATGTTTTTGCCATAAACTGAGTAGTATTGACTGTGAGCTAGGCAAGAGCATCTTCTAAAGAAAATTTTGACTGTTGAGGCTAAAATTGAGGTTGAGTAACAACTGGTGTATTCATCATATTCTGACTATTCTTCAAAGAGAAATTTGGGTGATTTTGCCACCCTTGGTTATAAGTGTTCGACAATGGCTTATTCAGCCTGTTGTAATTCTCAATAAAATTAAAATGTTCTGACTGAGAATGAGCGAAAGGATTACCGATTTAACATTCAATACTAAGATGAGGTCCATTGCACAAATTATAAACTTTCCATGAAGCATGAATAGCACTAGCATTGACGGTGAAATAGCTAAATTGCTTGGATTGTGTAGCTACCTGAGCAGTAAGAGCAGTAAGGGCATCAACTTCATGAATTGCATGAATCTTTCTTGGTACGTTATGCTCAATTGGCCATTGATTGGCATTAGAAGCCATTTCTTCAAGCAAAGCATAAACCTCTTTATGTGTTTTTCCCATTAAAGCTCCTCCTGCTGCTGCATCCACTAGTGTTCTCGCTGAATTCCCCAAATCATTGTAGAAAGTTTGGACTTGTAGCCATCCAGAAAGTCCATGATGTGGGCATCCTCTCAACATCTCTTTAAACCTCTCCCATGCTTCATAAAAAGACTCAATATCATATTGGATAAAAGTAGTGATCTCGTTCCTCATCTTGGCTACTTTAGCTAGTGGAAAGAATTTAGCCAAAAAGTTCTTAGAAAGTCCATTCCAAGTAGTGATTGATCCAGCGGGTAAAGAGTTCAACCAACTCTTAGCCTTATCTCGAAGTGAAAATGAGAATAATCTCAATTGAATTGGATCAGTTAAGACATCGTTGTACTTGAATGCCTCACAAATTTTGAGGAAAGTGACTATGTGAACATTTGGATCATCATTAGGCATGCCACTGAACTTATTTTCTTACACCATGTGAATGATAGCTGGCTTAATCTCAAAATTGTTGGCATTAATAACAGGGCATTGAATGCCAGACGCGGCCTCATTGACTACTGGCATTGCATAATTCCATGGTTTCTTGAGGTTTCTTAGAAGTTTCTCTCCTCACTTTTCTATTACGACGATAAGTTCGCTCAATTTTCATACTTAAAGGAGTCAAATTTTCGCTTCTAAATTTTCTCATACACCTTAGAAAATGCCTGAAAATACAAAATAGTAAACAATTGTAAATAAAAAATTAAGACTCGAAGTAAAATTAAGGATATGTAAATCCAATATTAATAAACAAAATCAATCCCCGGCAACGGTGCCAAAATCTTGTTATTTTTTTTCTAGAGAACAAGTGTACACTATCATTGTCAAGTAATATTTTTTTTATGAAAATAGAGTATCTTCCTCATGATTGATTGATAATAAAATATTGAAATTAACTATACCATAATTCTAAATGAGAATGACGAAAAGTTGTGAATTTGACTACTTAAAAACTCTAGGGTTTCTATTTCACCAAACCAAACATGCTCTAAATTTTAAATGTCAATCAATCAATGTTTATTAAATTATTGACAGAGAATTTCTCTAATGTAATTATCAATTTTTTTCAACCATCGATAACAATGAAATTCTACTTCCTACATCTCTGTTAAGATTAAATAAATTGAAACTCATTAAGCACAAGAAATTATACTTGCTACATTAGATCCATAATTATCTCTAACTTATAAAATTCTAATGGTGTTATAAATAAAGAGAAAATTTAATCATCACTTCTCAGTCTTAGAATTAAACCTAAAATCATCCAATAGTTGGTCAGACGATCACAAGCATTAAGAACAGACTATAACACTCAATAATATTGAATAAGCATCGATTAAATTGAAAATCAAAATATATGAAAAATCATGGTTGGCTACGTCGTAGCCCTAGATAAGAAAATTAAGAACATACTAAAATAAGAAAACATCCAACTAATATTCATGAATAGAAAAAGAGAGAAGAAAAACTATTTTTTGAGGATCAATTTGAAGTTGATATCCCTTTTTTGCTGGATTTGTCTTCATTTTCGCTCCAAAAAGTTTTCTCCTCTGCCTCCCACGCCCAAAAATTTCTCAAAAAACCTTCAAATATTCTATATATACACTAGGATTTGATAATGATGAAATTGGAGTAAAAATCAGAAATAACAAAATCATTATCATGCCAGCGTCGTGGCATTGGTGCTTTGGATCTCTTGATGCTGCACCAGCGTCATGGCACTGGAAGCCAACACCACGACTTTGGTTTACTGTACAAACTTTTTAGCATCCAACGTCGCGACTTTGGGAAGACTGCCTGCCAGCGTCGACGCTGGCTCTTCTATCCAAGTCCTCTTTTTTTTAATTTATCCAAATTTTTTACTTCCAAATCAATCCAAATGCACTAGAATATCATACCTATGAAATAGAAGTAAAACAAACATAAATCAAATAATAAAACTCAAAGAAAAAATAAAATTAAAGTTAAGATTATCTAAAATATGAGTGTGAAATGCACTCTTCACAAGTAAATACTCATATCGAGCTTAATCGAGATAGATGAGTTAAAAGGATATAAGAACTGATTTAATGGAAATAGACTTAGTGGGATTTGAGGAGTAATGAAGTGTCTGAAGCAGCCAATGTGTTTGAGATATTGATGACATCAGTCTAAAGCTCTGATACTGTTGGAATTTAGTTCCTCAAATTCTTTGGAGACCAAGTTTCCTATTTATGAGGCTGGTTTAGGAAAAATATTATGTGATATGTTGTATTGAATGAGTTTCCTAATTCTAGTATGAAGGAATTAGGATTTTCTTGAGGTTATAAATATGTACCTATGAAAAATGTTAGATGGTCCGGTTTTGATAAAGAATGAGAAGTGTCTCTATCCTAAAGGCAGCATCAAGTTATGAGGAGGTTATGTTCTAAGAGATATAAAGTAGACTTAAGATTTGAGAGAGGGCTTTATCCTAGGAGGTGATACCCCATGATATTGAGACGCTAGTTAAAAGACTTTGCCCTTGCTGAACAAAGTTTCTAAGCTAGTAGGTTGTTTAAGTTCGATCGAGAATTATGACTTTTGTCTAAGCTAGTTAAAGTTTTCAAGGTATAGCTTTGTGTGTGTTGAGATTAGATTTGAGTGTGATTGGATTTGGTGTAGGTGGTTGAGTCGATGTTGAGTGTATAATGATGATGATATAATGAGAAAAGTTGTCGATGTAGGAAAGTTGGCCAAACCACGTTCAAACTATTGTTTTGTTATTATTTATTGACGATTCTATTACAACAAAGTGATATCAAAGCTGATGGTTTGATCCTAGATAATGCATCGGTTTGGTTCGAGAAAAAGACTATGCGAAGCGTGTAGAGATATGTTTTGTTTTGTTGAAGATTGATGGTTTTAATTGAAAATTATTTGGTTTAAGGTGAAGTTTCAGCGTTAGTGATTGTTTGTGGATGACGGAACTTGAGTTAAGGCAGAGATTGTTGGAATTTCTAAAGGTTATAAATATGTGACTATGAAAATGGTTAGATGACTCTACTTCGATAGAGGATGGGATATGGCTCTACCCAAAAAGGAGCATTGCGTGGTTAGGAAGCACTTCCCGAAGAGATATAAGGTAGCATGAAGATGTCAAAGTGACTCTATCCTATAAGGTAGCATGAAGATGTGAGAGATGGCTAGTTAGGAGACTTTGTCCAAGTTGAACATGATTTTTAAGCTAGTGAGTTGCTCAAGTTAGATCGAGAGTGGTGACTTTTGTCTAAACTAATTATGATTTTCAAGGTATGACTTTGTGTTTGTTGAGTTTAGATTTGAGTGAAGTGAGATTTTGAGTTAATTGTTTGATTCGACATTGGGTATGTATAGATGATGATATAATAAGAAAATGTAATACCCCAAGAACTTAAAAGGGGTTATTTAGTAAATTTTAATTTCACACACCTTAAATACACTCATTGTTGTTCTCTCATTCAACATCTCTCTCTCCCTGACAGCTCCCCCCACTCCACCAAGTAATCGTTATTCAATCACTCTTTCTCTCTCAGCCTCCTTCACTGAACAAAACCGTCTGTCTCTCCTACTTCCTCTTCATTGCATCTCCATCGATGGTCTTTTCCGGTAAGCCATCTTCTTCTTTCCTCTTTCTTCATTCTTTTTCACTATGTCTCTCTAACCTAATTAATTGCCTCTCATGGAGCCCCTGCCCAAGTGAACTCCATCTCTTCTCCTACATTGTTTCCTCTCTTTTTCTTGTCTCTGCTTGTTCAGCCATTGTCCGACAGACAAAACTCTTCAGGTAAGATTCCTCTCTGATTCTTCCTTTAATTTTCCTCTTTTTCCTTCGCCATGTTCCTCTCCCTCTCTGTATGATTTTTCTATTTGCCTTCCTCTGATTTCTTCTATTTTTATTTCAATGATAACCCCTCCACTGTCGTCTTCTCTGGATAGCATCATCGTCCCTGTCTTCATCGTTGGTAAGCTAGTTTTTCCTTTCCTTCCTTTCTCGCTCTCTGTTTGGACCGTAACTGAGTCATGTGACCCAATTGGTTCTGACCCGACCTAATCCTGTTATGACTTAGCCCGAATGGAATTAACTGAACCAAACCAGTCCAACCAACCCAGACCAAAACAATTCAACCCAACTAGACCAGACCGATCCAACCCAATCAAACCAAACCGTTCCAGCCCAACAGAATTGAACTGATTTAGCCCGACTGGACCTAGTTGAACCTATCTGAACTGCTCGATCAAATCATTACCCGATTTATTTTTCATCGGTCGCTCTTCTAATTTTTCAAATGATGATAGTTATTATCTAAATACTTAATAACCTGCAATATATAGATTTCAGGTCAATAGTTGCTGAATTTAATTCATTTCACTCTAGGTAAGTGGACTTACACAATAATTTGATTCATATGTTATGAATGTAGCGAAATTAAATTAATATCACTTTATTAATTTCTTTCTGTTGCTAAACTTCATGATCATGTATTTAATTTTATTTTCATATCATGATTCAGTTAATTATTATGCATGTATGATTGAATTTTTGAGTTATACATGTATTAGCTATATAGTTTATGTTCATTAATAAGTTGCATGTTTGCCAAGAATATAAGTTACCATAATTCATGAAATTAACTAAGTGTAATGATAGATAAATGAAGAGTAGACTTAGAAATATTCCTTAGTTATCAAGTAACTAGATTGGTCATGTCATGTTATCAGTTATACGGATGAGTGTCACCATATTCATGTTAGCGTCCTTAAGCTTTAGATAGCCTTAAGTGGCATCAGCTTTAGGACACTCATTTCACCTCGTTCACGTTCATGTTAAAAGTTTAAGTGTGAAACAGTTTTGGTTAGATTGTTAATTGGGGAATATGTCTAGTCGAATCACGATATGACAAGTTACAAGTTCAAGTTACATGATAACTATGCATTCATCGATGTTAATTATGAGTACTTCGTGTGATTTAATAACCAAGTGAATTTGTTAAACTATAGTTGCATGAGTTACTTGTTTACGTTTATGACATGTGAAGCTTATTAGTATATAAGTTTGCTTACTAAGTATTCTTAATACTCACCCCTCATAGATGATTTTGTTGCAGATGATGATGAACAATAGGAGTGAGGGGCAGCCATAGCCAGCGTAATTAGAAAATTTTCAATTATTCATCATGACAAGACATTAGAAATAGAATTTTTGTTAAGTATAGTTGATACAAGAATTTAAGAATTTACATGCTTTATTTTATGTTTATATGTTTAAATTTTTCACGTCTTATAGATTTTCACGTTGACTTTATTACAAATTTAATACAACATTTATTACAATTTATTAAATAAATATTTTTTATATAATTTTAGGCTTCCACTATTTAATGTTAAAGTTAGGGCAACATTAGAGTTTTCAATTTTAGGATTTTCTCATATTAGATTTTCAACTGATTGAGAAATTTTGAATAGTAAAATTACATATATATTTAACCCTCCAAAATTGGGGAGTTATAGTTTGGTATCAGAGCCAAGGTTTTAGATTTTTTAGACTTTTCTTAGTGAAAAATATGGCAAGTCACTCACTCTACTCTTCCTTCACCTTACAAGTTAGGTTCGTATGTTATAAGTGTTTTAATTATTTATTCAGTATGATATGTTTTAGTTTCGTTATGGCATGTTTGTTACGTTTATGTTTTATTTTACTAATAATATTAGACTTTTTGGTAAGCCTTAAGTTTGTGGGTAGCACTGCGATGGCTCCACCTACAAGGAATAACAAAACAACGTCGTTTTAATACCCTTATGCAATTTCTCATTAATTTCCCTATTACGTTGTTGTTTTAGTCTACCCTCAGTATATAAGCTAAATAATGGAATTAGAGCTCATTTCTCTCTCCCAACATGAAAAATCACGCAGTTCTTCTCAATCTCCTCTTTACCTTCTATGTTGAACTTGAATTAGTAATGGCTTCTTGCTTCTCCTTCTTCCCTTGTTGTTTCTAATTTCTCCTTATTTCTTTCTTGCTTCTCTTTCTCCTTCCTCCCTTCTAAGTTTTGTGTTTAGTATCTGGGATTAAGGCTTTCTCTCTCCCTTATGCGATCTATCTCTCTCTCTACGTCTCTGCGTGTGCATCTGAGATATTTTCTTCCTCCTCAATGATGATATGTACTCCAACGACTTCTAAGTGTAATGGGGAACTACAGATCAAAGCTCTTCATGATACCATGTTTTGGCATTTTTTGAATTATAGAAATATGATTTAGTTTTGGAGGAGGAAATCAGATACTACTATAATAGAAATATGATTTAGTTTTGTTGATTTCTTTATGATTATGTTTTCAGTAAATAGAATGGGTTAAAGGAATCAAGTTTTAGAGGAGGAAATCAGATACTGCTATAATAAATCATTTTCTTTTATGATTGCGTTGCCTAAGTGTTGTCGAACTGTCGAACCATCAAACCGAACTGAATCATAAATCACAGTTCAATTTTTCACCAAAAAAATTGATGAAATCGTGAACACCCCTAACAGTGGTCAGTGCTTTAAGGGGAGCAACGATTGTTTTAGATGCGGAAAGACTGGACATTTTCTCAGATAGTGCCCTTTACTAGCTCAAGGAGAGAATAGCGACACCGGGGGATAGAGCTAAAGGGAAGGTTTTCCCACTGACTCGTCAGGAAGTTGAGCAATCAGATACAGTTGTAGCAGGTACACTACTTGTATTAAGACATTCAACTTTTGGATTAATTGATTCTAGATCTACACACTCTTTTATATATGTTTTGTCTGTGACTCATGCATCATTGCATGTTTTTCCATTGGGTTTTGAGTTGTGTGTTTCTCGCCTTCTAGAGCTTCTCTCTTTGCTAATAAGGTGATATCATGTTGCTTAGTGATGATAGCAGATTGTGTTATGGATGCTAGGCTTATAATCTTAGGGATGAATGATTTTGACGTAATCTTGGGTATGGACTGGTTGGCTGCTAATTATGCCAACATAGATTGCTATCAAAAGGAAGTTTGTTTCCTACCTCCAAATGGACCTAGCTTCAAATTTAGGGGCTCTCAGCAATGACCAATACCAAAGGTCATATCTACTTTACGGGCACAACGTCTCCTTGATCATGGTAATTGGGGCTATTTAGTTTATGCTTTGGACACTTCTAAACCACATGTGGATATTGGATCAGTTCCAGTCATTTGTGAATTTTTAGATGTCTTTCCTGATGAATTGACATGACTTCCTCCTCCTCGGGAGACAGATTTTCGTATTGAGTTGATACCAGGCACTGCCCCTATATTCAAAGCTTTGTATCATATGGCCCATACTGAGTTGAAAGAACTTAAGGACCAACTTCAAGAATTACTGGATAAGGGTTTCATTAGATCTAGGGTTCACCTTGGGATGCTCCAGTATTATTTGTTAAAAAGAAAGATGGATCAATGAGGTTATGCATTGAGTACAGGGAGTTGAACATAGTCACTATCAAGAATAAGTATCTGTTACCACGCACTGAGGATTTGTTTGATCAACTTCAAGGAGCATCAATATTCTCGAAGATTGATTTGAGATTAGGTTACCATCAGCTCGAGATTCGAGATGAGGATTTCCCTAAGATAGTGTTTCGTACTCGTTATGGCCACTTTGAGTTTGTAGTGATATCGTTTGGATTAACTAATACTCCGATAGCCTTTATAGATTTGATGAACAGGGTGTTCGAAGAGTACTTGGATTCTTTTGTGATTGTCTTCATTGATGATATTCTGGTGTACTATAGGTCAGAGGCTAGGCATATGGATCACTTCAGGATTATTTTACAAGCATTAAGGACACACCACTTATATGCCAAATTCTAGAAGTGTGAGTTTTGACTTCAGCAAATATCATTCCTTGGTCATGTGGTATCTCGAGATGGAATCCCCGTTAACCCATCTAAGATTGAAGCAGTGGTTACCTGGCCTCAACTGACAAATGTTGGGGAAGTTCATAGTTTTCTAAGTCTAACAGGATATTACAAGAGGTTCGTTGAGGGTTTTGCAAAGATCGTTGTTCTACTTACTCAGTTGACCAGGAAGAATGACACTTTTACTTGGACAACTGAGTGTGAAAAATGTTTACAGATCCTTAAACAAAAATCAGTGTCAGCACCAGTATTGACCATTCTGGATGATAAAAGTGACTTTGTGATTTATAGTGATGCTTCCAAGATAGGTTTGGATTGTGTTTTGATGCAACATGGAAAGGTCATGGCTTATGCTTCTCGTCACCTTAAGCCTCGCATGATTTGAAGTTAGTTGTAGTCGTATTTACCCTCAAGATTCAGAGACATTACTTGTATGGTTGTAAGTGCTAGATTTACACAGATCATAAGACTCTCATGTACTTTTTCACTTAGAAAGAGCTTAACATGAGGCAACGCCATTGGTTGGAACTGGTGAAGGATTATGACTGCGAGATGATTTATCACCCATGAAAGGAAAATGTAGTGGCTAATGCCTTAAGTCAAAAATCAGCTCATTCAGTAGCTCTTATTACATCTCAAGATCATATCCTGGAGGATTTTGAACCTGCTGAGATTCAAGTCTTACTGAAAGACACTGCAGCACAGCTATTAGCTCACAGTTCAACCATCATTGCAGCAATGTATTGAGAGTTCGTTGTCAATAATGATTCAGCTCTTCACTTTCATGAGGGGCTTTGTATTTCGAAAGACTCATTCATTAGAAAATAATTACTCACGGAAGCTCATAGTTCACCATACATAGTGCACCCTAGCAGTACTATGATGTATCAAGATTTAAAGTTACATTATTGGTGGAATGGTATGAAGCGTGATATTGCTGAGTTTTTTAGTAAGTGTTTAGTGTGTCAGCAGATCAAGGCTCAGAGACAGCGACCATCTGGGGTCTTGCAACCACTAAGTATTCTTGAATGAAAGAGGGAGCATGTGACTATGGATTTCGTTTCAAGGTTACCGAGGACAGTAAAAGGTTATAACTCCATTTGGTTGTGGTGGATTGTCTTACCAAGTCTTGACACTTTTTGTCTGGCAAGACTACATTTTCAGTTGAGGATAAGGCTCGGTTATATAATCGAGAGATTTTCGACTTCATGGGGTTCCAGTATGTATAGTACTTGATTAAGATCCGCGGTTCACGTCAAATTTTTTACGGACTCTACAGAACGATTTGGGTACTCAGTTGAATTTTTGTACAGTTTTCCATCTGCAATCTGATGGGTAGTCTAAGCGTATGATCCAGTCGTTAGAGGATATGATTCGAGCTTGTGTTTTATACTTCTCTGGTAGTTGGGATGTGCAGTTGGCACTCATGGAGTTTGAACACAATAACAGTTAGCAGGCAATGATTGGTATGACTCCATTTGAGGCACTTTATGGGAAAAAAGTGTCGGTTGCCAGTTCACTGGGATGAAGTTGGCGAACGGAAGCTTTTGAGCCCTAACTTGGTTCAGTATACGAATGAAGCTATTCAGAAAATCAGAGATAGAATGAAGACCATTCAGAGTTGGCGAAAGAGTTATGCAGATGTTAGAAGGAAGGACCTCGAATTTGAAGTGGGTGATAACGTGTTTCTCAAGGTTGTGCCAATGAAGGGTGTTATGCGTTTTAGTCGCAAGAGGAAGTTGAGTTCGAGATTTATTGTTCCTTTTGAGAAATTGTATCATATCGGTCCTTTACCCTATCGGCTTGCTTTACCACCAGCTCTTTTAGGTATTCATAATGTATTTCACGTCTCAATGCTCCGCAAGTACGTGCCGAATCCAACGCATGTCATTGATTTTGAACCTCTGGAAATTCATGATAATTTCACTTATGAAGAGAAACCAATCAGAATACTAGAGCACAAGAATAAGACTCTTTATAATAAAACGATTCTATTAGTCAAGATTCTCTAGAGAAACCATCGAATTGAGGAAGCAACGTGGGAACGAGAAGAGGAGATGCGTGTCAAGTACCTAGAGTTGTTTCAATAAGGTATATTCTTTGAGGATGAAAGTTCTTAAGGAGGAGAGAATGTAAACCCCAAGAACTTAAAAGGGGTAATGTAGTAAATTTAAATTTCACTCACACCTTAAATACACTAACCGTTGTTCTCTCATTCTCCATCTCACTCTGGCAGCCCCCCCAAGTAACCATTGTTCAATCTCTCTCTCTCCCAACCTCCTTCACCGAATAAAATCGTCTATCTCTCTGTCTTCCTCTTCGTTGCATTTATATCATTGGTCTCGTCCGGTAAGCCATCTTCTGCTTCTTCCCTATTACTTCATCCTCTCTCTGTCTCTCTAACCTAATTAATTTCCTCTCATGCAGCCCCTGCCAAGCGAACTCCCTCTCTTTTCCTCCATCGTTGCCTATGTTTTTTTTATCTATGTTTGTTCATCCATTGTCATCGACGAACAAAGCTCTTCGGGTAAGTTTCGTCTCTACTTCTTCCTTTAACTTTCCTCTTTTTCCTTCACCGTGTTTCTCTCCCTCTCTGTCTGATTTTTCTTTCCATCTTCCTTTGTTTTCTATTATTTTTCTTTTCAATGGCAGCTCGTCCACTGCCATCTTCTGTACATAGCATCATCGTCCATGTCTTCATCATTGGTAAGCCTGTTTTTCTTTTCTTTCTCTTTTTCTTTCTTCCTCTCTCATTGTTTGTTCAGACTATAACTGGGTGTTGTGACCAGTTGGTTCTTACCGGACCTGACCCTATTATGACTCATCTAGAACCGAATCAACTAAAACAAACCAAACCAACCAACCCATACCGAATCGGTTCAGCCAAACCAAACCAAACTGGTTCAGTCAACCAAGACCAAACTGGTTCAACCCAACCAAACCAAACCGGTCCAGCCCAGCAGAATCGAATCGGTTCAGACTGACCGAACCTAGTTGAACTGATCTGAACCACTCGACCAGATCATTACCCATTTTATTTTTTCATCGGTTGCTCTTCTAATTTATTAAATAATGATAGTTATTATCTAAATACTTAATGATCTGGGATATATAGATTTCAGGTCAATAGTTGCTGAAATTTAATTCGTAGTAGTCCATGTAGATGGACTTACTTAGTAATTTGATTCATATGTTATGAATATAGCAATATTAATTTAATATCACTTTATTAATTTCTTTATGTTGCTAAATTTTATGATAAAGTGTTTTAATTATATTTTCATATCATGATCCAGTTAATTATTATGCATGTATGTTTGAATTTTTTAGTTATACACGTATTAGCTATATAGTTTATGTTCACGAATAAGTTACATGTTAGCCAAGAATATAATTCACCATGATTCATGAAATTAACTAAGTGTAATGATAGATAAATAAAGAATAGACTTAGACATATTTCTTAGTTATCAAGTAGCCAGCTTGTTCACGTCATGTTATCAGCTATATGGATGGGTGTCACCATATTCATCTCAGCGTCCTTAAGGTTTAGATAACCTTAAATGACACCAAGTTTCAGGACACTCATTCTATCATGTTCACGCTCATGTTATAAGTTAAAGTATAAGTTCAAGTGTGAAAAAAATTTGGTTAGATTTTTAATTGCAGAATATGTCTAGTCGAATCATGATAAGATAAGTTACAAGTATAAGTTCAAGTTACATGATAACTATGAACTCAACTATGTTAATTACAAGTACTTTATGTGATTTAAAAACCAAGACAATATGTTAAATTATAGTTGCATAAGTTACTTGTTTACGTTTATGACATGTGAAGCTTATTAGTATATAAGTTTACTTACTGAGTATTCTTAATACCCACCCCTAATAGATGATTGTGTAGAAGGTGATGTCGAGTAGCAGGAGTGAGGGACTGTTATAGCTAGCGAAATTAGAAAATTCTCAATTATTCATGATTATATGACATTAGAAACAAATATTTCGTTAAGTACAGTTGATACAAGAATTTAAGAATTTATATGCTTTATTTTACATTTATATGTTTAAATTTTCACGACTTCTAGATTTTTCAAGTTGACTTTATTACAGATTTGATACATCATTTATTACACTTTATTGAATAAATATTTTTTATATAATTTTAGGCTTCGGCTATTTAATGTTAAAGTTAGGGTAAAATTAAAATTTTTAATTTGAGGATTTTCACAAATTAGAATTTGAACCGAATTTGGGGATTTTGAATAGTGAAATTATATGTATGTTTAACCTTCGAGAATCTGGACGTTACAGAAAAACTGTAGATGTAAATAAATTGGTCGAATCACGTTAAGAATATTATTTTGTTATTATTTATGTACATTTTTTGTTGTTGCAACAGATGCCATTAAAGAAATTGTTCAGCAATTGTGGAAGTTTTATAAGAAACAATATATTTGAAAGAAAAAAGCTTTCCGAGTTAATGGTTTGTTTATGTCTTAAAAAATTTAGATAAACAAGAATAAATGTTTAAAATATAAATTGTAATATGAAAACTTTGTAGGCAGCATGCATTTGGAGAAAAAATATTGATGACTAGCTATTATATACATTGCATAGGAGAATGATTCCGCTGATGTAGGGTTTAGTGATTGAAAAGTTCAGATGGATAAAGACTCTAACTAGAGGACAGGTGGGGTCTCAATTGTTGGAAACATGTTTATAAGCGTGAGTTTATAATGGCTCATGCACACACCAAAACAGAGGATGATAAATTACAAATACTTCCAAAAGTAAAACAGGACAAGTTGCGTTTTTCACATAATTTGTTCAAAAACACAATGCTTTACTTGATAAAGAGATATGCTTCACTAACTAAGGAAATCAAAACAATTTTTTTCCCTTTTGGAATCGAAAAATATTAATACAATATACTCCTCCATTAAATTACTAATAACTATTACATGAACTTTAGTCTAAATGACATTCTTTGCACGTAATAATCTCTAATTAAAGTAATCATTCTTTTTAAGAAAATATTAACTAAACAAACAAACGCTAGCAATATATGTACGTACATTCAAGAATATATTATGATATTTTCTGGTATTTCTAATTTTAGTTGAAGAGTAAATTATGTTAACTATTTAAATAATATATAGATGTTAATATCCAAAACTAATTGTTTCCGATTATTTAATTTAGTTAAGGATGAATTAGGATTACAAATTGAACTAAAGACTAAATTAGAAAATTTATTACTCTTCAAAATATAGGGGAAATTTTAGAAAAACATTTAAATTAGATGGACAAAAAGGTCAAAGAATTTATCCTTCTTTCCTACCCTTTATACATACAATTGATTATTACAAAATGAATAATCAAAATGAAGGCTACAAGTTGAATAGTTATGCTGTAGGGATTTGGATCCTCTGCAGCTGTTGGACCTTAAATTTCATTCGTTAGTTAGAGGGGAAGTTAAATCTGAGTCATCCAGTTAGATCAAGACGGCTCAGATTAAGTGATCAAATTTTTTAAAAAAATGTGAGTTTTTTTCTATTTTTTCCTTGACATTTTAGCATGATCTGAACCGTCCAAATCTGATCAGATAGTCCAGCAGTATCAAACTGTCGTGTCTGTCACTGAGTCCAATGGCAGACAGTCAATTTCCATATATTATCTTAGTTGGATAAAATTGAAAAACAATATTTTTTATTCTTGGGTTTTATAAGGGTAAAGTTTGGGGGGAAAGACACTTAGTTAGATAGTGAAGTCCAAAATGTTCTCACCATATGATGTAGCGGAATGCTCTACAAGAATGATTGTATTACAAGAATGATTGTATAAAAAAATAGAAAACAAATCTTCTAAGGGACTGTTGATTCACGCACAAATTATAGGCAGCATACTCTTGTTTAATTGCTCACAATTACCAAAAAATTGTAGAAATAAAGAAACTCACTCTGAAATTTTATTAAACCAATTCTTAAAAAATGTCTCTAAGGCTACAACAATATCTAGTCATAAACTGTGAAAAGGAAACCCTAAACTGTGAGAAGGAATCTAAACGCCTAATAATACAAGAATAACAAAATTTTCTAAGAAAGAAAAGTTTTCAAATATATGCATAATAATAAACTACTAATCACCAGAATAGCAACGTCCTGATAATACAAAAATATGAGTTTTCTAATAAAGGTTTATAGATGAAATAAAACTTTTCTAAAACGCAATTTGGAAGCTTAAACGATATGGAATTTGTCCAAAAAAAAATGCTCTTGTTAGTGAAGCCAAGCTTGACGATTTTTTTTCTCGTGAAGTTTCCCACTAAAATAAACCCCTTTTGCACACAAAAGTGACACTGTCACGATCTCTCAAAAATTAGGTAAACGACTGACGATAGTCTCACAAATCTAGATAACCCGGACCCTCCTACACTGCATCACCCTATTACTCCTGTAAAGGATTTTTTCCGGTAGGTAGAACTATCTACGAACAAATGATAAATATCATAATTTAAAGAGAGAATGAGAGAATAAAGATACCATCATTTACGTGAAAAACTTTTAAAAAAAAGAAAAATCATGGGAAAATTGTTGTTATTCACTGGTGTAAAGGATTTCACACACGTGTTGATGAGAGAAGAGATGAATGGCAGTACATTTAGTTGAGGTTTTCTTAGGTCTCTTTTTTACCTCTCTTTTTTTTTTACATGAGCATGTACTTATAGGTCTTACAATAATCATAATAATAACAAATGGGATGATCACATCCCTTATGCTTTCGGATGATGGGATTGCTTTCAGGCATGGACTCATTTACTTTGCTCATTCATTTCAGCTGTTTTCTGCTCAGTGACTCAATCAGTCATAGTCACTTGGTGGTTCCTCGTGGTTTGAGCCAATCAATCACAACCATTTGACTGTTAGTCTGAACCCTCATTTCCATTCTAATGTTCTATCATGTCCAGGCGGTAATGATTTTCCTTTCTCGAGATGTCGATTCTCGTTCTGAAAGTGATGATCTCCCGTTCTCAAGATGTTGATTTATGTTTTGTTGTTTTTTCCTGTTCTGGGAGTAATGGTCCCCTTTTATGGAAGCGATAGTTCCCCTGTTCCATACGCGATAGTCACCCGTTTCAGAGGCGATTGTCCCCATGTTCTAGAAGCGATGGTCACCCGTTCCAAAAGTGATTGTCCCCTCGTTCTAGAAGCGATAGACACATGTTCTAAAAGCAATAGTCATCCCATTCCAGAAGCCATTGTCCCCCGTTCCAAAAGCGATAGTCACCCATTCCAGAAGCGTTGGTTCCCCACTTCAGCATTATTCCCCGTTTTGACGAGGTCTCCCGTTTCAACGTTCTTTTTCTACACGTGACTTAACTGGTTTTTTCCTGTTCATTTGCCCCCATTACACTCAATAGGTCTCACTTATTGAGGTGTAATGGTTTGTCCTTTCTTATTCTGTCGTTACGTATATTCATTTATGTTCTCACGTGCTTCTTAAAAACATTCGATGTGGTCTTTCCAAACAATTTTTTGGTTTGTTCGATGTCAGTAATGGCTTCTCCTTTTCTTTCTTCTATTATGTTCATCTATTCCCATTCATGAATGCTTTGTGTTTGTCGACTAATTTTTTTGCCAGCTCACTGCCGATGATGATTACTTTCCCTTCATTCGTTGTATTGTATTTCCGTTCTTTAGCTTTTCTTTTATGTTCTTCTTTTCTCAGCGTTTCTTTACTGAGCTGAAGGTCTTTCCTCAACTTCTTTTCTTTTTTGTTATGAAATTATTTTCTCAACTTCTTTTATGTTCTGAGGATTTTCCCGTTCTTAGGACATTTCCTTTTTCATTCTCCAGACTTTCCCATTTTGAGGACGTTTTCTTTTTCGTTCTTCAGACATTTAATTTTCCTTCTGAGAACGGCATATGTAGACGCTCTCAAGGACTTAGGCTCCTTAACCATGGTCCCATTTTGATTTCCTTCTGAAAGTAGGACTTATGAACTACCCATTCCAAGGACTTACGCCCTTAATTCCTTTTAAGAGTAGGACTTATGAATTGTTCCTCCGAAGGACTTACACCTTTAGTTCCTTCTGAGAGTAGGACTTATGAATCGCCCCTCCCAAGGACTCATGATCTTAGTTCCTTTTGAGAGTAAGACTTATGAATTGCCCCTCCCAAGGAATTACGCCTTTAGTTCCTTCTGAGAGTAAGACTTATGAACTGCCCCTCCAAGAATTTATGCCCTTAGTTCCTTATAAGAGTAGGACTTATAAATTACCCCTCCCAAGGACTTACGACCTTAGTTCCTTCTGAGAGTAGGACTTATGAATTGTCCCTCCCAAGGACTTACGCCCTTAGTTACTTCTGAGAGTAGGACTTATGAACTGCTTCTTCCAAGGACTTACGTCCTTAGTTCATTCTGAGAGTTAGACTTATGAATTGCCCCTCCCAAGGACTGATGCCCTTAGTTTCTTCTGAGAATATGACTTATGAACTGTCCCTCCCAATGACTTACACCCTTAGTTCCTTCTAAGAATAGGACTTATGAATTGCCCCTTCCAAGGACTTACACGTTTAGTGTCATTGTCGAAGAAGAGAGGGAGTTGACAGCGTGCACATTATCATACCATAAGTATTGATTAAAAGCTCCAAATCGAATTTTGTGAGATTCTTTAATAAGTAGACTTATGTATCTTCCTGATGATATAAGATTCACCGTATAGTTGGCTTCCAATAAATACAGTTTTATTTTTGAAGTTGATCGTTCTGTATAATCTGCTTTCCTGAACAATCTTCATGAAAATTGTCATAACCTTTTTTTACTCAGCTCTTCTTTTCTCAGCGTTTCTTTACTAAGCTGAAGGTTTTTCCTCAACTTCTTTTCTTTTCTGTTCTGAAGTTCTTTTCTCAACTTCTTTTAGTCTCTGTTCTGACAACATAAGACGTTTCCTTTTTCGTTCTCAATACTTTTCCTGTTGTCAAGCTAATTTCATTCCTATTCTCAAAACTTTTCATGTTGTCGAGCTAGTTTCATTCTCGTTCTCAGGATTTTTCCTGTTGTCAAGCTAATTTTGTTCCCGTTCTCAGGATTTTTCACGTTATCGAGCTAATATTGTTCCCGTTCTCAAGATTTTCCTGTTGTCGAGCTAATTCCGTTCTCGTTCTCAAAACTTTTCCTTTCTTGAGAACTTTATTATTTTTCAGGAATTTCCCGTTCTTGAGATTTTTCAACTCAAAACTTCAAATCAAATTAAAACTCAAAACTTAATTTATCACGAGTCAAATAAATTCTCCTCTCATCTTTTTTAAGTTGATAATAATGTAAAAGAAATAAGTCAATCGAATATGCAAGGAATAAGTTCACCATTTTCAGTTCTGTTTCTAGTTTTGTACTTGTTGTCGTTCTCATCTCTGCTTCTAACTCATTGCCGTTTTTTTCCCACTTTTGTTGTTGAATGAGCGTTTGATTTGGTTTTTGGCATTATGGGAGGGATTTCTTCAAGTTTTTCTCTTGCTCTCAATGAAAGCACTAAATGTAAAAGATTTTTTCTAGTATAGAGAACCCTCTACGAACAAATGAAAAATATCATAATTTAAAAAGAGAATGAGAGAATAAAGACACTATCATTTACGGGAAAGATCCTTAAAGTGAAGAAAAACCACGGGAAAATTGTTGTTATTCACTAGTGTAAAGGATTTTGCTAACTTATTGATGAGAGAAGAGAGGAATGGCAGTACCTTTAGTTGAAGTTTGCTTAGGTCTCTTTTTTGCCTCTATTTTATTTTTATATGAGTCTGTACTTATAGACCTTACAATAATATAATAATAAAGTGGATGATCACATCCCATATGCTCTCGGCTGATAGGATTACTTTCAGGTGTGGGCTCCTTTACTTTGTTCATTCCTTTCAGCTATTTTATCTTTAACAACTCAATCAGTCATAGCCACTTGGTGGTTCCTCGTGGTTCAGGCCAACCATTTGACTGTCAGTCTGAACGTTCCTTTTCCGTTCTGATGCTCTATCTTGTCCAGGAAGTAATGATTCCCTATTCTTGAGATATCGGTTCCCGTTCTGAAAGCAATGATCTCCCATTCTCGATATGTCGGTTCCCGATCTATTATTTTTTCCTGTTCTGGGAGTGATGGTCCCCCGTTCCAGAAGTGATAGTTCTCCCGTTCCAGAAGCGATAGTCACCCGTTCCAGAAGCGATTGTCCTCTTGTTCGAGAAGCGATGGTCACCTGTTCCACAAGCAATTGTCCCCCGTTTCAGAAGTGATAGACATATGTTCCAAAAGTGATTGCCCTCCTATTCTAGAAGTGAGAGTCACCCGTTCCAGAAGTGATGGTTCCCCGCTTTAGTATTCTTCCTCGTTCCGACGAGATCTTCCGTTTTAACGTTCTTTCTATACACGTGACTTGGGTGATTTTTCCTGTTCAACCCCATTTATTTATGCTTTGGAAATCTCTGGTTATCTTGTCCATAACATGGAGAACAATTCGCTTTATAGAACTGCATCACCCTATTACTCTTAATCGGGAATGTCTACGAGTAAATTGATGCATCCTACGTCCTAACAAATCTAAATAAATGTTTGTCTATTGGAGAGTTAGAATTTATCCCCCACCATGTGTGTCTATTGGAGAAGCTTAGGATGTTTTTGGATACTTGTGTAATTAGGTGTTTTTAGTTCTCACCAACTGATTTGCATTCCTATTTTTCATTCTCACATAATATATTATGATTTCATTTTTAAAATTTAAGTGTTGTTTTGTCAATAATATTAAGTATTAAAATAATATGGGAATGAGTTAGTAGTCATGGAGTTAAATAGTGATGGAGAAATTCTGAATTGTGACGGTATAATATAGAAGCTACAATATGGTGGCCACATCCAATGATTGTCACATACACAATCAGACTCACTCATTTAGTACTGTCTACTTCACAATCATCATGGCGGCCGCACCTCAATATTTCTCATATTCAAGAGTGTGTGGGTCAAAAAAGTGATACTTGAGAAGAAAAATTGGAAAAGATCAGAATAAAGCTGACATGTCCCTTGTCAGATGAGAAAGAAAGAAGATGACAAATCAATCGGGAATGTCTACGAGTAGAGGAAATTCACCAACTTTCCAAGTCCTGTTCATATTTGCCTAGAAATTAGCATCTAAATTGGTGCATTTCTACGTCCTAACAAACTTAAATTCAATCTTTTCGATCCAATTATTGCCCCACTAGAGCATGCATCTTAAGTAGTACCCAAATCGACAAGGATATTGTTAATCATTTTTAACATGAGTTATTTATAGAATGTCATAAAAATTGAAGATCTTACTTCAAAACATTTCAACCTGCTAGAAATATGATTTTTTAATTGTCACAACTATTACATTTCTATGACATGATCGATTTTAATAGAATTAGAAGAGCTATATGTACATAAAAATTTTAGATCCAATTATGGAGATTTCCTAGGCATAATTAAGGCAAATGAGCCTACATTTTGAAAGCAAAATAATAATCAATGGAAATTTTGAGTGAACAGATAAAAAGCTCAAGAGACCCACCTTATAAGATTATAAACATGCCTAGAACCATATCCAACGCAACTCTAAATGAGGATAATAGAACTAGAAATGAAGATGAGCACGTAGCTCAACCAACCCCACTGACAGAAATGTTATAGATGATCCTAAACGGGTTGGCAGCAGAGATGGGAACGACAACAAGTACAAAACTGAAAACAAAATGAAATAAGGTAAACTTGTTCGTTGCATATTCGATTGACTTATTTCTTTTACATCATCAGTTTCTAAAACGGGGGGGAGTTTATTAGATTTGTGATAAACAAAGTCTTGACAACGGGAAAATAATTGTCTTGAGAATGAAAAAGCCTTGAGAACAGGAAAGAAATGTCCTGACGGCGGGAAAGGAAATGTCTGAGAACGACAAATATTGAGAACAAGAAAGAAATGTACTGACGGCGGGAAATAAAATGTCCAGAGAACGGGAAAGTCTTGAGAATGGGAAAGAAATGTCCTTACGGCGGGAAAGGAAATGTCTTGAGAACGGGAAAGAAATATCCTGATTTTGCGAATGGAAAAATCACACAGGAACGTCTATGAGTATGAAAAATGGATACAACATTCGCCACGAGAACGGGAACGGAAACAGAAACGACTATGAGTACAGAAATGAGAATGGAAAATGAAAATGGGAACGGCTATGAGTACAAAAATGGGAATGGAAAATTAAAATGGGAACGGCTATGAGTACGGAAATGAGAACATAAAATGAAAACAGTAACGAAAACAAAAGCAAAAGGAAGAAAACTCTATCAATGAGCCTGTAACAAAAGAAATAGAGAAATCTCTATCAATGAGTCCGTACAAACTCTATCAATGAGCCCCTAACAAAAGAAAAAGGGAGAAAATTCTATCAATGAGCCCGTAACAAAAGAAACGGAGGAAACACTATCAATGAGACCGTAATAAAAGAAACAGGGCAACTCTATCAATGAGCCCGTAACAAAAGCAAACGGGAGAAAACTCTATGAATGAGCTTGTAACAAAAACAAACGGGAGTAAACTCTATCAATGAGCTTGTAACAAAAGAAAACAGAAGAAAACTCTATCAATGACCACGTAACAAAAGAAATGGGGGAAACTCTATCAATGAGCCCGTAACAAAAGTAAACGAGAGAAAACTCTATCAATGAGCCCACAACAAAAGAAACAGGGGAAACTCTATCAATGAACCCGTAACAAAAGAAACGGGAGAAACTCTATCAATAAGCCCGTAATAAAAGAAACGTGGGAAACTCTATCGATGAGCCCATAGTAAATCAAAATGGGGTCATGGTTCCACATGAACCTAAGTTCTTGGGAGTGTATACGAACATCGTTCTCAGAATGAAATCAAAAACTTCAAAATAGAAATATCATTATCTAACGGATAAGATGATGCTCAAATAATTCATAAGGGAAACAACTGAAGAAAGCAAAGATGAAATATTTCTTGAAAACAACTCAGCGGACGATCCTGAAACTAAAGACCAAAGATAGGGTCATGGTTCTTTATTTGAACTTAAACCCTTGGGAAAGCTGTGCTCCCATTTTTTAGAGGCGCATCTCATAAGTCCTACTCTCAAAAGAAAAAATAACTAAAAGTGGGGAAATCATGGACACAGATTACTCAAATAGGCCCGCTTCATCACAACATGAATAAAGAAATTGTAACAAATGGAAGAACAGACCCATTATATTGTAAATAGGGAGGGAGTTTCAGCCTTAACAGATGAAAAGTAGAAACAGTCAAAACAGGTAAGCATACTCTTATATGAGCATCCCTTGAAAAAAATTTCTAAGTAATTAAGAAACAGGGCCATGGTTTTTTATTTGAACCTGAGTCCTCGACTTGAAAAAAAAATGTGCAGTTCGTAAGTCCCTCTCAAAGAGAAACGGGGTCATGATTCTTTGTTTGAACCTAAGTCCTCTAAAAAAGAAAACAGGGGTCATGGTTCTTTGTTCGAACCTAAGTTCTTGAGAATAGACAGACGTAACATCAGAATAAGAAAGGGAAAATCATTACACCTCAACGGATAAAAATTTGTTGAGTGTAATGAGAGTCAATGAACAGGTAAAAAAATATTCACTGCCATGTGGACAAGGAGGGCCAACCAAAGGTCTTGTATAAAGCGGCATAAAATCGAAAACATGAGGGAGGATTGATGTCACGAGACACCCATAAACAAACAAAGAACGATCCACACTTTTGAGAACGGGAAAAGATTGACGAGGATCCACATTTTCAAGAACGGGAAAAGATTGATGGGGGACCTACACCTTCAAGAATGGGAAAAGATTGACGGAGGTCCCACACCTTCTAGAATGAGAAAAGAATGATGAGGGACCCACACCTTTGAGAACGGGAAAAGACTGACGGAGGACTCGCGCCTCTGGAATGGGAAAAGAAATCTCAGACTCAGAGAATTATCCTGAATGGGCAAGGCACTCGTTGAACTGAGTAAGAACGAGAAGAGAAGGATCAGATGTAGAACGGGAACGAAAGAAAGGAGTTTAAAATGATTACCAAGTGGCAATGACTAATTAGGTGGTTGAGTGATTCAGACGGGATAAGTTGGCAGACCACTAAGTGGTTGTGACTGATTGGCCCGAGTCACGAGGAATCATCAAATGGCTATGACTGATTGAGTGGCTGACGGACTGAGAATAAAACAATCGAAAGGAATGAACAAAGTAAAGGAACTCACGCCTGAAAACAATCTCATCGATAGAGGTGGCTCATCCCCCTTTAGTATTATTATTATTATTATTATTATTATTATTATTATTATTATTATTATTATTATTATAAGGTCTATAAGTACATGTTTATGTAAGAAAAAAGAGGAGAGGGAAAAGGAGGAAAAGGAGGAAAATGAGAGGTAACCCAAGCAAACATTTACTAAGTGCATTATCTTTCCTCTCTTCTCTCATCATGAACTATGTAAAATCTTTTATATAAGTGAATATTAATAACATTTTCATGATTTTTTTTTAAAAATTTTCACGTAAATGATGATATCTTTATTCTCCAATTATATTTTTAAATTATTATTTTTATTATTCATTCATAAATATTCTCAATATTAAAAAAAAATCACATTGAGATCGTTGGCCAAAACAGATGTTATTAAATTTATATAAGTGAAGACAAACCATAAAGCGAAATGCTCAGCATGTTGTGGACAAGATAACCAAAGATTTCCAAAGCGTGCTCTAATTAACTCTCTTTGTTTTCTTTTGTCTTCATGTAGTTTGTCTATTCCTCTTCTATTTCTTTATTCATTATTTTCTCTTTTTCCTTCTTTCTTCTCTTTTTTTTTCGACCTTTCCCTCCCAAAGGTTTTCACCATTTTTGTCAATGCAAATCGTTGCCATATCTAACCATATAAAATAAAATAAAAAGTTCCTTAAGTCATAATTTCAATGGGTTAGCTATAATTTTGTATAATCATTGATGTTATTCCATAGTATTTTTTTTTAGAATTTTACTTACCAAGTTCAAATATGGCTTGAATTTATGTTATAATGATGTAGTTGTGAGATTCAATTACTTTACCAACTCATACTGTTAACTTACATAATTGCATGTATATGATTAAGATTGAACTAAATTAATTAATTATTCGATAGTTAATTACTATCAAAAAAAGGTTTCATGTTTTAAAAATACAAGAGAGATAGTAGAGGTAACTTTTTCGATTAGTACTCTTCTAGCAGTGATGCCAAATATAAAGAGAAATGCTGCCTAAACCAAAAAAATCTATGTTGAAGCAAATGGACGAAGCTCAATTGACCCAAGATCAAGTAATTCTTGTATCATTTGCTCTATATGATCATCTTCAAGTGGCTGAAATTGTTGACTACCATCCACATGACCTTCCTCACCAACCCAACTCGCCTCAAGCCAGGGCGTGCCACCCGGATTCTTCTCCGGCCACCCAGTGCAAGTTTCAGTAATTTTTCCGGCAATGCCATTAGGAGGAGTAGTGTACATATAATTAGCTTCTGGGGGTGCTTTGTGAACATGTGTTTTGGCCATTTGGAGAGAGGCCATGTAACATTTTTGTAATTTGGCAGTTAAAGTGGCTGAGAGAAGCTTAGATGAAGATGACTGGGCTTCATTGGGATTGTATGAGAAATTCGTACGTGCTTTGGGACCACACATTAGCCTTGCTGCTTCATCGTACGCTCGTGCAGCATCCTCGGCCGTTTCGAATGTTCCCAGCCATATTCTGGTCTTCCTGCAAATTCATAATTAAAAAGATCGACTTTTAGTACAAGAAACATATATATTGCACCTAAAGTAACCCAAAAACGGCTACATTAACTTAATTTGAAAAATTAAAATTAAATTATGAGTCAGTAATTGGGGAATCAAAGAAAACAAAGAGAAAACAGAGCGAAACGTTTCAACGGCAATAATTGGTCATTGAAATGGAAAGCGTTAAAGAATTACGACGGCGGAGGGGAGGAAATTACAATAACGGGTGGCGGATTTCGGAGACCCAAGAGCCCCAATGACGTTGGCGGACGCCTCGATATCGCTGTTGGGGTCTAGCCATGTCGGATGAGTAAGAAACGTTTGGAAGAAGCTTTATTTGAAGAACAGAGGGAGTTTTCAAGCGATTAGAGGTAGGAGGAAGAAGGTGATGATGATCATAGGAGTGAAGGGCAGAGGATATTTATACATAAAGAGTTTCTTTTGCGGCTTTCTCCGTATTAAAATTTTTGCTATGGGGCCCTCACTTTGGCTTTTGGTCTTCCCATTGTTTTTATCTCTTTTTCCCCATTTTTTTAAAATTAACTTTTTAATGTGTATTGGAAAAGAAAATTAAAGGAAATTGAAATTTTCAAAGTTAAAATAAGTAGAAGGGTACTTATTAGTGATTACTCTTCACTATTGAATATGTAATAGTTACTTGTCCTTTAAGAAGGCTAACCATTGGTACCCCATGAAACCCTTTGTTCTTTTATGCTAAAACACATAATATAATCAGATACACTTTCCCATTTGAGCATACAAGTTTTCTTCAATTACACTTTCTTGAAGTATCCCATAACTAATTAATTAATTAGTAGAATTTTTATGTTTATATAGACATATAAAAATACAGTTTATTTTTTCAAAGGCGATTCTGTATAAAAGAGAACATTAATTAATAATTGTTTTTGGCTAACAAGGGGTGTGAAATTATAGGTATATCTCCAATCTCCATCATGCATGTCTAGAGGAGGTAAGGGTGTGTACAAATGTAATGCAGTTGTTAGAAGACATTAGTACGTGGTTTGCATCACAATTTCTAAAGATAGGAAACCTATCCATATGCCACATTTCGATGTGAAGACACATCCCCCATGTTTGATGTTATATTTTCAAACCCCCATCTCCCTCTCTCTCTTGTAGGGCAATAGCTGCTATATTTGACCACGAAATTGTCATTTTGTTGTGCATTATGAAATCAAAAAGAATACAAAAAGAGAGATGTGTTATGTTGCAAAGTAGATGTTGTAGAAATTGACATGACATTAATGATATATACCCATTATGTTTCCTTTATTCACTCTATTTCTTATGTCACACCCACATGCATTTTTTCCTTTTTTTATTAATGTTGCAAAAAATACAACTAAATTACTATGTTTTGTGTATGGATTTTTGAGCTTTGGATGTGTTATGTTTCATCATTTCGTTGTTCCTTTTTTTCTATTTGACATGTTTAGATCTTACAACTAACCTATGATTATCTCGACTAATTTTACAAGACAATTTATCTATTTTAACAAATATATAACTCTAAGGATAGCCTTGTAGCTAAAAGAATTCGAACTTGAAATCTGGAGAAAAATAAACTTTCAAGTTCAAATCTTCACCACTTGACCCAATTCCTAGATTACATCATATCTTTCATAAATTGTGATTTCGCGTAAACTCGGATATCTTAGGTAGTAATGGCTCTTTGCTACCTTAGAAAGACAACAATTAATTGTGTGACTAAAAGACATATGTTGCAGTCCTTATATAGATTTTGGTTTAAATTTATTTTCATTTTATAGTCAAATTCTCTATTCCAATTATTATAATAATTATATTAACTAACCGTTAACTCGGGCTGTACGTGAGAGAAACAGAGAGGAAATTAAAGATAATACATGTACAATTATGGCTTAATGATTTGGGAAAATGTTCGTAAAGATACAGAAAAATATAAGACCCATTTTCTTCCTCTCGTCAGTTTTAATATTTGAAAATTAGAAGAAGATTCATTAGAGTATGAATTAAATTGAATTTATTAATATATTGATTATTATAACAACAAGTTAAGCTTTGTTTAAAATAAATCACTAACTGTAAATTTCAACTATTTCAAGGTATGGATATTCTTTAAAAAAAAAAAAGGAAGTATGTTTGATCAATTAAAAGAAAAAATATGTCTAGCTAAGACTTGATCATAATTACTTTGTCGCTAAAAGAGGTTTTGAGCGCCAAATTTTTTATACCGTCGCAACAGTTAAATTTGTGAAGATGTGTAATCAATATATGCTAGGCTTTAGCGTTGAAATTTAATTTGGTGAGACATTGACGTAAAATGGAGTGAACTTTTCACCATTGAAAACGTTGTAACGACGTTTGCGTTTATCGTCATTGAAAACGTTGAGCTCTTCACTGATGTAAATATATTGGCCGACTATGTAAAAAATTTATAATTCTCACCTATCGTGAAAATTTTTTATACTTGGGAATTGTAAATAAATTTTTATAAATTTTACACTTATAATTACTATTGTGAAAATGTCAAGATAGACATCAAATTCACTGTTCATAGTTTTAGTGTCTGCGATGAATACCAATAATATAATGTGTGTTTGATTTTAATACACACTTTCAGTGAAGCATAATGTCACATAAATACTCTCTTTCACTTAAGCATACTTGGTCAGTTGAATGTCTAACTAGCATTCGTAAATAAATAAATATATTTTTGAATGAAAATACAACGAAATATAATCAGATATAACCTATTTTTGTCATAACTCTTCACCTTGTGACTTATTCATCTTTGGATAAAAAATCGAGGGTAAGTCTGGATTCAAAAATCAAGAAAGGAAGACAAAAAAGGGGGTAGATAGATCAAAAGTAAGAAGAAAGGGGAAGGAATTAATAAAAATGTAACATTTATTCATATAATTATTTTGCTCTCTATATTTCCAAAAATAAAAAATAAATAAAATAGTGATAGTATTGAGGTAAAATTAAAAATCAATTTCTCATATAATATATAGCATATATTGTTGAAAACTTATTTCTCGAATTTGATATGAAAATTAATCTCCAAAATAAATAATCTCCTTGATAATTCCAGCTTGATGGGTTATTTGAAGTCTCAGTTTACTCCAAATGACAATTGGCAAAAGCGGATTAACTTTGATAATTTAACCCCATATTCATTAATAGTGAACAAATTAGATTAGTTCACTAGCAAATAGTAAATGGAAAGCTTTATAAATTTAATCTTATATATTTACATTTCCTCTAAGACCCTAACCCATAGCAACTCTGATAGGCTATTTTTTAGATCCGATTTAAATTACAAAGGACAATTGGCGATTATTGATGAACTTGGGTAATTTAACCTCTTCTTGACTACTTAATTTTAATGCAATTAATTTAATAAAAAAGGTTTAAAAAATCAAGAAACTCCAATCACAATGGGAGTTTAGGATTAATGGCAATCTATTTATCTCCTTTTGAACCATGCAAACTGCATATCCTTCTATTCATTTTTCCTACCAAAATTAAGCAAAAAATAATTTTAAAAACAAAAACAATTGTAGATGGAAATATGAGATTTTTTTTTATTTTATGTTATGAACTTGGAAAGCTTTAAGACCAACTAGAAAGGCACAGATTAGGTTTGTGACTTAGGAAAAGGCAGGTTTACGCATGCTTTTTCCTTATATATGTTAATTTTAACGGTCCAAAAAGGGTCATTTTTTACTTCTGAAGATTTCCCATTTCTTTCTAATAAAATTTATCATGTATGTTCTTTCCTTGACATTTACTCAAAGATATGTGACTTGTTCTGCAACTGTGATGTGCTTTTTTATGTATGTTCAACATCCAAACGCACATCTCAAGGCTTTGAATAATCTTTTTGTCTATCCCCAGATTTAAATCATTGACTTAGTAGCCTAATTGTTTTTTAAATCTACCTAGCAAGCTTTGGTCTGTACCGTGATTTGTTGATTGTGTATATAATCACATTACATACATAATAAATAAATGAATAAAAATATACAATAATAATTTGTGATGTATTTACGTGATCCACGTCATAGATTTACATGCTATTGCCATATTATTGCCCCCAAATTCAAGGCATTAAATATTTTATTTTTCTGTTCCATATATATTTAGAATGAGTTTAAAAGGGAGAAACTTTTTATTCTACTTAAGTATTTCACCTCTTTTATCATTTAATTCATTTGATAATATTTTATGTTTTATTCAATAATAATTTATTTTCAGTTAATAATAATATTTTGATATTCTTATATAATAAGATATTTGAATACACGCATCTTGATTTCAAGATCTTTTATAATAAATATTCAATTATAAGTCAATAATAATATGTTTATTATAAATTAAATATTATGTATTATTTATGTTATCTATAACATGTAAATTCATATAAATGAATTTATAAATATACATTGATATATCTTGATTATGAGAAATTATCTCTTAATATGATATAATTATTCTTAAGAATAAGACAAATTAATGAAATAAAATTATTTTCTATACTATTCAAATAGCAATATAATTTTAATATTATAAACAATCTATTATTATTACTATTTTATTTTTAGTTTAGATGTAGAATTATTTTTACAGATGATGTATTAATTTCAATATTAACATCAATTTAAATTTATATGTATATTTTAGACCAGTTGAATAGTGCGAAACACGTGCGTTTCTACTAGTACTAGTTGTTCTCTGGGCGCCATAATAGATCCGCATAAAAGACCTGACTTTTTATAGGGGTAAATACCAAGTCAGGTCTTTTATAAAGGTCTTTGCCCCCCTTAAAAAGTCCAGCGTTCGATGAATAATTTAGTATTTTATAAGGTTTTCTATCCCCTATAAAAGAAGTCACGTCTTTTATAGGGTTTTTTCCCTATAAAAGATTTTCTATAGCAACGGTAGACCGCTATTAAATTCTACTCATGTCGATTTTATTATACATTTAAGAAATGACATTTTCATTCTAAAATTAAAATGTACTCGTAAAACCACAAATATCAACAAGTATTTTACAAGTTTCTTAAATCTTATTTATAAGTACAAAAAAATTACTAAATCAAAAAGCAAGACATCTCCTCTAATATGTTCCATCCAAAAAAAGCCGTGTCTTACAAAACAAGTTTTCCTTACATCCTTTTATGATGTGGGTTTGCAAAAGATATTGGAACGAGTGAAACATTGAAAGGGGGTCATAAAAACCGTTACAATATTCTTTTGTTTAGAAAAAAAATACACTAATCCAACAAAAAAATTATTCAATTCAACAACAAATCCAAAATAAGATAAAATAGCTAAAACGAACCATCACTTTTAAACAATTAAAATTTACCTCAACCATGAGATATTGTTATATGTGCCACATATGCATAGTTATCACAACATATATTTCAATATTAGTTCACAGAATTTAATCTCCAAAATCCGTGCATCACAAATTTGTCAAAACCTCCATGCTTCAAGATTATAAATATTGTTAGCTCACATTGAGGTGATAAGATGGATAGTTCTTTGAATCTAACACCTTTTACGAAACGAAATCAATTCACTACCATGAATGATCAAATGCCCAAAGTGTTCTGTGTAGTTTAGCTACTTGCACGCTGATAGGCTTAAAGAAAGAAACATGCATGAAAAGCTTTAAGAAAACTGTGACAAAGCATCAGAAAAGCCTCATGAATATACCCAAGAAATCTTGAAATCTGCTTGTTTCCAAAGTATATCCCATAAGACATCACAATTAAGCAATAACAAAAATTCTGTCTAATCCATTTGAGGTCTGAATACATATATTCGTACGAATTTCCTTACTACCAGATGTGAATTATAACTTCGTGCAAATATATCTAATTCAAACCAATATGAGAAAACGAAAAACAGTACTGCTGCATCAGTAGGAAATTGTAATCTACTCTAATCTAGAAATAGAAAATCAAAATTCCGCAATTATTTAGATAAATTTTGTAAAAAAATTACCTCCAGATCGCAGTGTTTCCACCCATCTACGGGAACCTTTCCGCATCAGGTAATGTCCACTCCCGTTAGTAGTTTTGGACGAAATTACTGTGCTTTGAGTGCGTGATAGAGTACCAATTTGACGTTTTATTACCCTTTGTATCTATTTAAAACGCAATTTCCATTCTGGACATAACTTTTTCTTGGGGACTATAAAAGTTACTACGACTGTGAGAAATTGTGATCTGCTGTTCTGGTTCAGAAACTCAGATTATGTAGGACCTGAAAACAAAGAGGGAGGCAAGCGTTAAGTGTCAACAGTCATTCTTCTCAATTATAACAAAAGGCAGTACCAATAACTGGTGTGTGATTCACAATTTATTACCAGAATGACCACTTGAACAGCCATCTACATCAGCTAACTTCCAAGGAGGGATCTCTACTTCCCAAGCATCTTTATCATGTCATAAATTAATGAAAACCACATTTCATATTTCCTAATTTGGGTTTGATAAATATGCTAGGTGAAACGTTAGTGAAAATCAGTAGATGAAAGTAGCTAACAATAATCAATCTCTAACAAGACGTAACTGGTTTGTCAAACCTACAAAGAACTTCATCAAACAATAGCAAGAAAGTTGTACACATAATTGAATTCCATGACCCAACTGAACCAGAAAGTATCAACTGTTAATCCATAAGCTTTGCTAATTATTTACTTGTCACCTCCACAGACATCATGTTCATCAAACAGATACAAAGGGTACTACCGATGCATTATCAAAACGAATAGAAATACAATTTGACATGTATGGTAAGGGGAAAAACTACTTTGATCTAAAGAACTACCGACGCATTGTAAAAACTATGAGGCTTCAAAATTCTCATACGCTAGACTCAATTCTGAAGCTCCACCTGAGAAGTTAGTTCCAAAAGTCATTAGTATGTACTTAGTGCCAGTTGCCAGTCTTTTTCCCTCTTTCATGTGTTGACCATTCGAAAGGGCACCGCAATCACAAATTGGCCTCTTCTATGCACACCCTAAGAAGATTTCTACATATCATTCAAGTATTAATCAAGCTTCCGCACAAAAACTTGATGAATATTGGTCATCACAATACCAGGCTAACATTTCAAAAGAAAAGGAGACAAAATTACTTGAAAGCACTCATTGCAATACTCACGCATTACAATGAAAGAAATGCAGAACATGAGTTTTTAATGGGCTGTTGCTATTGTTCGTCACAGTATGGTGGTGTAGGCTGAACAAACAACACATTGGCATCCCCATCATCATCCTCTTCATCTACCCAGTTACTCGGATGATGTTGTGAATAGACGTGACAATTTCTATCCGACCTCTCTGAAAGCAACATAGTGGGGAAAAAAGAATTAGTTGCAGCAGTGAAATTAAGATATGGTCAGTTCACCCAAACAAATAGCACTCGAACCTTGGGGTTCTTCTGCATGATCCTTTCCCGTAGGATGAGAGCTAACACAAATAGTCAAGAGAATTAACTACAAGTCCATACATCATAAGAAATTTTCAAGTTAAGTTGAGAATCAAGAAAATTGAGTTCGAGCACTGAATCTCAGAGAAGAGAGGAGAAGAAGCAGAGAGCTTACCAAAATCGCAGAGGGTGGAAGTCGCGTTAGATAAGAGGGAAAGAGTAGAGTGAGAGAGGCTTACCAGAAAAAGAGAGAAGCTTACCAAAATCTGGATCTCCGATTGTGTTGAGAAGCCCTAACCCCAAAATAAAGCAAGACCGTCAAAACCAGAAGACGTTCGATGCAGCGCTACCTCCTCGTCTTCGACTCTGAAGAGTTTGAAGTTACCCCAACCCCGAGCTCGAGCACTGAATCTCAGAGAAGAGAGGAGAAGAAGCAAAAAAATTACCAAAATCGCAGAGGGAGAGAGTAGAGTGAGAGAGGTTTACCAGAAAAAGAGAGAAGCTTAAGAAAAAGTGAGAAGCTTACCAAAATCTGGATCTTCGATTTTGTTGTTATGAGTGGTAGCAGAGTTTTTGAGTTTCAGATAGAGGATGTCGAGAAGGGAGAACTAGCAGAGAAGGGTTTCTACGTTCTTGACAGAATAGAGAATAATCAGAAGAGTTTCAGTTTTAGATTTTGGGTGATTCAAATTTTCAAGGCTCTTTTTATTTGGCCACGCGTTTATTGGGTGTTCCCAAGTCTTTTACAGGATTTTTTACGGAACCCTATAACTTAGTCCTATAAAAGACCTTCAGCATTATATTATATCTCTTAATTAATCACTGATTATGATCACTTAATTAACCGCCAAATTTATTTTGTAAAGAAAAATGCCTCGTACCTAAGAGATAATAGCTGTGAAGGTAGAAAATACTTCTTATTTATAGATTATTGAGAACATGAAATCTGACCAAGGCTTGATAGCCTTAGTGGGCATGGTGAGAGATATACTATATGTAATAATTAGTTAATTTTTGTCATATAAATAATAACTAGTTACTTGACTGTATTAATTCATTCTTTTAAGGCTGATTACATGATAATTTGTTTGTTAAAGAGAATTTTTTATCACAAACAAAAGTGATTAAAACTAAACCACCAAGCCCATCCAGTTGTAATACATCGATCCTCTAAACAAGGACAATCTTTAGGCCAAACTAAACTAGACTTATCCTGCAAAGCAAACTTAGCTAAAGGAATGAAGATCATGACTATACTCTCTGGAACAGAAGGAGAAACTCAACAAATCTAAACAATTAGAAATCTCCAAAATATCAAGAACAACTGCAAATAACTCGGCCCTAGAAAAAAGATGTTCTCAGAATTAAGTTGATCACAGAGAGAGCATCATATTCTACAATGATCTTGTTATAGATGGGCATGGCTTCCACTACATCCAGGGCGTAGAAATATACCGAGTCAAGAACACTTACTTAATTACTCTGCAAAATAGATTGAAATGATAAATTACATGCCGGATCTTGTAGGAAATTTCAAAAATTAACTCCCCACTTATACCACAACCCAAGAACCCTTGATTTTGTATGTGAAAACTTGATTTTGATATTGGAAGAATTATTTTTTTCTTCTTTGCCTATATGTCCGAATTTCTTGTTGATTTTCTCTTGAAAATCTCAAGTTGTTTTCTTTTCTAGAAAATTGTCAATTGGTTTTTTTATATTATGGAAGTTAATGAAAGTTTCTTTTATTAACTTCCATTGATAGTTTTTCACATGAAAAATTACCAATCATTCCTTTTCATAACCGGTTCGAGTCGACCCATCATGGGCATCCGACCCGTATTTTGCAACATCTCACATTCTCACATGATGGGATTGAACAAATTTAATCACAAACGATTAAATATTCACATACTAATAAATTCATACGGGTAAGTGGATCGTGCGAATCGCGAGCACATATAAGAGCTAGTTGCTATGAACCCGTTAGGGATAACATAGCAGCCTCAAAGCTGAAGACTATATACTTGTCTCGCTATGCCACCGACGTGTTTGTTACATCAGTTCAAACATCTCTAATCCCTTAAAGAACAATGCTTGACTTAATCAAAATATGTATTCACAATCATGTACTAGTCAATACAAGATAAATAATTGGCCGATTGGTAAACACACTATAGATGTAGACAAAAAATGTCTTCCTTTCCTACATATATAACTTAGCTTCAAATGAATTGATTTTCTAGACATGTTTCATTAGGTCGAATTACCATAACCATGGGTAACATGTTAAAGTAGAAACATTTATGTGTCACTTCACTATATAGTCGAAAGTCACATAGGGCATAAAATGAGGATTCAAAGTTCCTCAAAGAACTCACACAATGTGAGAGTAGAGATTCTATCTCCCAATTCCCTTATTTAGTCTTAAAAAGACGCATGTGGTATGAACACATGTTGTAGTGGTATTCTCTTCACAGAAAGAATGTATGTCTATTATAGCTTATATTGAACCACTATGAGGATCTTAGTTTAGTCGCAAAATATTTCTCTCGCCTAGCTTGAAATCTTACTAGCTTGCACCTACAATAACTTCTCGCATCTCGTCTACCAACCAGCCTATATGATCGTGGGAATCATGTCGATCCATAAAATTATTATTTGGAACTCATTTTGACCTCTTGTCAAGGCGACAACATATATTTTAAGCATACAATGTCTCATCTCAGCTATGTGTGTTGTGTGCTATAAATAAATAAAATATTGAACGACATCAAGTTCATTAATTAATAACATTGATACAAATGTACTGAAAATTACACATCATATTACAATCTGTGCAATCCTAGAGATTTGGCATGGCATAGAAAAATATCTCTAGGAATTGGCTTTTTTAAAGGAGTTATCATTCGTTATGTAGAGACATGTTGTATCATTATTCCCTTATGCGCTATAATATCTCATATAAAATAATACTTAGTGTCTATATGGTTTGTTTTTTCATGATACTTTAGATCTTTAGTATAAGCGACTGTTGTTTGACTATGACAAAATATAGTCACTAGTTTCAATGCACTAGAAACAACTTGTAATGTTGTAAAAATCGTCTAAGTCAAATTGCCTCTTGCATTGCAGTTGAACACGCTATAAATTCTGCTTGCATAGTTGATAAAGCAATGCATGTATGTTTCTTGCTACTCCAAATATGGCGTCATTACTTAGCAAGAAAGCATATCCAGATGTTGATTTGCATTCGTTAGGGTCTCCACCCCAATTAGCATCTAAGTAACCCACTAGATGCAAATCATTTCCTCGATAGAAAAAACATAGATATGTAATACCTTTAAGATAACTCAAAATCCTTTTAACATCTTTCCAATAAGCTTGTCCAGGATTAGATTGATAACGGCTGACTAAACTAACGGCATAACAAATATACGGGTGTGTACACAACATGGTATACATCAAACTTCCAATGGCATTCGAATATATGACTAGTCATGCTCTCTTTTTCTTCTGGAGTCTTAGGACACATTTCCTGACTAAGGATTTCACTATTTTCCATTGGAGTGTCGATGGGTTTTCAATCTCGCATATTGAATTGTTTGAGTATTTTCTTTTGCGCAGAGCAAGAAGCCTTTTTGAATGATCTCGATATATCATCACACCCAGTATGAATGTTGCTTCACCCATGTCCTTCAACTCAAAATGAGAAGACAACCATTCTTTAATGGTAATGACAAACATTTTATTATTCCCATCTAAAAGGATATCGCCTACATACAATGATAGAATTACAAAATTACCCTCAGTATGTTTGACGTAAACACAATGGTCTTCATCGATCATCATAAAAACATAATAGGTTATGGCTCTATGAAACTCAAGATACCATTGTCTAGATGATTGTTTGAGACCATATATTGATCTTAGGAGCTTGCATACTTTGCACTATTGGCCTTTTGCAACCAAATTCTCAGGCTATTGCATGTAAATTTCTCCATCTAGTTCTCAGGAAAACAGTTTTTACGTCCATCTGGTGTATTTTCAAATCCAGTTGGGCAACGATAGCTAAAATTAGACATATAAAGGCAAACCTAACACCGGGTGAAAAAGTTTCCTCATAGTCTATTCCTTCTTGTTTAGTGTAACCCTTATCTACCAAACGTGCCTTATATCTTAAAATAGATCCATCCTCCTTATGTTTAATCTTCAGAACCCATTTGTTCCCAATAGTTTTATGCCCTGGTGGAAGATCTACCAAGTCTCAGACATGATTTGTTCTCATTGACTCCATTTCTTCTTCCATTGCCTTTAACCAATGATCTTTTTACAGCTGATGAAAGAGCCTCTTGTACAGTTCTTGGCTCATTTTCATCATGTGGAGTAATCATAAAAACTTCTCCCTCGATCTCACCATTGCAAACATTCGAGTCCATCGTTACTTATGGACGAGGGTAGCTCTGCTGACATACTAGGGATGGAACTGTAAATGATTTTTTCTGTTTGGAAGAATACCTATAATGCCTAATTTTTATAAGCATTAATTAGAAAAAAAGAAGGGGAATTTAAGAGTAAGAGAAGAATGAGAGAATCTGAGGGTTAGAGTTGTATTGCCTTTTTTTTACTTCCTCTAGTACATTGGCATTTATACAGACTTTCCAAATTGCATGAGTTAATTAAAATAATAATAAAAATAAATAAATAACAAAGGAAGCACTCATTATGCCTAGAGATCATGCTCGTTCATGTGGTTCATTCTGCTGGGTATGACCCTTTTTTTCCTTTCTGTCTCGCTCATCCGCCAATCAATCACAGCCACTTGACGATTTTCTATGGCTTCGAGCCAATCAGTCACAGCTACTTGGTGGTCTGTCAACGTGTATCATCTGAATACTTTTCAACTTTACTCAATCAATCATTGTTGTTTGTCTATCATTTCAGGTCTTTTCGTCTGTCTCAGTTCTTTTTCTTATCCTTTCTTTCTCGCTTTGATGAGGCCTCCCGCCTCAGTGTTCTTTCCCTCTCTGGCAAGGTCTTTCGCTTCAACGTTCTTTCCCGTTCTGACGAGGTCTCCTTCTTTAGCGTCCTTTCCTGTTCTGGCGAGGTCTCCTACTTCAACGCTCTTTCCCGCTCTAACGAGGTCTCCCACTTCAGCGTTCTTTTTCGCTCTATCGAGGTCTCCCGCTTCTGCTTCTTTCCCGCTTAGCCCCCAATCTTGCCATGTTCGTGGTCCATGCGTCCTCTCAGGATTCGTTCTTTCTGTACACGCATCTTAGGTGATTTTTACCTCTTCATTTACCCCCCCCCCCAATTATACTCAATAAATATCACTTATTGATGTGTAATGATGAAGGGTTCTTGATTTGCATGCGCCTTTTCAAAGATCGTCTTGTCTTCTCTCGGGCACATGCACTTCTTTGGGAATATCAATCAAATATATATATATATAACAGAATTAAATCAAAGGAGGCGCTTGTTTTTCAAGCAATGGCGCATTGTTTCCTATTTTCAGTTTTTTGGGTGACGTGTGCTTTGTCTCTACTCCTTTTTCCAACTGTCGATGTGCCATTCATTGATGTAGGTGACGGTTTTGTCTTGTCAGTCACACCCGCCAAAAAAAGTCCTTTGGGATTCTCGTTTTCAAAAAGTAAATTTATGGAGGGCGTTTTCATTTTCTTCTTCCTCTTTTTTTTTAATCCAGAGCCTATTTAAGGATTCTCTTGTTTCACTTCTTCCTACCTTCCTTTTCTTGTGGCAAGATATTCTCCCCTATTATCTTCTTCTTCTACATTTTCTTACTTGACATCCATACTCCTTCGTCTATGGCGCGAGGTGATAATTCTAACTTTAAGCCCCCGGTACCTTTGGTTAGAAATCAGGCTGAGTTAAGACATTTTCTAGATTCCCACCGCGACACCTTTCCATTTGACGTAGTGTATGGTTTAGGTGAGAGTGGGGCCGTAGGCCATCCGTCCAGTCCTCCATACCAAATAACCTTGAGCCCTATGTACATAGCTTTGGGGCTTAAGCTTCCTTTCTCCCATTTCTTTCAGAAATTCTTCCACACCTATAAATTAGCTCCATCACAGTTTACTCCTAGTTCATATAGGATTTTACTTTTTTTTAAACCTTGAATAAGAGGCATGGCTTAGATTTAGAAGTAGATGAACTTAGGGCGTGCTACATCATCAAGTATCGTGTCTAGTCTGAGTGTTACTATCTAGCCCCTCGCCTTGGTATTGAAAAAAGAAAAATGGTCATTGCAATCCCAAAAGGGGACAAATGATGGGAACGAGATGTTCTCCAGATAAGAGGAAACTGGGACGGTGATGGCCGATTCCTTGTAGATGGGGAGTCTACGTAAGTCGTCGGAGTCCGGTTCCTATTTCCTTGCTTTCTATTTTTTCATTCTCTTGTTTATCTTTACTGACTTTCTTTTTACTCTTTTGTCTTTGTAGATAGTGAAAGGAACAAACCCGTTATCTGTCCCAGGAGTCAAGGGAGAAGATCGTAATTGATCAACATCCGTGGATGGGATTGGATGATCTCCTAGATCCGAGATGGGAAATCAACGTCGCCTTCATCCCAGAAGATAACCAAGCTCCACCTCTCCACGCAGTGCCTCTGTACTCAACGTAGCCATCCACATCATCTCCCTCATCTTCTCTTGAAATCCCACTAGGTATTATTACTTCTTAGTCTCTGATTTCTATTTCTAGTACATCCATCTCTTCTAGGTCTGAACGGGAAGACGCGGAATGAGAGCATCTGTCTCAACACCTTGCAGTGAGTGTTATGTCGAGGCGCGCTCATTTGAGGAGTACTATTATTGGACGTATCGAAGGAAGAAAGGGATGTTCGTCTGAGACGCGAGGCCCCAAGTTCTTCCAAGGCGGTTTTGGGTCTTCCTCATAATTTCGGTGAGAATCCTGTTGCTCCTACCTTCTCTTCAACTGTTCCCCTCGCTCCCGTTGCTCCAGTGGGTGCTTTGCAGCAACGGTCCTCTTCCAGTCCGCCCCTTCCTCAACCGGATTCGGTGCCCGTCCATTCTTTCGGCACTTAGGGAGGACTCTTATTCGTGGAGTTGGAGAAATTTTCACAGGGTTCCACAAGTTCCTACTTCTGTCAACTTCCTCAATGACCCCCAATTAGATAGGGGTGTTCACGGTTATGTTTGATCAATTTTTTGGCGAAAAACCGAACCGAACCAAACCATGAACACTAAAAGAGATGAACCAAACCTTGAGTTTCAGTTTGGTTTTGTTCGGTATTATTAGTTAAAAAAATTTAAGTTAATTTTTTGCTTCAGTTCGGTTCGGTTTTATAAGAAATTATATATAAAAAATAAAAAATAATATAAATTTAAAGTTTCGGTTCGAAAATCACCAAAATTATGAACCGAACCAAAATTTTGGTTCGGCGATTTTCCCAAACCGAACATACATAAAGTACCGACCGAACCGACCATTTTCGATTCGGCTGATTCGGTTTGGTTTTGGGCACCCCTATGTTCTGCACACATTGTGCTTCGTGGGGTCCAGTCTGATACGGACATGGCCACTGCTCGTGGCATGTCAGTTAGGAATCAACTATGTTTGCTCAGTCACGGTTTAATGAAGGTATACTTATTTATTTTCTAATTTTCTTTACTCTCTATTCTCTTTTGCTGGCTAAACTTTTTGGTTTTCTCTTTTTTTTGCAAACCATCATTTTCCGTAACCGCCTTCAAGAGCATTTTCTTGTCAATGAACAGACAGTTGCCCAGTGGAAGAGGGAGACTGAGAGCTGTCGTGGGGTCCTTGAGACTCAGAGGGCTAAAATTGAGCGATTCACAAAGCAGGAAGCCGGACTTCAGGGCACAGTTGAGGATTTAGCCCAAGGGACGGCAGCTGCGATGACGGAATTCTCCAAGCTTGAGGATTCCATGAAGGCCACCAAGGAAGCGCTTGAAGAGTCTGACACTACAATAAAAAATGCTATGAGAGCGGCCAAAAAATACTATCATAACATTTTCATAGCGTTTTTCTAAACGTTATGCTTGCCAACGTTATTAAAAGTCTGACCCTACCCTAGCGTTTTTTCGCCACTATCAAAACACTTTTTATAGCATTTTTTAAATGCTTTCGTTGACCTACCACAACGTTTTTCAATGATGTTAAAGATCTACTGTAACATTTTTTCAATGCTTGGCAGCCTATCATAGCATTTTTCCAATGCTATGTTAGACTTACCATAGCGTTTTTTCAATGCTATGGTAGACAAATGATAGCATTAATAAACTAATAATAAAAACTTACCATAGAGCTTTTTATACGATGTCAAAGACTTTTCATAGAATTTTTATGCTATATGAAGCATTTTAATGTTATATGATGCGTAACATCTTGTTATTATAAGTTTTTTATATTACTTATTCTTGCCTTTGTACAAACTTAGAAAATAATATTTTTGACAAAATATCAAAAAAATAATAACATCACATAGCTTTTTATTTCATTACTCTAAATTGTTACAAACTATTATCCGCTAAAAATCATAGTTTCAGATGACAAATACATATTAATTTTTACATTGAAAAATCAATAGTAATATCGTAAGAAAAGGATTAAAATCTAATAAGACTCCAAACTAATTATGAAGCTTCAGTAACTGATGTCGAGGCAACATGTAGCTTGATTGCTTCTTTTGACTTTGTTTTAAAGTATAATTATAACTGCAGATTTTTAAACAATCCAGAAAAATAAGACATTTACAAACAAATAGCAGAACTAAAAAGAATAACTACAAAACATCTAAGAAGCATATTCCTTAAGACTGGTTAAAATAATCCTAAGCTAGCTCATTTAGTACTAAAAGAATGATTAAGCTAGCTGATCTTATTTAATAAGTCATCAAGATAAAAATCGGTCTAATACATTCAAGCCCTTGTTACTGTAAAAGTAAACGCATTCAAGTCCTTGCTTGTGATGAGTGACATAAGCACTTGGGATCTAAAAGCAGAGATGTAGGTAATTGTACAAAATAGAAGTAAATATACTTCATATTTGCAGAGATGATCTAGAGGAAAATGAAATTCCATGTAATTGCATGAGGTATACATGGGCTAGTAAAAAACGCTTTATTCCAAGCCAAACTCATGCGCAAATTGGATTTAGATTCAAAATCTACACCTTCCTGGTCCATTTGCCCAAACACGTCCACCATATTCCTTGTATCTTGAGAACTTGCAGACTCAATGAGACTAAGTCCATCAAGCTTCTCTCAGTTACCTGAACATCCTGTCCATTTAAGTTCAAGTATAAATTGGTTTAAGCTGCAAGAGAAATCATCAAAAGAGAAAATAATTTTTTAACATAAGACCAAAATAAATATCACATTGACTTATTATGCTTACCATAGTGTTGGATCACACAACCATTAAAAGATCGGCAGTTCAAATAAGGCAGATGAATACCCAACCATCATAAAATCAGTACTAAGAAGCAAATACAATGTCTATGGAATAGATTAACTTCACATAAGTGTTCAAAAAGCAGAACTTACAACAACTTTATTGACAGATGTTGCATTCAACTACATTCCAAACAGTATTAATGTCAAAAAGCACAAACATAAAATTAAATGGCCTTTGCCACGAAATGCAACATGTAAGCAGTTATTGGAAAACTAAAGCTATAACTACATACACTTTTCCTGAGTATTTACCCCTTTCAAAAGAGAATATGCTTCACTTGACAAAAATGATAGTAGTTTGATCTTATCTTTCATAATCTTTATCTAGACTTTCTTCATGTCCCAGCAAAAGGAGTCTAAATAGAAAAATAAATCATAGTGTTAAAATGTATCTAAATATGAAATACGTAAGTGGCATGAACCAAATGCTCTAGAAGAAATACCTAGATATAAGCATGGATTGGTTATAAACAAAGCCCCATAAAAGTACCTTGTGGTATCAAGAGTGCTTTCCATAAAAGTATGCAAGGACAACAACAAAAAAGTCCTTTAGGTTTGAGATTTTTATTCCCGCGGCCCTTTTTCCCCACGTAAAAATATGCAGTCTCATTGCGTTTTGGTATAAAGCTTCATCTTTGAGTACAAATGATCTTCCAATCTGTACAACTTTCCGAATATGATGGTATAATCTATAATAAATAATATAAAACCTTATCACAATCAGGGATAAGTTAAAGGATTCAAACAAAACAGAATATATGCACTGACAAAAACAAAAAAAAATGTTCTCAAAGTATTCATTATAGATCCAAAAACTACAATGAAACCCTAATTAACTCAAACAGAACTAAAAAAATCATAAAAATTAGACAGAGCCAAACATGAATCTGAGATTGAAACACACCTGAGAGAGAGAAATTATTGGGAGACAAAGAGCTACTAGATGAGAGAGAGATGTGATACAAAGTTATGAGAAAGAACCTGCAACGGAGTTGAAAGAGAGTGACGAAAGAGAGCTTCTCAAGAGAGAGTTGAGAGAGAGAGAGAGAGCTTCGTGAGAGAGCTCACCGGTAGAGGTTCACAGTAGCTTGAAGATCGAATGAGACGTTGAAGAGAGAGTTGTTGAAGAGAGAGTTGTTGAAGAATCAATACTTGAATTTCAATTAGCTGCATAGGTTAAGCATTTGTCAAAAAGAATTTCGATTAGCTGCAAGATTATGCACTACAAAACTTTCAGCATATAACGTACCATTATATAGGTTATAAAAGCATATTTATTCTCATTATTGTGAATTATAGCAGCATAGTTAAGAATCTCATAAGAAGTTCATTAATCAAATCATCAGTCTCAAGTTTAGGCCTTTTTTTCCTATTGCAACCATCATTATTAGAGACAGAACTAATAACCTGAGAAGGCTTTTGAAAAATCAGATCTTTACACTTATGATTATTGCTAGGTGCATACCTGAGTTTTCTTCCTCCCTAGAGGTCAAAAGAGACTCACTAGAACACTGCATTGTTAGACCATTAGGTGCCTTCCCTGAAACTAACCTAGAAATAAAATATCTTTTGTCCATCAGAGAGTTAGATTTATCTTGTTCCTGACCCTCACTCATAGTACCCATGCCCTCACTTCTTTCCTTAGCAAAAAGAGTTTTAATATTTGTAGGAGTTTTAATGTTAGTTTCAGATTTCAACCAATCCCCATACACTAACTCTTCATCCTTGAGTTCCATATTCTTGTTACATGCTCTATAGTCGTGAGAAATAATTCCACAATTGAAGCAAAACTGTGGCAGCCTTTCAAATTTATATTCTATCCAAATAGGAGGCTTATTCCTATCTATACAAAACCCATGATACACAGTTCCATAAGAACATGCAGAGTTAAAGGATATAGGAAACTAAAATCAGTGCAGCCAAGCAAATATCTGTAAAAAGTAGAATATAAATATATATACACACACACTACAAAATGATGCTTTGGAAGAATGCAGAAGTACCCCTTCCTTGTTTCCTTTGCCTCTGCTAAAGAACTTGTACCCTACAAAGATGAGAAGACCCCAGCCAGAATGAGAGACAATTATAAACTGAAAAGTGAAAAGCAATAATTCAGTCAAGATAAATTGTCATATATATTATCTCTGATTTTATTAAATAATAGCTGAGAGATGTCCTACAAGCTACAAAATGAGGCAACTTCCATAAGATTGTTAAATTTTTTGACAATTTACATAAGTAAATACACTGCAAGTATTTAGTTTTGATTTTTTCCAGAAAGAAAATCTAAGGAAACAAGCCGGTATGCTATGTGTCAAGCTTATGATTAGCAAAACGAGGAATACAATATGTTATGCAGAAGCAGGGGAAGACAGATAAGAAATCAGGAGTTTTAATTTCAAAACTTATTGCATGCCCAAAAATCAAAACTTAGATAAAACTTAAAAAATCGTAAAAATCAGGCAAAAAATCACTAAAATTAGACAAGAATTCAACTAAGATGAAACCCTTACCTCTATTCTGAGCTGCGAAATCGAAGTAGGAGAGAGCTGGGAGACAGAGCTGAGAGAGTGAAAGTTGTTAGGGAGAGCTTGCTTCCGTGAGAGAAACCTACCACGAAGCTGAGAGATCTGTTAGAGAGCTTCACGAGAGAGAGCTGAAAGAGATATGTTCTCGAGAGTAATCTTTGAGAAATCTCATTGGTGAGCTTTGAGAGAGCTCGTTCGTCTGATTCTGGTGAGCTTTGAGATCGAGAGAGAGAGCAACTGTGAAAGAACTCGTTGGTGAGTTTTGAGAGAGCTCGTTGGTGTGCTTTGAGATCAAGAGAAAGAGAGAGATACTGTACTGAAAGAGAGATGCGGGTTTGGGGGAATATTTCATTTGGTTAGAGAGACGCGGGTTTATAGCTTGAGAATTTTTCATTCCACGCTTTTTAGATTTTTATTGCGTTTTGGACAAAAACGTGATGGTGTTGTGCTATAACAACACATAATTGTTGTAGTGCGAGAGGTGTCAGACTACATCTATGAGAACCTGAAGATCGAGGAAGATAGGTTAACTGCTATTGAGGTGGCTCGGGAGAAAGCCGAGCGGGGAGAGAGAGAGATCGAAGACATCCACCAGGCTTTGCTCGACAATGCTGAGAAGAAGGTCTATCTGGCGAGCTACAAGGATGGGAAGGAAAACCTCCCTCCCAAAGTTTCTCTTAAGGATGCTCCCGCCATTCCTATTGCTGAAGACTCCACAATTCCTGATTCCGATGATGATGTTGTCAACCCTCCTACTGCTAAAGTCATTTGTATTGACGAGTCCTAGCTTTCCTTCTGCAATTTGTTCTTTCTTCTCTTTCTATTTTTGTAATTTGTCTTTTTATCAATGAAATGTCTTTTTCTTTTTGGCGTGTTTCATTAGTTTAGTATTTTTATACTTAACAAGTTTTTTGAGTGAGTAGAACGTGTACCGCCTCGCACTTTCAACATTTTTTTAACCAAATGATTTTTTTCAAATGTTTTGAAGAAGAATTTATTAAGTAACTCAATCATATAGTAATTATTCTGAACATCAATTACTCTAAACATCACATAGTAATTTTTCCAAACAGTAATTATTCTAAACAGCACATAGCAATTATCTCTAAGTTCCAATTTATTCTGATGAACAATTTAAGTTTAGACTTTAGTACTTCAAAGCATAATTCAAGTTATTCTTAAGAGCAATATCTAAAATGTAAACTTATTTTTGCTCACAGTGATTTTTCTGCTTCTGAGTTGTTTCCCGTTCAAAGCGGATGCATCTTTCCTGCTTCCCTTGTGTTTCTATTTTTTTTAGAGATAAGTTTTCCTTCTCTCAAGTGCATGGGGTTCTAGGCCACCGCCTTTTTTCAGTTTTGGTTCTCTTTTTAGAGAGTAGGCGCTCTCCAGGTTTTGGGCTTCCAAACCATCGACCCAATTTCCATTTTTAGAGAGTGGTTTTTGTTACACTCTTGGTGACTTAGGCTTTTAGGCCATGGTCATTACTCATTTTTCCACATTTTAAAGAGAAATTTTTCTCCCGCTCTCAAGGGCTTAGGCTTTTAGGCCACTGACCTTTTTTCCACATTTTAGAGAGAATGATTATCTTGCTCTCATGGCTTAGGCTTCTAGGCCGCCGACCTTTTTCCTAAAATTCTTCTTCTTTGTTCTTCTTTTTTTACAAGGGTTTTCTACGTAAAAGAAAAAACTAATGTCAATTCCTTCCTTTTATCACACTCAAAACACGAGAGAAATTATACATTGTAATAATAGTCAATAATTTAAACAAAGTATTTCTTAAGGTAACTGGCGTTCTAGGGTTTTGCCAATTCTGCTCCTTTTTCTGCCATGAGGTGATGGTAGCCCCTTCTTTGCCTACTGTTTTGACGACGAAAGGGCCTTCCCAAGACGGACCAAACTTTTCTTATATTTGGAAGATCTTTTTCAAAACTAAATCTCCTTCCTGAAATTCATGCCTTCTAATTCTATTATGGAAGTAGGCTTTCCTTTTCTGATTGTAATTAGCTATTTGCACGAGTGTCGTTTCCCTTTTTTCTTCTAACAAATCGAGACTTTCTTTTATGAGTTCTTCATTCTCTAGTTTAGTCAGTTCTGATCTGAGAGTTGGATTTCCTATTTCCACTGTTATAATCGCTTATGCTCTGTAGGCTAAAGCAAATGGTGTTTCACCTGTCACCTCTCGGGAGTTGTTCGGTATGTCTATAGTACTACTTGTAATTCTTTTACCCATTCTCCTTTTGCTGACTCTAGGTGCTTCTTCATGTTATCAAGTATGATTTAGTTTGATCTTTCAGCCCGTCCGTTTTCTTGCGGGTAGTAAGGTGTATTGATGTTCGTTGTCAGACGCTAATACCCGGGGAATTCTGTATCTGCACACTATATTTTTTCATAGGAATCTCCTTACTTCTGCTTCACAAATCCTAGCAAAGGCTTCTGCCTCAATCCACTTGGTGAAGTAGTCGGTGACAACAAGCAGGAAGCGATTCTGAGCGAGTGCCATTAGGAATGGTCCAACGATGTCCAGAACCCACTGCATGAATGGCCAAGGGCTTGTCACGGTGTTGAGTTCTCCCGTGGCTAATTTTATTATAGGGGCAAATCATTAACACTTTTTGTACTTCCTTGCATATCGCATGGCATCCCGGTACATTTTCGGCCAGTAATACCCTTCATTTAGTATTTTGTGGGCTAGAGACCTACCCTCAGTATGATTCTCGCACACCCCTCTATGAACTTTTGCTAACACGTACTCGACTTCCTTTTCTTTTAGACATACGGCCCTGAAAAAGACCGTGTATACATTAAATCGTTGATTATGCAGTACCTGTCACTTTGTTGCTGAATTTTCCTAGCATGAAGTTTGTTTCGGGGTAGGATCCCTTCTTTTAGGCAATGTATTATGTCGTCCTACCAGCCCGGTTCTAGCCTAGTTTTCACTTCTGCTACCTCTTCGGCTGTGATGCTTGGCTTTTCTAGAAACTCAATTGCTACATTTCTTTTTCGTGGGATTTTTAGTGAGGACCCTAAATTAGCCAATGCGTCTGCATGCCCGTTTTCCGCTCTTGCGATAGGTGGATCTTGAAACTTTTTAGTTTCTTGAGGAGTCCTTTTACCTGCTTTAGGTAACTAATCATTCTTTTGTCCTTTGTCGTGAAGTCCCATGTTACCTGTTTTACTACCAACATTGAATCACAAAATATTTTTATTTCGTTTACCTTTAGTTCCCGTAAAGAGTGATTCCTACTATCAAGGCTTTGTATTCAACTTCATTATTTGAGGCGTTGAATCCAAATGAGATGGAGTGTTCGAGTATTTTGCCAAACGGAGTTCGTAGTACCACTCCCGCTCTGCTCCTTTATTGTTTGACGCTCCGTCAATGTATAACTCCCATGTCCCGTTTCAGGTACTTGTTGTCCGTTTTTTGATTCCTCCTTGGCATCAAACGTAAAGTCTACCACAAAATCGGCTAAGGCTTGCCCTTTAATTGATGTTCTCGATTCGTAGTTGATGTCGTATTGGCTTAACTCGATTGCCCACTTTATCGTTCTTCCACTTATTTTAGGTGAATGCAGGGGACTTCTAATTGATGAATCCGACATTATTTTTATGATGTATGCCTGAAAGTAGGGTTTTAGTTTCCTTGTGGCTACTACAGCGGCCAATATTAATTTTTTCATCCTTTTGTAATAGGTCTCGACTACCACTAGACTTTTGTTGATGAAGAATATCGGCTTCTGCTTCCTTTCTTCTTCTCTGATCACAACAGCGCTGATGGCGATTTGTGAGACGGCTATGTATAAGTACAAAATTTCCCCCAACTTTGGTTTTAACAATAGTGGTGGAGCTTTCAAGTACTCTTTTATCTTGCTAAGAGCTTCCTCACACTCGCCATCCCATTCGTCCGCTGAATTATTTCTTAGCTTTGTGAAGAATGGTTCACACTTGTCGATTGATCTTTAAAGGAATCTATTCAAAGCCGCCAACATTCCCGTTAAGCCTTGTAATTCCTTCTAATTTCGTGGGGAATTCATCTCCATTATGGCTTTTACTTGATTTGGGTTGACCTCAATTCCTCGCTGCATAACTAAATGGCCAGGGAATTTTCCAGCCACCACTCTCAAGTTGCATTTCCAGATTCAACTTCATCGAATTTTTCGGTAGGATGGAAAAGGCTTCATAAAGGTTTTCGACGTGATCTTGCACTCTCGACTTTTCACCTGCATGTCATCTACATAAGCTTCCATGGTTTTTTCAATCTGTTCTAGGAAGATTCTATTCACCAACTTTTGACAGGTTGCACCTGCATTTTTTAAACCAAAAGGCATTACCTTATAACAAAAAGTTCCCTGTTAAGTTATGAAAGATGTTTTCTCCTGGTCAAGTTAGAATATTTTCACTTGGTTGTATCCTGAAAAGGGATCCATAAAGCTCAAAAGTCTGTGTCCTGAGGTGGCGTCCACCATTTTATCTATTCTGGATAAAGGATATTCTTCTTTCGCATAAGCCTTGTTTAGATCTGTGAAGTCCACACAAATCCTCAATTTCTCGCTTTTCTTTTTTACATGACAACGTTAGCGAACCATTCTGGGTAATCTACCTCCTTGATGAAATCCGCTTTTAACAGTTTGTCAACTTCTTCTTGAATGGTCATATTCCTTTCTGGTGTGAAACTCCTTTTTCACTGCTTTACTGGTTTAACAAAAGGGTCAGCATTCAGTTTATGACAGATTATATTTTTCGTATACCTGGCATCTCCTGAGCGGTGGCTGCAAAAATGTATTTTTTTCTCCGTAGAAAGTCAGTCAACCTTTTCTTCTCCTTTTCCTCCAGGTGGGCCCCAATATTCTTCATTTTGTGTGTTTCTTCATCTAAGCAAATAGGTTTGATTTCTTCTCATGCCTCGTATCCAGAGCCCACATCTGCATCTTCTGTTATTGCAATTTCTCATCTCCCTCCACCAGCTTTTCTTCCACTTTTATCGTTTTCTGTTTCTTCACTAATTCCAATGTGGTCACAGTGTAGATCCTGGAGGCAGCTGGATCTCCTTTTATAGTTTTGATTTCTTTAGGGGATAGATATTTCAGCATTTGGTAATAGGTAGATGGTATTGCCTTCATTTTATGTAACCAGGTTATCCCTAAAATAGCGTTGTAAGGGGACGACGTGTCAAGCACTACAAATTAGGTGAGGTAATTGAATGGTCCTGCGCTGACGTGGAGGTTGATCAATCCTTCTGAGTAGCTCACAGTCTCGTTGAAGCCCACCAGTGGATGCGACAGACCTTGTAGCTGTCGTTCCCTCATAGACATTTTTTTGAGTGTTGATCGATGGAGAATATTGACGGCACTCTCATCGTCAATCAGCACCATTCTCAATAGACAGTTTCCTACTTGTATTCAGATGACAAGGGCGTCGTTATGACATTCGTCATGCTCTAAGTCCGTGTCACCAAAGGGGATTCCCGCTTTCGTTGGCGGTGCCTTCCTGAATCCAGCCGTCTTCCAATAGTGGTTTTTTGCTGTACACTTTCCTTTATTTTCTTGTAGTCCCTTCTAGTTCAGTTAAAGCGATGATTTTGTCGACTACTCGGAGCGGCTGCTTCCCGTTATCCCTTTTTCCCCTGTCATGGGTTTCTCTTTCAGCTTCCCATTTTGGTTCCTCCCTCTTCATAAATTGATTAAAGTATCCATCTTTCACTAGTTTCTCCACATAGTTCTTCAGTTGGAAGCAAACTTTTGTAAAATTTCCATTGCTCCTATATAACTAGCAGTATTTGTCCTTATACGCATGGTCTGGTTCCCTTGTAAGTGGGGCTGGTCTTTTCAACCAATGATTATCTTTTATCATCTCCAAGACTTGGTTTATTGAGATAGTCAACGAGATATAGACCTTGTCTCTAGGATGGATGTCATCTGCGGGTCTTCTTCGAGCGACGATTTTGTTCCGCTTGGTGTCTCCCCACTCATCTTCTTTTTCTGTTATCTGATTCTGCTTTCTGCGTGCACTTGAGCTCCGCTCTTCTTTCTTTGACTCATTAATCTGTCGTCTCGCTTGTTTTAACAAACTTCTTTTTTCTTCTTCCAATGTGATGTACGCTTACGTTCTTTGAAAGGTTTCCGTTATAGTCAAGGGCTTTTTCTTTGATAAATCTTCAAAGAAAGTTGATTCCGAATCCAAGCCTTGTCTAAAGTCCAGTCTCGTGACTTTGTCATCACAACTTTCCACCTTGGCCATTGCGAGTGTATTCCTGAAGTGTTTCTTTTTTCTTTTAGGCGGATATCGTCAGAAGGTAGTCTAAGTCCTACATCATTGCCCGATAAGTAGAGTACTATACCAAGAAGGCAGTGGACATGACAATGAAGTTAGTAATGGATTGAGTAGGGAGGGAGTGATACCATTTTAGTGTAGTTTCGTCTAGACTTGAGGGGAATATCCTGCACATGAATGTATCTTCAAGCTGGTATAATACCATGACTTACTTGAACTGTCTGAGATGATCTATAGGGTTAGACTTCCCTTCATAACATTTGAATTTAGGCTCCATGAACTTTCTTGGAATCGGGGCTGTCAAGATTTCTGGATATAATAGGGTTTTGGTGAGTGATTCTAGGTCAGTTTTGCCAGTGTTTCCCAAGCTCCTCAATTCCATCATCTTTATTTCCATCATCTCTTCCATGACAGCTTTCTTCATGACTTTTGGTGGGTGAATTTCTCCCGCCTCCTTCTTTTCATGTTCCTTAGACTGAACCTCCCCGTCTTCATGTTGTACGTTCCTATTGTTTTCATTGTCGTCTTCTTGTCTGACTTCATTTCCTTCTTGGCATTTCTCCCTTACTTCATCGTTAGTGTGCTAGCTGACTTCTACCCATGTCTGTGCAAGGTCCCGTTGCAATGCAGTGATCTGTTCTTGCATCGTCTGTCATGTCTTGCGTAGTGTTTCGGCATTTTGTTGTTCCATTTCTTGCATTCAGCTTAGGATGGTCCGAAGCATCTCAGCTGGGGGAGTAGGGTGATTGGTTTATTCATCCCCATTATCGTTCCCTTCGTTAAGGGTGGTGTTTGACCTGGTTCGAGACATGATTTGGTTTTCTAGAAGGTATCTTTGAGATTGTTTCTCTTCTCTTAACGAAAGCACAAAAATATTAAGGATTTTTTCTATTTGGAAGAATATTGATGATGCCTAATTTTTATAAGCGTTAATTAGAAAAAAGGAAGGAGAATCTAAGAGTAAGAGAAGAATGAGAGAATATGAGGGTCATAGTTGTATTGCCCTTTTTTTACTTCCTCTAGTACATTGGCCTTTGTATAGGCTTCCCAAATCCCATGAGTTAATTAAAATAGTACTAAAAATAAATAAATAAAAAGGAAGCACTCATTATGCCTAGGGATCACGCCCATTCGTGGGGGTCATTTTGCTGGGGAAGGCCTTTTTTCCCTTCTGTCTCGATCAGCTGCCAATCAATCACGGCCACTTGGCGATTTCCTATGGCTTCGAGCCAATCAGTCACAATTACTTGGTGGTCTGTCAACCTGTATCATCCAAGTACTTCTCAGTTTTACTCGATCAATCACTGTCATTTGTATGTCATTTCGTGTCTTTTCGCATGTCTCCGTTCTTCTATCCTTTCTTTCTCGTTTTGACGAGGCATCCCGTCTCAGCGTTCTTTCCTACTCTGACAAGGTCTCCCACTTTAACGTTCTTTCATGTTCTGGTGAGATCTCCTGCTTTAGCATTCTTTCCCGTTCTGGCGAGGTCTCCTGCTTCAGCATTCTTTCCCACTCTGACAAAGTCTCCCTCTTCAGCTTTCTTTCCGTTCTGACGAAGTCTCCCGCTTCAGCATTCTTTCTCGCTCTAGCGAGGTCTCCTACTTCTGCGATCTTTCCCAGACCCCAATCTTGCCATGTTCGTGGTCCACGCGTCCTTTCAAGATTCCTTCTTTCTGTACACGCGTCTTGGGTAGTTTTTTCCCTATTCAGGAGCCCCTGATGCAAATAGGACTTGACCCTAATGACTGCATTCCTGAGGCCACAAGCCTAGTAAGCTTTGGTGGAGAAATCATATTCCCCCATGGGAGCATTTTACTTTCGGTCACCATGGCAGAGTACCCACAGTAGGTCACATTGATGACAAAGTTCTTGGTGGTCCACGACACCCAAACATACAACGGGATCATCGGACGACCATTTATATACTTACCTAAAGGAGTTCCATCATCCTACCACCAAGTCATGAAGTTCCCCACTCTACATGGCTTAGGAACTATTAGAGGGGGGTAGAGGTCCTCTAGAGAGTGTTATGTCACATCGCTGCGTAGGAGAGAAGTGCCCATTTTAATGCTCCAAGATCTCGAGGACATGATAGAAGAAAGAGAAAGTGTCACCCCACAAGACACCCCATTACAAACAACACCGGAAGACCGAGAGGAAGGCAGGGCTCGCGCAGAACAAATAGAGGAGGTTAAAGAAGTTGTGCTGGTTACCGGTGAATCAGAAGCTAAGCTAATTACATTCCTCTTATCTAGCATGGATATCTTCACCTGGACACATGAAAATATGCTAGAGATAGACCCAAAGGTCATAGTACACAGACTATAGGTGAACCCCGAGGCAAAACCAGTCAGGCAGAAGAGAGTTTGACAAAACAAGGACCAAAGCCATGAACAAAGAAGTGGACAAGCTCTTGGAGGTCCGACTCATCAGATAGGTCCACTACCCCTAGTGGTTAGCAAATGTAGTGATGGTGAAGAAACATACTGAGAAGTGGAGGATTTGTGTTGACTTCACCAACCTCAATAAGGCCTGTCCCAATGATAGCTTCCCACTTCCAATGATAGACCAGCTGGTGGATACCACATCGGTGTATGAGGTTTTATGTTTCATGGATGCGTACTTAGGGTACAATCAGATAAGAATGTATCCATCAGATGAAGAAAAGATTGCATTCACCTTCGAAATGGGTTTTTATTGGTATAGAGCCATGGCCTTTGCGTTAAAGAACGTTGGGGACACATATCAGCGCATTGTCAATAAGATGATCGCAAAGTAAATAGGGTGGAACATGGACGTTGATGACATCTTATTAAGAGCACCATTATTAACTCCTTCTTGATAGACTTAGATGAAACATTTTCAATTCTAAGGGAGTAGAACATGAGGCTTAGCCCAGCCAAGTGTGTTTTCAGATATGAGCAAGGAAGTTTCTTGGGTTCATAATAAACCAAATGGGGATTGAAGCAAACCCAGATAATATCCAAGCCCTTAGGGAGATGCAACCACCCTGAAACGTAAAAGAAGTACAATGGTTGAATGGATGAGTAGCTACCCTAAACGGTTCGTGTCCCGAGCTACAGACAAGTGCCTGCCCTTTTTTCGAGCACTAAAAAAGGAAAATGATTTTTAATGGACATAAGAATGCAACAAGGCCTTTGAACAATTAAATGAGTATTTAGGGAAGCCACCCTTGTTGAGCAAGCCGGTCCCAGGGGAGCTTCTCTTCATGTACATGGTAGCCACCCCAGCTGCAGTTAGTTCATCCCTAGTCAGAGAAGAAGGGAAAATTTAAAGGCATGTGTATTACACCAGTAAAGCTCTCACCGACGCCGAGTCCAATACCCAGACTTAGAAAACTAGCTTATATGCTTGTTACATCTACCCGAAGACTGAGAACCTATTTTCAAGCATACCCAATCACCATCAGGATCGAGTATCCGCTGAAGCAGGTGTTGCTAATAGCTAAATGGGCTATTGAGTTATCGAATTTCGAAGCCAATAGTTTGTTCTTTCTATCCCTTAGGATTGGGATGCCTAAAACATAACTCGCATCTCCCAAATCTTTCATTTGGAATTTCTCAGGTAACCACTTCTTTACCTTTGACAAAGTTTCTACATCATTCCCAATGAGTAGAATATTGTCAACATAAAGAACTAAAAAAATGATTATCTTGTCTTTGATGTATTTATAAACACAAGTTTCATCAATATTTTGCTCGAAGTCATATGATTTATAATTTCATCAAAGGTAAGATTCTAAAGCAATCTGGAGTTCCTAGTTCAATTCAGCTTGATTAAACATTTGTGCATGTGCTATAGGTTAATCATGAATTCATGTAAGGATTCCACTCAGGTATCCAAGACTATATCGATCTGGGTTTTCTCATTGATTTTAGCATTAGGATTCTCGATCTTGTAAAATAAAAACAACCATAAGGATATGGTAATCAACTAGAGTTTCCTTTGCCATCTTAGTATTTAACATTACTCCTCAGACATTTTCCTAGAGATTAATAATTATATCAGCTTCCATGAAAAATGAATTTACTATAGTTCCAACATATTTATCATATAATGATACTATGTAGCATGAAACCAAAATTCAATCTATCTACATAGTCAATATTAATATTGGTTTTCAGAATAAATGATCTTATACTAACTGTAATTCTCTCTTTTTTCTTCATGGAGATAGTGTTACAAATATAAACCCATATGTATATTCAAAATCATTTTGTAACAAAGAAACTATAATTAAAATAGAGGAACGTAATTATTGACTTGACCATGATAATAAATTGTTTGTGTCCATATAACACATTTTTAGCCATTTACATTTTCTATTTTTAGTTTGAACCAAGAACAGCAATCAAAGGTCAAGCCGTCACTGATTTCTTGGCAAAGTTATCCCCAACGTTAGTCCAAGATGAAGAAATGGTACGGGAAATTTACGTCGATAGATACAGTAATCCAGCTGGCAGTGGAGCGGGTCTTTTCCTCATCACTCCTAATCGGATCAAGCTCGAGTATGACCTCAAGTTTAGATTTTCAGCCACAAATAAGGAAGCAAAGTATGAGGCACTGCTAGCAGGCCTAAGGTTGGTTGTGGCCTTGGGGTTGAAGAATCTTATAATATACAGCGACTCGTAACTTGTAGTGGGAAAAGTGAAGGGGGACTTTCAAGCAAAAAAGGAACGCATGGAACAATACCTTTCTCAGATCAAGACTCTCCTCGTAAGACTTGGCAACCATCAAATCTACCACATCCTGAGGTCCTAGAACAGTAATGGGGACTCACTGGCAAGACTAGCCTCAGCATCTGGGCATGAGCTAGACAAGACTATCTAGGTGGAAAACCTCACCCGCCCAAGCATTGAGGTGTTGGAGTCTATAGAACTGGATCTCACCCTGGTCGAGTGGATGGATCACGTCATTTTCTATCTTAGTCAAAGGGAACTCTTAGAAGAAAAAATGGAAGCAAGGCGAGTTCGTTATGCCTCAGCCTGATATACGATGCTAGAGGGAATCCTATACCGAAGGGGTTTTTCACTACCATACCTAAGGTTCTTAAGAAAGGCGAAGGCTGACTATGTTATGAAAGAGGTGCATTAGGGCACCTGCAGAAGCCATCTAGGAAGGCAAGCTCTGGCACACAAACTAATTAGGCATGGCTATAACTGGCTTATTATGAAAAGAGATGCAAAGGAATTCATGAAAAGATGTGATCACTACCAGAAATTCACCCTTTACCTTCAGCAGTCCCCACAGAAGTTTATGTTTGTGATTAGTCCATGGCCTTTTTCGCAGTGGGGGATTGACCTCATAGGCCCCCCCCCAATAAGAAAAGGGTAAGTGAAATTCTCCATAGTAGCTATGGATTATTTCACCAAGAGGGCTAAGGCTGAGCCGTTGACGACAATTACAGAATACGTGGAAAATATTATATGCAGATTTGGCATTCCTCCTACTTTCATGACGGATTATGAGAAACAGATCGATAATGCAAGGTTTAAGGAATTTTGTGATTTCATTGGCATCAAGCACATCAAGTCTTCCCCGGCCCATCCTCAGGTTAATGGACAAGTGGAGGTCATCAATAAGAATATCAAGCATACCCTGAGCATGGCCCGAAGAACTTGTTGGGGTCATGTGGTCTTATCGAACCATAGCTCAAGGGTCAACGAGAGAAACCCCTTTCTCTCTTGCCTTTGGGATGGAAGCAATGGTCCCCATAGAAATTGAGCTGCGCACGAAAAGGCAGTGCTCATATGATGAGGAGGTGAATGAAGAAGCCTCTAGAGTCTAACTCGACCTAATCGAAGAACATCATGAACAAGCTCGGCTAAGGACGTTAGCATATAAGTAGAGGGTGGCTCGTCATTACAACTCACGGGTGAAGGTAAGGTCGTTCAAGGTAAATGACCCCATACTACAAAAAGCAGAGTTTGGGCCTGATTGTGTCAAGAGACTCAGTGGCCCCAACTGGGAGGGACCTTATAAAGTTGTCCGAGCACTTAGGCCTGGAACCTACGAGTTAGAAGATCGCTGGGGGAACATATTAAACACCTAAGAATGCAGAACACTTGAAAGTGTATTACCCTTAAGTAGATATATGATTCAAGACATGAATGCATGGCTAAAATATGAATGAAAACACCATAAGTATGGTTATTTTTAGTATCTATGATAGTTCTTAAACACTTAGATTGAACCCCACGGTCAAGGCAATTAAGACTCTTAGGCTCTTTAAAGTAGAAGCGAACTCGAGGGCCAACAAACCGTACCCCACGAACATGATAATTCTTAAACACTTAGGCCGAACCCTACGGTTAAGGCAATTGAGACCCTCGGGCTCTTCAAAGTATAAGCGAACCTGAGGGCCAATAAATTGTACCCCACGGTCATGATAATTCTTAAACTTTTGTGCCATACCCCACGGTCAATACCAATATCATTGGGCTCTTCAAGACCAAAGTGAACCTAAGAAGCTGTTAGACCTAACCTCGTGACTTGTCAACACATTTTAGCCTGAACCAGCTATAGCAACGGTCCATGCTAGGGGGAAGGAAGGGTCATTACTAAGACCCTAATAAATGAAGTGCAAAACCAATGCATAAAGAAACAAAATTACAATTGATATTCATAAAAGTCAGCAAACATCATATGTTCCATTACCATTACATATTACTAATAAAACAACCAAACAAGTGTTTACTGAAGATTAAGTCAGGGGAGGATGAGGAGGAGAGATGACAGACACTCTCGGGAGGAAACTGAGATCCAAATAGGGGTAATGCTCCAGAACCAACCTCCTCGTCGTGACTACAATGGCACCAAATTCTTCAAATAAATCATCAACTTTGGTCGATTGAAACAAAGTTAGATTTCGTTCAACTACCTCGGCACGCCTCCGAGTATATTTAACCTCAGATCTAGCCTGTGATAACTCAACCTGCACCCTAGCAAGTTCTTTTTTTGACCCTTTAACATCATTTTGGGCCTTGTCTAAAGTAGCATCTACCTTGGCTAGATTGTCTTCTACCAAGGCTTATTTAGCCCCGGCCTCTATAAGTGCATGCCTAACATGGCAGATCTCACGCTACAGGTTCTAGATAGTGTTCTTGAGTTTAGTCATTTCCATTTGCTACACTTTAACCTCATCGGTAGCTTTCTGAAGGTTCATATCTTTCTCCCATACTTATGAGCGAAGAGCCTCAACCTCAGCTAGAGAAGAACTCAAGTCACCACTATATGCATCACGCGCAATACGACAATCCTCGAGCTCCCGGGCCATCAGGGCATGTAGGCATTGTGTGGGATCTAACTTCCCAGTCAAGCACACAGTGGCCTCAATATACAGGCAATGTGCAGCCTCTAACTCCTCTGCATGCTCGCGGTGGACCACCTCTAACTCCACCTCCAAATGGACAATCTCATCAGATGTCCCTGTGCTGTGACCCCCCAGCTCATTGGTGAGGTCCTTAACCTGAGACTTGAGCGACTCATTTTCTTTGATGATAAAAGGCCTATCTTCCTTAACTCGTTTGGTCGATACGGGAAGCATCAAGGTCAGCCTTGAGTTAAGCCCCGCGATGCTCCAACAGAGCATACTCCATAGTTACCTGAGATAAAGATCAATCAGTAAACCTTACTAAAGAAAAAGAAAGAATATAGAGATCAACATGTGTGGAGGCAACAACATTAATGGAAGAGAGACCTCGGTATCCCAACTCTAAATAGCCTCAAGGCATCGTCAATTGTGAATCGCTCCTTGTGCCTCTCCAAAAATGTCTCGATGTTAGCCCTCATCCTAATGAGGAACTCATGGCTCCTATCGTAATTGTGGTCATCGTTATTAGAAATAATCACCTCGGGGAGTTCCTTACTCCCAGAGGGGCTGGTACTCTCATCAAATGTAGTATCTCCAACAGACTTCTCAAAGTCTCTAATATAATAAATAATAGTACAAGTGCCCATGGACACCCACTTTGGTACCTCCACCAACATCAGGGAGACCCCCGAGGGCTAGGTCAACTCCACTAACACCATGACTTCTATTGGAACATTCCACATCTATAGCACCAGGACCCCTCGAATCGAAAGTCACCCCGCCATCAATGGCTATCTCATCATGGATGTTGGGACACTAGGAACCACCTCAGGGTGAACCGTGATGACATCGAGACCTCTAACAGTATCAAGTACATCTTCCCCATGATCTTGCAGGACAATGTCACCCTCATTCTTAGAAGGAGATGTTGGGTCTACCTTGGTGATGGTGGTGTGGAGTCTAGACCTGGAGGAGAATGTGTCGCGATGCTCGTAGAGGTCTCTAAGTTGAGCCATGTCATCTCCCTCCACCATCACCTTCTTCAGGAAAATATTTGGTAAAGGTTCAATATACTCTTTGTGGGTGACTTGAGGAGCTGAAGAAAAGCCATGTGAAGGTCTTGCAAAGTTGCTAAAACCTATAACTGCAGGCTGAAGGGAGAGGGGTGACCCACCAAGGCCATCATGGGTGTTGTCTACCTGTCGAGGGGTGTGAAATAGGCTGCCAGCACAATCAGGAGTGTTGTCGGTCTGCTGGGGGTATGAGAGGACCTCCGCTTTTTGACGTAGGGGAAGGATCCCTAACCTTTTCTCTCTTCCTCTTCTTAGATACATTCACCTGCTTCTTGTCCTTAGATCCATTTGAGGAAATGAACACAGACATAAGTTTCTTACTAAAAATCCATCTGCAAAGACATAACAAAAAAGAAAGCCATGAATAGACAAGTTATTTACTAAGTGTTAAAAATATACCTCGAGGCATGCGGAAAGCAGCAATGAGCGACAACTACAATTTTACTAGGTTATGCTCGTTCAGGAGGTCTGAATACCTTCGCCTCTTTAGAAAAATCTAGAATGTCGATTCGATCTACTTTAGTATCACACCGTTTAACTTAGGGCGATAGCCTTTCATCCATGTGATCACAAAAACCTAAGGAATAACTCCAATAGTTACTAAGTGCATATTTGTATATATGTATAATAAATATGTTAAATTGGGATAAAGTGAGTTCTCACCTGGAGTAAGCACAATATTCATGGGAGTAAACCTGTAAGAACCTCCCATGACTCATTGAGAGAGGACCCTGCTCGTTTGGCCCACTCGCCACCAGTAAAAAACCAACGGTCCTTGATTTCTCTGTTGGTGGGTGGTAAATTAAGCACGAGTGTGCGCGACCCCCCTCCCCCAACGAGTGCTCAAGTAAAATAGTCCTACTCTTTCACTCTTGAGTTGAAATAGATCATGTATTACCTTGAAATCAAGTGGAGCCTTAAGAATTACTGACCATATCATGTATACTCCTAAGATGTTCCTCCAAGAGTTAGGAAGAAGCTAACATAGGGCATAGTGTAACTTATTGAGAGCTAGCCTCACTATATCAGGAAGGGGAAGCTGGAGCCCATCCTCAAAGTGGGACTGACAAAAAGTAATATCACCGTTAAGAGGGGAGCTAGCTAGCTCATCGGGACGAGGAAGTCATAGAATGATTGAGTCAGGAATGAAATAATTCTCCCTAAGCTCTTCCAGATGTTGCTGAGTCATGGTCCTCAAAGCAACATCAATCGTATAAGTCTCTCTCGTGCTCCCCTCAGCCTCACCCTGCTCATAGTCACTTTCCTTACCCTCTTCATTTGAACCAACCTTGGGATCATCCCCGTCTAAGTCGTGACTAATAGCTGCTTGTGATTCACCACCCGCGTGGCCTCCAGTTTGCAATGATGGGGACCCTGAAAATTCAGCCTCAAGTGAACCCAACTCGACAAAAGAGATATTTAGCGAATCAGAAGCTGAAGACATGATTAAGCAATGGACGTGAAGATGACTATGACCCAAAAAAATAAGACAAACAAAGGTCATGCAATGTAGAGATAAGGGGACATGATAAGGCGTAATGGAGATAAAGAGGCATGATAGTACAAAGGTCATGAAATGTAGAGATAAAGGGACATACCAATATAAAAAAAAGAGGGTAATAAGGGCCTGACCTTGGGGAAGTGACCACGCCAGCCGCCAAGACCCTAGAGACACCGAAGATCCTGGTCTCACTGACACCTGAGGACGAGGCCTCAGGAGCACCCGAGGACACAGCCTCCCCAAGGTCACCCAAGATCCTAGTCTCACGGCACCAAGGCCTTGGGGTCACTCGAGGACACGGCCTCGGGTATGCTTAAGGCACCAACCTCGGGGACACCAAAGGTCCTGACCTCCAACCACCCCTTACTCCTCCTAGCTCTACTCTGTGGAAAATAAACAACAAGACAAAAGGAAAATAAATAAGAGAGAGGAGCACCTTGCACCAATCGGAGGAGAAAGTAAAGATTGAAAATAAGGAGGTGAAGAGCCTCCTATTTATAAAGATCCAAGATTTATCCTAGCCATCCAAAGAACCCCTGGGTGGAAGGCTTAGATCACCTCGGGTAATGTGACCATTATGACCATTACAATAAAGTACATGTCCATTCACTTAGCCTATGGATAGTCTAGGCCAGTCATGTCATATCAACATTAAAAAATTAGTTAAACTCCTCGAGTCTAGTCCAAGGATAATATGGACATCGACGAGTTGAGGGAAACTGTTATACCCATTTTTTGGATACCTGAAAAAGACCTTTAAGGACACGTTAGAGGTCATTCGATACTTTATAGGTTCTCAAGTCATATTTTTTAGGATCTTAGAACATATTGAAACAGTTTCATGACCCGCGAGTCCCCCGAACCCGAGATCGAACCCCTCAAAGAGTTTCGAGGCCGCCCCTCAGGGGCAGCCCGAGGCCAGCCCCCGGGAGCACTCTGAGGCCACCCCTAAGGGGCACCTCGAGGCCACCTCCGGGGGAGCACAAGGCCTAGGCGCAGCTCTTCATAGAGGGTCTTAAGATGACCTCAAAGGCCATTCCCAGGCCAAATATTTTAGGACCCTCGAGGGTCATAGATGGTGTTCATGTAAATCAACTTGTATTTTGACTAATTCCCAACAGAGAGAGGTTCGTGCTTGAAGAGGGGCTTACGGGCGGGAAATCTCCCGCCTTAGTTCAAATAGGGCATATGGGCTGATACCTGAGGTCATCACTTGATACCTCGTACTCCACCAAGCCAATTAGAGAAGCCTGAAGCTGGTGATTGGTAAGAGGAGGCATCCCACTAGAGAAAATGCCTGCTACTGTAGGGAAACCATCTCAGCCTCAAGGCCAGCTTCCTACTATAAATACCCTAGTAAACGCACTTTCAAAGGTACGCAACAACTTCTAACTACTTCTATACTTTGCTCTCATTCATACCCTACTGACTTAAGCTTCAGAGGCATATAAAAGGAGACCGCCCCCTTTCCTCGGTCTCCTACTTTACCTTCCCCTATTGCAGATTTAGAGGGTGGAATAGAATAGAAACATTGTTGGCCTAGTCTTACCCTCGAGATTTAGCCGCCAACAGCTGGGTTTACTAATGAAGACAAGCCATTCATATGCACAAAGGATTCAATCGGGGTTAAGTAATATATATTCTTAGTTTTTTGTACAAATTTAATTTTAACCCTCCAAACCCAGAAGCACTGCTTGATGAAGTCATTTTTTTTATTAAAAAACTGTAAAAAAAATTGATAGAAAATTAATTAGAAAAAATAGCAAAATTTATTCATGAAGGGGAAAAAAATATGATTGACAAAAATCAAAACTGAACCTTAAACAGACTAAACGTGAACCACTGCTGAAACTAGAGGAGAATTTGTCAAAATTTTGACAAATCACTGAACAATGAAATGCAATTTGAGGCTGATTTTTGGATGAAAAAATATGGGAGATGGGTAACTTATAAGGTTGAAGAAATGGATAAAATTAGAAGAAGAAAATAGGCATGTGCCATGCATGTGATCATTTAACAGTTATTTGACGGTCAAATGGGTAACTTGATGGATGGAGAAAGTTGAGAGACCAATTAGGAAGGGAAAATAATTTAGGAGATAAGTTAGTATTTTGACAAAGTGTAAGGAGTCCTATGATATTAACCTTAAAAAAAATAGTCGGCGTGAGGTTTTAGGGTGATGTAGTTTAGGTCAAATGGTCTCTTTGTCTTTTAGGTTACCGATTGTAATTATTTTTATTAAGTTTTTAATTTTATTTTTGAGAGAATTTAAATGGTAGATGAAAGTCATGAAAATGTGGTTATTGTGAAAATTTTAAATCAACGATAGTTATGATGTATAATTTTTAAGGATTTAGTTGACAGATTTGATTTTATACTTTTTTTATCGAATATTGAATTAAAATTCATATTTTCAAAATTCCTTTATTATAGGGATTTTCTTTAATGTAAATTTAAGGTTTCACTTATTACTTTTAGTCTTTTTACTCATTTTTATTTTTTTAGTTCTTGGACAATTTTTCTTATTTTTAATCTTTGGACTATTTTTTCAAATCATACGTATAGTCTTACACTATTATATGGCAAAAAAAAAGTGTGTACATTTAAAGTATTAGATCAAATAAAATACGATATCTACAGTTGTCTCCCTTTGTTCACACTTCTAAACTTAGAATGTGTACAAATGTGTAAATAAGTATTTTGATAATTTAAATTAAGTTGTATGGATAAGGGGATTAGAAACATCGATTGATTCATGCTCTATAAAATGGGAGAATTGTGAAATGGACCCAAATAGACACAATGTTCAACCTTGACTCAATGGTGGCTTCGATTTAACCAAGATATTCAAAAGGAAATGGACCTGAATGGACACAGGCTTCGAGCTTGACTCAATTCGGGTTCGATTTAACCATATTAATTGCAACGGAAAAGGCGCTGACACCGGGTTTCAACTTCGACTTAATTCGGGTTCAATTTAACCAGAGATATTTAAAAGAAAACGGACCTGGATAGACACAGACTTTGACCTCGACTCAATTCGAGTTCAATTTAAACGAAGATATTGAAGAAAAATAGACCTGGATAGACACAGACTTCGATCTCGACTCAATTCAGATTCGATTTAACCAAGATATTTGAAAGAAAAAGGACATGGATAGACACAGGCTTCTACCTCGACTCAATTTGGAGTTCAATGTAACCAGAGATATGAAATGATGTTTGATTTGATTTATACAAGCTTCATATGATAGCTAGAGCTAGACTAGTGCAACCTCTAAATGTTAAGAAGTCATGTGTGAATTTCGAAACAAATATCTTGAAATGATTCATACACTTGAATTGTATCAAAACAGAGCGACATGATGCACGTCTATACATTGTAATTCTTGAATATAAATACAAAGTAGTGATTTTGAATGCATGCATGCTATGCATGATTGTGAACATTTGTAAAAAAATTATTTGATAATTTTTTTAAAAGTTGACTAACGCAGCCATATTCGCCATCTTTCAAAACAATCACTTAGCCTAGGATCATAGACTCGCTATTAAGTATCGAGCAGGCTTTCAAGAAATGGTGCATCCTTATTCATTGGTTGATGCCCCAGTATTCAGCTCCGCGTCAATGAAGAAGACAAAAGAATAATTTTTTCATATTTTGCTTCTTTTCTTCCAATCGTGTTTTAGCTTTCGTCGTGCGCATACTAACTTTCATTGTGATGGCTTTTCAGATTTCATCTCGCATTCAGATTCCCTTCTCAGTTTCTTTTCTTTTCTTCTCTCTCTTTTTTTTAATCAATTAGCTTTCACCTAACTAAGTTTATGCTTCTAAGTTATTTCAAGAATAATTAATGATATTTTTATTTGCTTAGGAATTAAGCGGAATAAGGAATAATGCAAATAACGGGAAAACGAAGTATATATGTTTGTCAACTAAAAAGAGGCTCTTTATTGATGATGAACGATATTTATAAATAAGGATTTGGAAAAAAAATTATTATTTTTAGTCTTTAGGCTATTTTTTTAAATCATACATATAGTCTTAGACTATTATATGACCAAAAAAAGTGTGTATAATTAAAGTATTAAACCGCACAAAATACGATATCTCCACACAACTTTCAATTCTATATTAATATATGCAATATAGAGGTTGTTTTAATGTTATGACTATAATGCTTCTAGAATAACAAAGATTCAGCTGGTTTATATGAAAAACTATTTCCTCACTAATATGCTTTGGGAGAAATCTATGAACGCAGTCATGCTACTGGTGTTAATGTGCCTAGTGCAGTTGATAAGAAAACAGAGAAAGTAATAGAAGATCTAAATGTATGACTGAGAATGTTGGTGATATGAAAATTGGATCTGAATTTTATAAGTTAGGTCACATGGATATAAACTTAGAAAAAATGTGAGACGTGGAGGAAGATGTGTCATACTCTGAACCTAGGAAATGTCATGCTTCAAATGAAGTAGCCCAAGTATTAATAGACGAGTTCATAATAAAAAAGTGTGAGTCTGATACGAACAACAGTTTGAAGACAATGTTGAATATGTGACAGCATTAACACCTAAAATTGATGACCTTATAAGTATGCTTCATCACAAGAAGGATATAGCTGATTTTCAAGTAGACTCATTGACGAGGTGTTATCCACTGAAGGGTTGACAGAGATTGAAAAATTTTGTGTTGTCAAAACTTTTGCAAAAGAACCATGACAATTTACGAGTTTTCTTTAGATTGCCAAAGCATTATACATGTGTTTTGGACTACTACATAATGGTTTTGGCTTAGTATGTTATGCTTAAGGCTTCTTTAGTTTTTTTTTTTTTTTTAATGAAAAGGGCTTCTTTAGTTTGATGTCTATGAACATGGGTTAATTTCTACTTTTATCTTAATGAATATTCCTGGACTTGTTTAGACTTTAAATATTTAATTATTCTTATTAAATATTAATAGTTATTTTATTACAAGATAAAATAATTAATAGTCAAATCTAAAAAAATATTATTACTTATAAATATTATAAAAGAACAACATTTTTAATTGAAGTGAATTATATTAAATTCATCTTATCTAATCTAATATAAATCATCTAATTCAACATACTCTTATACAAATTATCTAATTCAACATACTCTTATACAAATTATCTAATTCAACATAATCATACTAAAATAAAATATTACAAATCCTAAATCGAAATCCTAAATCTTAAATCTTTAATCTAAATCTTAAATCTTTAATCCAAATCCTCAACCCAAAAATTTGATAAACATGTCCTAATTCAATTTACTTGAATTATTAATAGTAATTATCCTCATCCTCATCCAAACCGAAACGTGAAATTTTGAAGTCCTAAAAACAGAGGCACGAAGCATTTGTACAGGTTCACCCACGCTCGTAATAATAGTGGAATCAGAGGAAAAGAAAAATAATTTGAAGACAGATAAAAAGGTTTTGGATTATATTCGCTCAATTCTTTTGAACTAAGATTTCAAAAATGTTTGACTCAAGAACAGGAAGTAGAAGAAGAAAATAAAGGAGAAGGTGGAGGAAAAGGTCGTCTGGTCCTGCTTCTACCTCGGCGAATTGTCGGGCAAGGAGAAGATGATGCAGATGAATATGAACTTGAAATTGCTTCTTTAATTGATTGGCTTTTCAATTCCTTCTGTTCTTCTTCACATATTCCCTTGTCTTCGATCGTGTGATGTCGAATCTTGGTCGAATTTAAGGTTGCCGGCATTACACAATTGCAAAGTAATCCTACATAAGTTGAAGCATCAGTTAGTACTTTGCAGACATAAACAGGAAATTACATTTTTTTACACCATAATATTCGACTTTTATGTGCTCTTCTCTGTCGGTGTGACTCTAAAATATGTCACAACCCACATTTCTTGAACAGGAATTATTAGTACTTCTAGAATCTTGTGAAAGAAAAACTACACTGGTATTCTAGAGGATTAAAGTAAGGTTTGGATCTTCAAAATAAGGTATGAAAAAAAGAGAAAAAATATAGAAGATAAAAATATGGGTAAAGTACACAAATAGTGTGTTAACTTTACATATTGTTTCTAATTAACTGGTCTCTTTTCAAGCTAAACAATTTAGTACTCCAACTTTCAAAAATGATTATGTTCGATGTTAGAAGACAGGATCATATAGAAACATGTTCTAAAGTTGGGATCGAAACTGTTTAATTTGAAAAGAAATGGGAACACTTAGCAAAATTAAGAACTATTTATGTACTTAACACAAAAAATAAAGTAGAATGATAAAGCACCGATTTTTATTGTATTTTTATCAAATGGAGGGAGAGTTTCACAACTTAGATTTGAACTCCAGACCAATAAAATGATATTCTCACTTTATGAGTAGTTGGAATACATACCCCAGTCAATGTTTATGTGATTTTCATCTCCGAATTCTAATAAAACTAAACAAGGATGAAATAATTTTCTAAGTTAGCCTTAATAGTTTCCAAGATCCTGATATTAAGAGGTCTATTAGAGATCAGAAATTATGATAATTGAAAGATTTTTTATTTGATGAGTTAACCTATTAACACTATATTAACTTCTTTATCTTATAAAAACAATATACAAAGCACCACAGTACCAAACAGAGTTACAAAATATATCTTCTATGTTAAAGTAAAACCAATGACAATCAAGATTCTTCCCTTCCACTTTTGCTATTGAATCATTCCTTTAATTGCTCCAAATAATATGCTAAAATAAACAATATCCTGCTCTCGAGGAATCAAATTAAAGCCTAAGGTAAAAGAACCCCATTTTTTGCAGCTTTTGACTTCACAATATCGTTATCAACATAAATATATATATATATATATATAAAAGAGAGAGAGAAAGGGTCTCACCGATTCTTGCAAGCCGATTAACCCATCTTGGGATGGAATTTCCAGTGAGTTTGATACACAAATCATTGCAAAAATGGTTGCAATTTTTGGAGATTAAATTATAAGCATTTCCTCTGTATTCACCAGCAAGCTCCTCCATTACAGACCTTACCTCTGCAATTTCCTTATCTGTCTTACCCACCAAAATTGTTCTCCTAAATTTGAATCCATCACATTGTTTTGGCTCTCCTTCAAATATCCCTGTAGTGGGAAACTCGTGAGCTCCGAACGCGTATTCCACTCCGTGAACTGCATTTAAGTCCCCACCAAAAAAAAGAAGAAAAAAAATTCAAAGATCATGTTTGGATGGTCAGAAAATTTGGGAAAATAAATAGGATATAGTTTGAATGGAAAACAAGTTAGAATGAAGGAATCAACAATTTGACTATTACAAGTTTCTTAGCTAAGATGGATTCTAGAAACATGTTTGAACATTATCCCAATTTGGAAACCACCGAATTCACAACCTTAAAGCGGGTCTGTCTTCTAGAATTTTCTCATTAACCAAACAGAACAACAATAATCGTACTTCCGACACACAACTATTTCTTTCATGCTTTCCAACGAAAACACAGATCCATCCGCGGTACAAAGGTATGATAAAGGAAATTAAAAAACAGAAACAGTAGTACTAACCTTGTATTCCAGAATGATAAACTCCGAGACCGAACCAGTAGGCGTAGACATTAATTGGTGTCAGATCGTAGACATTAAGGTAAACAGGCACCGATCCTCCATTTTCGCTGCTCGAAATCTTTCTGCACAACATTCTCATCTCTCTACTTCATTGCAAAATCACTCACTGATATTAAAAAAAAGGAAAAAGGAAAAAAGGAAAAGAAAAGAAAAGAAAAGAAAAGAAAAGAAAACGCTTCGCTTTCTGTTTCAACTTGTAATGCTAAACACCATTGCTAAAATAGCTTCCGACTTATTCCTGATTCGATCCTATTTGCTTTCTTTATAAAATTAATAATTTGATTTTTTTTAAAGATATTTAATTAAAACATTTGAATTCTTAAAATGTAGGGAGGGAATGAGAATCTCTTCTATTGTGTGGTGCCACTTCTTCGCAAATGATAGTGAATATGGTTGATTATTTAAAGTTCAGTTAGTTAATAATTGGACTCTGGTTTGCTATAAAACTACAAAAATACCAACGTTGAGCTGTTTCTTAATTCTAGGGCCGTGTAAAAACCCATCAAACCCAATCAAATTGATTTGCTCGTATAAATTTTTTTTTACATTTCGGACTGAATTAATTGGACCAACAGTTTATCCACCTATATATATATATATATATCATATTTATTTTCTTATATTTTTCATATTTTTCATTTTTTTTACATTTCTCTCATCTTTCGTTAATGTTTAATTTACATATTATGGTCTAAATTGTAAGTGTTCCATGAAAAATTTAAAATTTTTGAAACGTGTATGATTAAATTCATTGGTGAACTTCTTGAAATTAAAAAAAAATTATTACTTCTATTATATATTTATGTATTAGACCATGATATAGCTCATAATTTAAATATTATTATTTTTATTATATCTAAAGTAAGATTATATATATTTTCAACTCATTGAACATCGTGATATTATATAATATATTTTTTATTTTATTCTCTCAAGAATTAAAAGTTCTGAGAGAAAGAAACGTCATCCTCATAATGGTGGGTGGGATAATTTTATATTCATTTTTTAATAAAAAAGTGATAATTAATGACTTATTTCTGATTATATTTGTAACATGCATGTTTTAGATTTTATTGATTTTTTTATATTTTTTGTATACTATTTTATTTTAATTTAATAATACATTGAGTTTGATTAGATGATAAATGTGCTACCGAAGTACCAACTTGATTAATATATCATGGTATATTGATTCCTATATCGGGTTGTCTAAAATTTAAAACCAAAATTAAAGCAATCTTCTTATATATATATTTTTTGTGCATTCTCTTATATTTTCAAATTGATACTTAATGCCTCATTTTAATATTACTCTCTTTAAGTTGTTGTGTCAATCCAACCAATCTCAGTATTTCTTCACCCAAAAGTTGTGTGTGATCTACGTCGTATAAATTTACACATGATCTTCAATTTATTAGTCAAAACACTAAAATTCACCGTTAAATATCTTTTATCATAAATATCCATACATTTATTCACCAAAAATCTCTTATGTACTTCTATATACAATTGAATATATATGCATTGTGTAAATATTTATCCATTGTCTTCGGATTTTAGAAGGGGAGAAATAAGGAGGGCTGAGGGAGCTTTGTGAAGTGATATAAGGAAGTCCAGGGGTGTGATTCAGTTCAATTTTTTTTATAAAAATCATAAATCAAACAGTATCATTCGATTTTTACCCTATAACTATCAAACCAAACTATAAGAATGTTTAAATACATAAAATCGTTTGGGTTCGATTTAGTTGGTTCGGTTCAGTTGAGTTGGTTTGGACGGTTCCGGTTGCTTACCACATTTTTGTCAACTTTATTAGAAAAGTTTTACGACATTTTGGTGCTTAAACCCTAAACATTTTAATGCCAAAACCCTGGGGAGACCCATTTCTCCACATTCCAGACCCTCACCCACAGCAAAATGGCACGCCTAATTCGACCCTTCAGAAAAATTCCTCAATTTTCATCATCCTCTTCGTCTTCTTCTTCATCCAAAGCTCTGATATTGCAACTCCAACAACAGCATCGTCCAAGTGCCTGTGCACAGCAAAAACCTTTCTTTCTCCTCCAGAACTTTCGTCATTACATCTCCGACATGCGCAAATCAGCCTTTGAAGGAAACATTCTCAGACTTCTCCGCAATGAGATTCAATACGAACTCGAAAGCTCCCCTCCAAACCAGGTATTGCTCTCTTCCCTCGCTCTCGTTTTATTCATCACTGTTTTTGGACGGCATTTCTTTTCGCTCTCAGTCGAGAAACAGTAACGAGCCAGAAAACAGGGGCAAACAGAGGAAGTTCAAAGTGCTTCACTCTGAGCTAATTTTTTCATTAATTTCAATAACAGATACATACATGAATATATATATATAGACAGCTCAGTACATAACTACCATAACTAACATTCTGATTGAATTCAACGGCTAGTATACAATATTACATAATCTGCCCTTGATCAATACCAGCTTCGTGAGTGTTGGTTACAGTCTGTTAGATAGTTATCTGACATGGCAAATGAGCTGAGTTGGCATCCCTATCATCCCCTCAAGCGAAAGGGGGTCTGAACCACTTGAAGCTTGGATTTCATGAACAAAAATCGTGGTTCAGACAAAGACTTAGTGAGAACATTTGATGTCTGATCATGGGAAGGCACAAAGTGAATATAAATTGATTTGTTAAGAACCTTATCTCGAATAAAATGCAAATCAACCTCAAGATGTTTGGATCGTGCATGAAGGATTGGATTGGCAGCAAGAGAAAGAGCACTCATATTGTCACACCAAACAATTGGTGATGATAGAGAAAAAAAGTGCAACTTAGAGAGCAAGGAAACAATCGAGGTTACCTCAGCTATAGTATTCGAAAGGGCCCGATACTCGCTCTCAGTGCTTGAGCGAACCACAACTTGTTGTTGCTTTGATGCCCAAGAGATCAAGGAAGGTCCAAGAAAAATAGCATATCTCCCAATTGATTTACGATCATCAAGGCTTGAAGCCCAATCTACATCAGAATCCCTTCAATTTGTAAAGTGGATGATGGTTTAAGAACAATACCATCATAAAGTGTCCCTTTGAGATATCTCAGTAATCGTTCGCAGGCAGTCCAATGAGTGACAGTAGGCTTTTGGACAAGTTGACTTAGCTTATTTACAATGTACCCAATGTCAGGACGTGTAAGAAGAAGATATTGTAAGGTACCCAGTACACTTTGATAGGGAGTAACATCACTAAAGACCTCTGCGCTATCATGATGAAGCTTGATTGATACATTGGTTGGAGTTGAACACGGCTTGGCATGAACCATGTTGGTCTTAATGAGAAGGTCCTTGATATAACCTGCTTGGGAAAGATGAAATCCATCTGATTTTCTCACAACTTCCATTCTAAGAAAATGGTGAACACTGTTCATGTTCTTTAAAGCAAACTTATGATTCAAGTCTTTAATCAGAAGTTGAATTTTACCTTCATTGTTACCAATCACTAAAATATCATCTACATAAACAAGTAGAATGATAGTTATGCTTCCTGACCTGTAAAGAAACAGAGAGGTGTCTGAAACAGTATTGATGAAACCCCATTGGAATAGTGTATCTCTAAGTTTCTCATACCAAGCACGAGGTGATTGTTTTAAACCATACAATGCTTTCTTCAATTTGCACACATAATTTGGAAATTGTTGATTAATATAACCCTATGGTTGAACCATAAACACAGGATCCCCCAAAGTACTATTGAGGAAAGCATCATTCACGTCTGACTGATGAACTACCCAATTAAAAGATGTTGCCAAAGTCAGAATAATGGGAACAGTGGCTGGCTTTACAACAGGAGAAAAGGTCTCCTTGTAATCAAATCTCGGAGTTTGATGGAATCTTTTGGCAACCAAGCGTGCCTTGTGTCTTTGTACACTGCCATCTGCATTGAATTTGAGCTTGAAAATCCAACGATTGCCAACAAGAGTCATATCAGGACTATAGGGAACTAAATCCCAAGTATTGTTTTGCTGCAGTGTTTTAAACTCTAAATCCATATCTTGTCCCCAGGAAGTACATTGTAAAGCTTGTTTCACCGTTATAGGCTCAGTTAAGGCTTGATCAGTGTGCATATAGTGTTTAGATGTGAGAAAGACCATTGGTTTAAGTGAACCAGTCTTAGACCTAGTGATCATTGGGTGATTATTATGAATAGAATTAGAAGAAAGTGACATAGTGTGTGAAGGATCAGAAACAGAAGCAACATTAAGAGAATCAGGAGAGTCAAGTGATTGTTGAGTATTAGAAGAGACATGATTAGTACAGAAAGGTAAAGAATAAGAGGGAACAAAAAATTACCTGAAGAGAACCTCTAAGACGAAGGACTTGAAACAGGATCCATGAGTTGAGTAGCTAGATTGAAAGAGTTAACATTTTGACTTTGAGTCGATGACATAGGCTGGGGTAGTGAAAATGTAGTAAATTGAAAAGATGCACTATTATGAGACTGTGCACATGAGTGGTATGGAGATTGAACTTTGGGAAAACCCTTAGAAAAAGAAAAGAGGTTTCATTAAAGGTGACATTAATGACTATAATAAATTCTGCCAGAAGGATGAAGGCACAAGTATCCCTTATGAGAATTAGAATAACCAATGAAAACACATGAGATCTGAATTGGAGCTTGTTTTTGTTATAAGGTCGAAGGTGGGGAAAGCATTCACAACCAAATGGTTTTAAGAAGTGATAATCTGGTATTTTGTTGTATAATTTCTGATAGGGAGAGATACCAGAAAGAACATCAGTTAGTAGCCTATTAATCAAATAGACTGAGGTTTGGAATGCATGTAACCAAAAGGAAATTGGCATAGAGGCATGTGCAAGAAGAGTAAGAGCAGTTTCTACCAAATGCCTATGTTTCCTCTCCACTCTCCCATTTTGATTATGAGAGTGTGGACAAGAATGCCTAAATTCAACACCCTGTGAAGTAAGAAAGGTTTCAAAAGCTTGAAATTCTCCCCCCAAGTCAGACTATAAAGTTTTGATTTTGGTAGAAACTCGATCCTCAGCCAAGGTTTAAAACTGGACAAAAATCTTAAAGGAATCAGATTTGTGTTTTAGAGGATATAGCCAGGAATATCGACTAGAATCATCAAGAAATAATATATAAAACCATAGCCGTCTTGAGAAGACACAGGAGCAGGGCCCCATAAATCTGTATGAACAAGTTCCAAAGGTTTTGAAGCATGGGAAGTTGAGATAGGATGATGCAAAACATGACGTTTTCCCAAAGGGCATGCAGTACAGAATGTTGCACGTGAAGATGGAGCATGGATATTACTTTGTTTTAAGACTTGTGTAACTATTTTCACACTAGGATGACCCAACTTTTTATGCCAAAGATCAAAAGAAGCATTAGATTGAGTAAGTGAACAATTGCTTGCTGAATTGAAAGGATTATTGTATTGAAAAGAATTATCTTTAAAGACTGAACAATTGCTTAAAGAATTCAACTCAATTGCTTTACACTTAGAAACAGACTTATCAAGTGAAGAAGCAACATGAGAAGATGAAGATAATACTGACTTATTTGAACTAAATACACTGTCAGCAGCAACACTAGATGTAGGCAAAGAAGGATTAGGTAAAACAGTAGTAAAACAGGCAGGATTTTAGAATCAGTGAGCTTGCAAGTCAGAACCGCAACTCTTCTTCCTCCAGGTACCATCAATTCATAAAGTCCCTTTTTAAGCCTCCCTCTGAGAAGGACCCTCCTGGTTGCCTCGTCCTTCACAAGACAATAAGAGGAATGAAATTCAATGAAAAGAGAATTGTCCTTAGTCAATTGTGAGACTCTGATTAAGTTTTTTTTTATGTGAGGAACTCTAAGTAAAGATTTATATGCGTAATATGTAAAGCCTTACCATCACCTACAAGCAACTTCTCCTTTCCATTGAAAGTTGTTCAATTCACCTGTAACATGATTAGTAGCAACGCTATCAACATACCACGATGGATCATTAGCACAATTAGAGGCAGCAACCATTGCAGTGGGAGAAAAATTTGAATTAGCTTGATTTTGTAACTGTGCACCATTATGATTGCTTGATTGAACCTGCATCCCTTTGTCAAACCTGTAGTAACAGGTTAAAGCACCATGACCAATTCTGCCACAAACTTGGCAGATTAGCCTATTACCATTTCTTCCACCTCTTCCTCTCCTTCCTCCATTAAAATTTCCTCTATTGTTCTGTTGATTGTTAGCTCCTCTTCCTCTAAACGAACCATTGTTATTTTGAGACTTTCCTCTGCCAAAGTTGCTTCCAACAAAATTCGCACTCATTGTTAATTTCATGTTCAATTCAGTTTCAGCATTAAGTCGTTCAGTTTGGCATTCATGACTCATAAGAAGAGCCTGAACTTCCTCTACTGTCAAATCTTCATTTCTTAAAGTAACACTTACCACAACTGAGTCATACTCACTCCCAAGACCATTCAGAATATGAAGAAGACATGCCCACTGATCAGATTGCCTGTAGCCACCGGGGCATCACCAATGCTTCTCATCTTATCACAATAATCTGCAATCAAATTACTTCCTTTCTTGAGAGTTTGAAGTTGATTTTTCATTTGTAGCATTCTTGCACAGGATTGATCGGAGAAACTTCTTTCCAAAGCTTGATCCAAGGGTCGCATCCTTTTTCCTCATAGCTTCCTTCCTCTGTTTTAGGTTGAGCAAATGAGTTGCTAATTGATTTTTTTTCATTTAATAACTAAGATTGTGCTCCATTAACACAAAAATTAAATCAAGCTTTGGTTGGTTGCTGGAATTATCTCTACAGAAAACGGCATTTGCAAAGTTATGTTTTTCATTTTCTACTCTCAGGAACTCAAAAGATTTCTCACAATTTGAACTTTACAATTTTCTTATGCTTTATAAGGGATTTGTTGTTCCGAAGCATGCCATAACTGCATTTAAACGAGAAAATTCATAAATAGCAGGCCCGCAAAGAAAATTAGCATCCTATTCTTCTTATAATAAGTTTAGCAAATGTAGTAGGTAGAAACATGCAAAGTACCCTCATTCCATTACATCGAGCAACTGCACAAGTAACCTTCTAATCAGTCGCGACCAACATTAACAAAGCATACTCAAAAACCCTTTCAACTTACTTTTTTAACTCTTTCTAATCAACTAGAGGAAAAAAAGAATCGCTTCTTCCACCAATAGGTAAATATTTCCTATAATGCAAGTGAACAATGTTGCCTTTTCATGTTATAGTAGGAACAAAACCATGCGTGCTAATATTTCCAAGCACTCAAAATCTCAGATCTTGTCTGAGCACTTGGATTTTGTCGAGTCCGAGTGCTCGGACATGTTGAATTCAAGTGCCATTTAGATGGAACCAACTCAGATCCTGATGTTGTCATGGACAACTAGGATGGTCCCCAAATATGACTAGATTAAAGTCAATATCTTTCAAAATAAACGTGTAATTGTAACCAGAGTGTCAAGCATAGCTTATGTTAGATCCTCATGTTTTTTGAATATCTGACTGTTTATCATTGTTGTAAAGGTATGAGTAATGCCTCTCCACAACCAACAGCAGAGGAGGACACAAAAAATTATTGGTTGTTGGTCCAAGGCATAGTTAATAATGACTTTAGGGACCTAGATGAGAGTGGTGGTGAAGATGAGTCTGCTCAAGATGAGCATGGGTTTTGCACACATTGCCGACGATATACCATCAGCTCCTCCATAGTCGAGTTGCAGGAGGAGGTGTCTAAGATGTTTTTTGACTTTAAAATGTCTTTTTATTTGGGGTTGAGGCTTGAGGGTATATTTGACACTTTACAGTATAAAGATGCTAAAATTATCAACCAAAAATAAATGGTGCTATTTTTTATAGCACTTGTACATAAGTGCTCGTTTTGCCAATTACCTCATTTAGAATGTGTTATTTTTATTTTACCAATTGTAGAAGTATGTATTTAGATGCATGTATATTTAGCCTTGAAAATGTGTATAGCCTAAATGTTGAAACGCGTCTCTTCAGCTAGTATTTCTCTTCGCTCATTTTTCATACTATAGCCAGTGGCAAGATTTGGGGCATTTGCTATTGATGACCGTCCAGGCGAGCAGTGGATTAGATTGAAAAGACAATATGGAGAGAACGAAGAGATTAAGGTTGAAGTCACCATGTTTGATGGAGTTGTTCCTGCTTCAAAATCTGGAGGTGGTGGTACGGAGGAAGATGTGCGTCTTCATATTACCATGATTGTTAATGTTTCCAAGGGGGAAGGTAGTGGTGTTTTGGAGATCATGTGTTCAGCATGGCCAGATACCATAGAGATCAACAAACTTTTCATTCGTAGAAGTGAACAGATGCCAGCTCAGCCTTATGCTGGTCCTGAATTCAAGTATGATATTGTCAATCCTTCAATCTCCTCCAATTTTTTTTATCTGCTTGAACGAAAGAAAATAACTTTGGATTATGTGATAAAGAATTGTAGAACGAATTATTGGATGAGTATTGTTGGTTTTTATTTGTCTTGGATTTCTTTTAGGATCTAAATTTTCTGTTCTGCGAGTATTTTTATGCTCATTTTGATATCTTTTATTGCTGTTTACAGGGAATTGGATGATGAATTGCAAAATTCGCTTTATGAATTTTTGGAATCAAGGGGTGTCAACGAAGAACTAGCTGTTTTCCTGCACGAATACATGAAGAACAAAGATAAAACTGAATTCATTAAATGGATGGGGACCGTTAAAGAGTTTATTGAAAAGAAGTAAATATTCTAAGTGATGCAGATGATGTTTGAGAGCGGTCACCAAATTATGTGGCATGGCTAGTAGAAACTGTGGTATGTCATTCTTGACCTTCAGGCTTTTTGCTGACTAGTTGAAGTAGCATTTATGCTCGGTAATTGCTGATAAAATAAAACCAATTCGAAATGTAAAAGAAGTTACCCGATCGCGTAATGCATTTGAAGCTTTCCATGACAATGTCGAAATATCATGAGAATCGACATTTTGAAAAAAAATCAGATTAAAGCTTTGGCCTTTTATATTCTACAGCTCCAAATTTGTTGGAAGCTGCTGTTTCTTTGATGATGTGAGCTCAAGAGGATACTTTTGTTCTATAATATGAATGGAATTTCGTGATGTTCTGCAAATAGCATTGGAACTGTTAGTTGTTATTGGTTTGCTCTGAATAGCTTCTCATTTATTTATGTAATTTGTTCTCTTCTTTTGGGTCAATGGACTAGGATATAATGTATTTCTTGGTTTTGATTAATGATATGATATTGTTTACCTAAAGCTTTTAAGAAATGGATTACCAATAAGGACAGCACAAGTAATATTTTTCTTGGTTATGTTAATATGATTGATTTCAAGGGAGAAGATCACATGGCTTGATTTTTCACCCATTCTTAGCAAAATCATGTCTCCATAACTCAAGGGAACCTTTCCAATTGATCATATAGGCAACTGATGCTAATATTTTAGTGGGAAATAAGGCCGTGTGATGCGAAAAAAGAAAATGGGCAGGTCAACAAATCTCAATTAAGTGGAGAAAACCCAATAACCTTACCTTTGCTTGATAACAAGAATTCATCTAAACCGAGGTAAATCACCTGCTTTACATCTAAATTTCTAAGAGAACTTAGATCCGAATCTTTGAATTTGGGTTGTCTCATGTTCGGCCAAACAATTTGTTCAGTCAGGTCATTTGTTTAAAAATAGATGGTCCATGTCAGCTAAAAACAAAATTAAAAAAAAATTGATTTTAAATCAGTTGATCTAAACCGTTGAATGAAAAATCAGAGATGTTTACAGTAAAGTTGAACATCAATTGGATTTGGACCCAGCTAGTGATAGACTTTGTTGGTAATCAACAGAAACGAATTAAGATAAACTTACAATAAAGTAGGAAACCTGAATGATGTGATACAACAGCTGAGGGACACTGTGGGCTTTTACTTTCACACGGTAAGCTACACCGACGTCTTTAAATCCCAATAGAAAATAGGAGATGGTCTGTCATCCAAACTACTGGTGGGTCTATTTTTAAATTTGTTTCATTCAGAGAATTTAATCTTTCCTGTGTTTTTATACATATTCTGGCTGTACATCCCATGTAATAATCAGGTGCTACAGTACAGATGACAATCACATGCTTCCAAATTTGTGCAATTTTTTTTGTCGGCCAAAGACACTGCAAATGCTCAGATGCCCAATTAATCTAATAATTCCGGTTTCAGATTCAACATGTTAAATCTTTTTTTTAGTGATTTCTGCTCTAAATTTACATCTGAAAAGCTGGTCGAATTCATAACTTTTAGCTATGATTACTTGTTGATAGAGAGAGAGAGAGCGTACAGCAAAATTTGAAGTTCCAAAACCAACCTAGTATGGTGTAATATCAATGTGAAGATTTAAAACAAAAACCTGTCCTTTCTTCAGCTATTGCCAAAAATGAGGATATAATAAGTTTTGCAACTAAATAGGAAATGGACTGAAGATAATTTGGAAACTGGTAAAAAAAAGGTACACTAATGAGTAAACTAGAGCTTAAGAGACAAGTCAAGCTTATGCAACTCATCTTCTTTAGGCTTCAAATGGTGAACACCAGCATTACACCAGAACCCTCTATCTGCCACTGGACCATAGCTTCGCCCGCTATCAAACCGTGCCACCCCACCACTCGACACCGTGCCCATGACATTCCCCTTATGTAAATCCTCTGGTGCAAGCCGCCCAATAGCAGGCTGTAAATGAAGAGGCTGTCTTGCCAATCCAATTTGTCTATAAGCATAAGAGGACCCAATGGAAGAAGAGGCATTTGAAGAAGGCTTATGAATCATTGAATGAGTTTGAATCCCAAGTGATCTATTTAAACAACCATGGAAAGGGAGAGAAGCCATGGCTGAGTTGGCAGAGCATCTGTAATTGAATGAGAATAAATAATTTGGTTGAAGCCGATAAGGCAATGAAGGTGAACCAAGTTTGACGCTTCTCTTAGCTAACTTCCTCTCTCGGCTGTGAGCATTTTGGTGGCCTCCAAGTGCTTGTGAGCTATAGAATTTCCTCTGGCAATAGTTACATGAGAACACTCTTGGCTCCACCTCCTTGTCTTGGCTTGAGTCAACATCCAGGACCAACCCCTGATCTGAATTCTTCCTTGATAAGCTTAGATCCAATGCAAGATCCTGCTCACTTTGAGTCTCTTCTTCTTCTAGTTGTTTTCTCTCTGTTGGGATCTCCATTCTGAGAGCCTTAGGCTTGGGGCCTGTGAAATGGAGAAGACACTTCAAATTTCAGTGAGAGAGAGAGAGAGAGAGAGAGCAGGTAATCAATACTTGATAGCAACTTATGTGGAGCACCCACTTCACCAAAGTGGTTTTCTTAATTAAGTTTTTCTTTGTTGCTTGTCTTTTCCATTCTTGTCTAGTCTCTTTAGGAAACTTGATTCTAGGGGTTGCCCACTTTAGAGTACAATCATAGATAGTAGTTACTTGTGAGTTGTGACAGACTACAAAAAGTCCAAGAAAAGATAACCCTGCTCTATTTGAAAATGTAAAATGTAATTGTTCCATGACCTTCCACTCTTTGAAAGGATTGGCCTATCACATCTTTGAAAATTTCTAGGAATCTGTTTCAGGAAAAGCCAATGTAGAATCACAGTGGCTATGCGAAATTTGATAGTTCATTACTTCAGCTTTCCCACTCACTTTTTCTACCAAATCCTTCACACAAGGAACAGTTGTTTTGACATTGAAGAAATCTGACATATATGATTAAACTTTCATAATAATAATAAGAAAATAAACGTTTGAGTTTCATTACCTCCAATACCCGTAAATTTAGAACTTTAAGAGAATGAGAATATTTCGACCTTTGATGGAAATATTAGAACGAAGTTATGTACATCAAACTTGTTTTCCTTGATCACAAAGGACAAGTGACAAATAAAAGAAAAAAGAGCACATGGGGAGTCGATAGTTATGGCTTCTTGATTCTAAAGGCTGTCTTTAAAATTGATTGGTTATGAAACATCACAAGGGTATTGAGTGAAAAGGAAAATGAAGTGATAGGATATGTGTGAACTTGGGTTTGAATGTTCCAGGAGTATACCAAATATGATTCCCCTTTTGTTGTTGGCTTTTGACCTCTTTGTCTAAAATAAAAGTCAACCTAAATCTCTGGCGTAGATTTTCTGTCTATTATTCATACAACTATCACTAATTGAAGTAGGATTTTAAACAGGATAACATGTTAACATGGATTAGTGACTCACCACATTAGCTTTTGACAAGCTGCAATGCGTTCTTTGCCTTTTGTTATTTCACATCCAAATTCACCTCGAAATTCTTAGCTTGATTGAATTTAGCCTTTATTTTGCAACTAAAACCTCTTTTTTCCTTACACGCCCATGACGATAGAGGTTACTTTTACCCAAAGGTGAGAGGGATGATAAAGCAGACTATTATGGACAAAACCAAAGTAGCATCATGTTGAAGAAAGAGAAACAGAAAGTATTGCCTCAGAAGGAAAATCTTCATCACAGGTAAAAAGGGAAAGCATAACAGTAACTTTCACCAAACACAGTGGGTGTCTAACCACTTCTGGAAAAATGATCAGTAGGCATCCGTTGGAGAAATCATAGGCAACCGTCAGAAATTATATGTATATATACATCACTTACTCATTGTAAAGAATCAGAATTCTTAATAAGAAATCAGAACAAGAAGTTCACCATCTTTCTTTAAGATCAGAACACTAAAGTGTTCATCATTTCTAGGGTTCATAATTTCTACATGGTATCAGAGCAACGATTCTGAGAACCAACACATAAAACAGTATGGCAGAACCATCGACCTCCGGCCAGCTTCACCACCACGACACCAATCTCAGACTGACCTTCATCCTGCTCACTGGCCACAACTACATACTGTGGGCCAGGGCGGCTCGGGTGAGCCTAAAAGGAAGAGGCAGACTGGGTTTTGTGGACGACAGTAAGCCAAGGCCAGACCGAAACCCAGAGGAATGGGACATCATGGACAGCCAGGTAATGACCTGGATAATTAATTCCATAGACCCAAAACTCAGTGAAATCTTTTGTTTTTGTGAAACAGGACAGGAACTCTGGGAAGAAATCTGGAGCAATTATTGTGAACAAAATAATTTCGCGCAAGTCTTTGAACTTAAATGAGAGATCTCCCAAGCAAAACAGGGGGACAGATCAGTACCGGAGTTGACCGGGTTTTTAAAATCTAAGTTCAAAGAACTCGAAACCCTAAGATCGATGACCACTGACCTGAAGGAACTCCAAGAGCGGGCTGAACAAGATATGGTGTTCCATTTCTTGACGGCTCTCGACTCAAGCTACGGGGCGTTCCGGGCTCAGATCTTGATGTCGACGGAGAAGCCAACATTTACCACGGTCTCAGCCATGGTTCAAAGAGAACAAACCAGGCGAAGAGTGATGAGTACCAGAGACGACAAGGCGAAGGCACTAACCATGGCGACCCACGGCTCCCTCCGAAACCCTAACCCTAGGGAAGGGGGAAGGTACCGCGGACAGCCAGGCAAGCCGGTGAGGTGCAGCCACTGCCGAAAGGAGGGGCACACCCATGACCGGTGCTGGAACCTGCACCCTCATCTCCGGTAGAACCAGAGAAAGTTCCAGAAGGGGCGCGGGAATGACGAGCGAGGGGGCTCCGCGAGGGAAACATTTTCCTTTTATACCGAGGGTTTCAGCGGAGCGGGTTAGGGGTCAGTCGGGTTTCGACCCGACCGAGACCGCACAGCCCACATGACAGACGGACCCAGTTCGGGTAATGGGTACCGACCCGATCGAATGGAGGAAATAGACAGATCCAGATCCGTTAGAACAGATCTGCACACAGACAACGACGCACAGATGGCTACACTGCTCAAACAATTCGGAGAATTTTTGCGCGATACCTCAGGTTCATCTATCTACAATACTGTCAATTATTTTTTTAAGTCTGCAAATTTTTATCATAACTTAGAACACTGGATAATAGACACTGGTACCTCAGACCACATGACTCATAACACAAAAAACCTACACAATCTCACTAAATTAGAAAGACCACAACACGTGACGGTAGCCAATGGAAATAATGTTCCAACTTTTGGCATAGGGTCCACCACACTGTTCAGAAAAATCATTAACAACGTACTTTGCCTACCCAATTTTAACTCCAATCTCCTATCCGTCAGTAAAATAACCAAAGACTTAAACTGCAATGTTACTCTTTCGCCTGACAAAGTAATTTTTCAGGATCGAGTCACCGGGAGGAAGATCGGTGAAGGGAAATTCAGAAACGGTCTGTACTACTTAGAAGATACCGACAAAACATGCTTTTCCACCTCCAGTACAGTACAAAAAGACAAAATATTACACTGGAGATTCGGTCATCCCTCCTACAAAATCTTAAACAAATTATTCGGTTGTAATTCAGACTCTAGCAGTTGCTCAGTCTGCAAACTTTCAAAACAAACCAGGTTACCCTTTCCACTATCTAGTAGTACGACAAAACGATGTTTTGAATTAATTCATTCTGATGTTTGAGGACCCGCCCCAGAGTATTCATATAATAAATTCAAATATTTTGTTACATTTATTGATGATTTCTCTCGCACGACATGGTTATACCTTTTGAAATCAAAAAATGAAGTCTTCAGTCGTTTTCAAGAGTTCAACAATTTAGTTGAAACTCAATTTGAAACAACTATAAAAATATTTAGGTCTGACAATGGAACCGAGTATACTAACAACACCTTTTTTGAGTTTTTTAAACAAAAGGGTATACGACATCAAACCACCTGCATCCACACCCCACAACAAAATGGTGTCTCAGAACGCAAAAACCGACACCTTCTTGAAATGACTAGGGCTCTCCTCCTCCAAAATAACGTACCCAAACGGTACTGGTCAGACGCAATACTTACAGCAACATACCTTATCAATCGATTACCCAGTGTAAAATTGCATCTGAAAAGCCCTCTAGAAATTCTCAAGGGTAGGAAAATTAATCTTGATCACATACGAGTATTTGGATGTACATGCTACGTACACATTCCAAAAATTGATAAATTGGACAAAACCGCAGTCAAAACCCTATTTTTGGGGTATTCCGCTGAAAAAAAGGGGTATAAATGCTACGACCCAATAAACCATAAACTCTACATCTCACGCGATGTACAATTCTTAGAACTAGAATCCTATTACCCAAAGGACTCCGACAACCATAACCACCACAAAACACTTCCGCTACCTAACAGTATTATTTCCTCCGATATCATAAGACAGGAACAGGATAACACATCAACCACGCCTGAGACAACTACCTCAGGGGGAGCAACTGATGAGGCAGTTGTCACTGATGAAGTAGTAATCGTAAGAAGATCAACAAGGCAAACTCAACCCCCAGCAAGATTAAAAGACTACGTGTCCCATCAGGTTCTATACCCTATCCAAAATTTCCTATCTTATGATAAAATCTCTAACATCCACAGGGCATACTTGGGAAAAATTGATGAAACAGTTGAGCCAAAGACCTATCAAGAAGCCCAACTCGACCCCAAATGGAGAAAGGCGATGAATGAAGAACTTCTAGCCTTGGAAAAGAATGAAACTTGGGACATAATCCCACTACCCAACGGGAAGAAACCCGTAGGATGTAAATGGGTCTACAAGACCAAATACAACAGCAACGGCACTATCGAGAGATATAAAGCCCGACTAGTTGCCAAAGGCTTTACTCAGACATATGGAGTGGATTACCAGGAGACGTTCGCTCCAGTGGCAAAAATGAACACAATCCGAGTGCTACTATCCGTTGCCACCAACCTCAGCTGGGAACTATATCAAATGGATGTAAAAAACGCATTCCTCCAAGGAAATCTGGAAGAAGAAGTATATATGTCCCTACCTCCAGGACACGAGAAAGCAACGCACCCATCTCTGGTATGTAGATTAAAGAAGGCTATCTACGGCCTGAAACAGTCACCAAGGGCATGGTATGGAAAATTAAGCTTGTCTCTTTTAAAAATTAACTTTGTCAAAAGCTCTGCTGACTCATCTATGTTCGTCAAACACACGAACAACTCCACCACCATCGTTTTAGTCTACGTAGATGACATCATCATCACAGGAAATAACCACGATGAAATATGGAGTGTTCAACAATTTCTAAAAGGGGAGTTTGATATTAAAGATCTAGGAAAACTGAAATACTTCCTAGGGATAGAAATAGCTCACTCGAAAAAGGGACTGTTTCTATCTCAAAGAAAATATATCTTAGACTTGTTAAAAGAAACTGGCATGATAGGGGCAAAACCTGCTAGCACACCAATAGAAACCAACATGAAAATAGAACTTAATGATAGCAAACCACTGATTGATATAGGCCAATATCAAAGACTAGTAGGAAAACTAATTTATCTAACGGTTATAAGACCAGATATCACTTTTGCAGTTAGCGTTATCAGTCAATTCATGCACGCACCATGACGAATCACCAGGCAGCCGCAGAAAGGATACTTAGATACCTTAAAGGAACACCCGGTCAAGGGATATGGATGAAGAGAACCAGGGCAAACTCCGTAGTTGGATACACTGATGCAGACTGGGCAGGTAGTTATGATAGAAAATCTACAACTGGTTTTTGTGTCTTTGTAGGTGGAAATCTAGTAACCTGGAAGAGCAAGAAACAAACAGTTGTAGCAAGGTCAAGTGCAGAGGCAGAATACAGAGCCATGGCCTCCACTGCTAGTGAACTCACATAGATTAGACATGTCCTTCAAGACATGAAGGTTGAGATGAAAAAAATGATAGAGATGCACTGTGACAACCAAGCAGCACGTCATATTACAATGAACCCCGTTTTCCACAAGAGAACCAAACACATTGAAGTGGACTGTCACTTCATAAGAGAGAAGGTACAGTCAGGAGAAATCGTCATTCCTTTTGTACGTAGTGAAGACCAGCTGGCCGACATCTTCACCAAAGCCCTCGACAAAAATAGCCTCCGAAGAATACTTAACAAGTTGGGCTCGATCAACCTATACGAACCTAACTTGAGGGGGAGTGTTGAAGAAAGAGAAACAAAAAGTATTGCCTCAGAAGGAAAATCTTCATCACAGGCAAAAAGAGAAAGCAGAACAGTAACTTTCACCAAACACAGTGGGTGTCTAACCACTTCTGGAAAAATGATCAATAGGCATCCGTTGGATAAATCATAGGCAACCGTTAGAAATTATATGTATATATACATCACTTACTCATTGTAAAGAATCAGAATTCTTAATAAGAAATCAGAACAAGAAGTTCATCATCTTTCTTTAAGATCAGAACACTAAAGTGTTCATCATTTCTAGGGTTCATAATTTCTACACATCATAACACATAAAAGGTCAAGCCGTTACATTCAATCACTTTAATGTCTCACAGTTTAAATTGTACTTGCTCAACCACAAAACCTATTATCATCCAGACAAAACATTGTAATAAAAAAATAGTGTTTTTATGCATTGGAAAAGCTCTTATCATCTAGAGCGGGTCAAGAAGTTGATATTAAAAGATAAAACAAATCTAATCAATTAGCATAGTGGGTTATCAATTTAACATTTATCAATCAACCATTAATACTAATAACAACAAAACAACAGTTACCAATCAACATTTACACTCTCTTATCATCTAGAGAGTGTAAAGGAGGTACACATGACGTGGGTATAGTTACAAATGTGATCTAGTCTCAACTCTTAGCAAACAACAACAGTCTCGGAACATTGAGGTTGAGATCATAAGGGTAAAAAACGAGCTCTTTAAGTCATAAGGTGACAAATGCTCTTGAGAGAATAAGAGATCAAAGAGAAATCTTCAAGTCTAATGAATCTGAATCCTGAAAAATGAGGGGGGAGGTCCTTATTTATAGAGAGCATCTAGGCGGGAGCCACTGCAACTAATCTCTTGATTGATTGACAGTGGATCCTACGTAATCCTACCTCAATAAACCTTATTAAGGTTGTAAATCATCACTCATCGTAGCCTTAGCCATTTTGGCTAGGGTATCAAAGAAAAGATTATATGGTTCATTACCTATTTCATTGCATCATGTGTCACGTGTAGTGATCATAAATCTGGGGAAAACCATTGAGAACACTCGCATGGATGAGACTAATAGGTAGCGTCGTTTGAGACCCCCCTAAAGATAACCTAGCAACTAATTCCCTTCCTGAAGTGAGAAGGCGGCACATCTATAGCACTTAAAGCAGCCATGTTGGTGAGTAGATATCATTTTCAATATAGCGTAGACTCGTCTAAATTCTACCAGACAACAGTCCCGAGAATGTACTCAAGCAAGGAGTACACTTAAGTATTTGTCACTTAACTTAGTGGTTGCAAAAGCGCAAGTAAATACCGTTGGGCATAGTGCCCTCAAAGCATGTGTAAAGATATTTTATTTGGAAATTAATAAAAGCGCATTTTCTTATAATTGTATTATCTGAATTATTATTGAATAATTAATATAAATATCTGAAAAATCTATATTCATTAATGAGATTAAGATCTTGTATTAATATAAGAGGATTAAGATCATAGATAATAAATAAAATAATCTGCAACATATTAAAGTATGAAATCTTTAATAAATTGTTGCTAGTACAGTTCGCTAAGCATTTTGAATGCATGTGATCTAGATTCGGATCGCTGATGTGAATAGACATCTTAGTGAATGTACTTCATATAATTAGATTATATAGGACATGACCGAGGTCAATTAATATCTTTATTAACTTACCGTTAATAATGAAGATTTAATTCACATCAATCAGATGATCATATGTAGATCAGTCTAAATCATGAGTAGTCATGAACTCATATATATGTCTACTGGATCTTTTGATTTACTTGTTAAGGTTTGTTTGTAAAACAGTCTAGTGATTTTTATTTTGGATATTCAGTGATATGGATGAGTGGGAACATGATCTTACAATATTTTGAATCTAAGCTTTCCAGATAGATCGTATATTGGTTCATTTAAGTGTTAAATTCTGAGACTGAATAGTTATTAAGCTCCAATTTATAATACATTTATAAATTAACCGTTCACTAGGGAATTAATGATATTTAAGGATAAAGATGTAATTAGAAGGGTAAAATTATAATTTTGACCATCTCTAATTACAAACCAATAATTGGATGACGAGCTATATGAAGTGATTATATCAATGGACTACACAAGATTACTCTATAAATATATTATGTAATTACTAAGAGTGCGGTTCCATATTTATAGTGTCATAATAATGAAAATAATAATATTTAATTAAAGAGTTTAATTAATAATCTAGTTTATTGGAGCTTAAAATTATAGGTCCATGGTCCTCAAGCCACCTATGTACTATACAGTTTATGGTGTGAATGTTTCAAGACATAAGAAAATGACTAGTTTGCAAAAGAAATTGAGTTTCTGGGGTAAGTATATAATTATAAGATAATTATATGTCATTAGTTAATTGAGAATCAATTGATTAAATTTATTAAATTTTTAGAAATAATGTTGATTGATCAGTTATGTTAATTAGTTATGAATTAGTCGAAATTGAGACCGTATATTTCATTTATGAAATTAAATAATATTAAATTATTATAAGATAATAATTTGAATTTGAATTAACTAATTTATTAGTTTTGAATTAACAGATAAGTTAGTTGATATGTGTTATCAGATAAGTTAATTTTGAATTAACTACTATTTATTTGATTAAATGATAAATTTAAAAACTACTATGTGACATATCGGACTGTCACACGCCAATCACTGATTTTTAAATCAGGGATTGACGTGACACACTATAGTGGTGCACGACAGTGGTGCACAACACACTATAGTGTCGCATGGTACTGTAGTGTGGCGCAGACTATAGTGGTATATCTATAATTATTTTATGAAAACCCTAATCCTAATGAGTTTTGACCTAGAATATATACATATATATTATATATAGATAATATTCTATTGGCTTAATATGGGATCTGACTAATTACTCGTTAATCAAAACTCTGCGAATTCTCTTATTCTCTCTCAGAGTTCTGTCTCAAAAGTCCTTCTTCAAATCTCTATATCTTATGTGTTGAGTACATATAAAGATAGAAAATTATTTTCGAATCATTCTACATGTCCACACATGTCCTAGTATGTTTTAGGATTGGTTTGGAAAATATTGGTGTGGATTTCAAAGTCTATTCATCGTGACATCGAACGTTCATTGGTTTTACTAGAAGATAGAGAGGATGCTTGATAGACTTTAATAGGTAAAAAAAAATGAATGTCTATTAATTTAATGTATAGATATATGATGAATCCATGTGTAATATAGTTTTTCACAAAATTATTTTTTGGGATCTATGGCGTCGCGATTGTTTTTCAATCAATGATTTTTTTGAAAACCACCCCATCCACTGCGCGCGCCAGGATTCCAACAATTGGTATCAGAGTGGTTTTTATATATGTATACATTAAATGTTGTGTGGGTTTTCTTGCAATAACCAATATATATGTTGATATGTATGAATGAATGGATGATTATGTTTTTTGAATGTATGGTTAATGATGAACCGTTAATTTTATGGTGACTTTTAGGTTTAGGCTTTGTTCTTATTTTCTTTAGATCTTGTGTAAGCTGTTTGGGGAATAGGAATTTTGTAACTTTATTTTAAATACCAACGATCGGTATCAGAGTGGTCTTTATATGTGTACATAAAAATGTTGTGTGAGTTTTCTTACATTATCAAATATATATATATATATATATATATATATATATATGTTGATATGTATGAATGAATGGATGATTATGTTTTTTGAATGTATAGTTAATGATGAATCGTTAATTGTATGGTGACTTTTAGGTTTAGACTTTGTTCTTATTTTCTTTAGATCTTGTGTAAGCCGTTTGGGGAATATGAATTTTTGTAATTTTATTTTAAATATTATGTTATAAAATTCCCGTACGTAAGAAGATGAAGATCTCTTGAGACGAATACGAAGGATAATAGGAGGGGGAATTCCGTGATGGAACTCCACCTCCGGAGGCGGCGGCGGGACTATCCCGCTCCCACCACACGGCAGCGGAGGCAGCATGATTGTCCCGCTACCACTGCAAGGCAGCGACAGCTACGGCTGCAGCTGCGGCGGGAGTGTCCCGCTGTCACCGCCGACGGGAATACCCCACGGCTGCCGTGGTACCGGGTGTAGATGCCCTGGTACCAGGATGCCCTAACTCTGTGATGCTTCACAAAATCCTAGTCTAATTTTTTATTATTTAATTTTTAAATTAATGTCCTTTAAAAATTAGTTCTTGATTTTAATTTTTTAAAAATTAACATTAATTAATTAATTGAGTTTGACTCAAGTTTAATAAGTCATTAAATTATTTTTGACTAACTAAATTCAATTAATTTAAAAAAGATAATTAATGGGGCTATTTAATTAGAAAAAATATTTTTCTTAATTAAATGGGTTTTGCTCCATGTTTGAAGATTATGAAGACGGTCCTTTAATGAATCAGGAGCATTTGTTAGAAATATGTATTTTAGAAGCCCTTTTATAATTATTTCTATGGTTGTATTTATTTTAGAAATACCCAATAGTCATTTGATTCATCATTTATATATTTATTTATTTATTGTATTTATTTAAATAGATTTTATTGATTTGGTTGATAACGTGTTCATGTATTAATCAATCACATATAATATATAAAACATCACACAATTTTATTTAATCATGCATATCATTTGTAGAAACATGATTTATTAAGATTGTCCTAATGTGTTTATATGAATTACTTTATGAAATCAATCACATGTAAACTGCTTAGTTTTAATTAGTTAAACTTAATAATCACACCACTTTAAAGGCATACGATTAGTTAGGCCTTTAGGATTACCAACTTTGTTAAACGTATTTTATTAAAGTTAGATGAATGTAATTAATTAGTTATTCTAAGTTCACTTAAATTAATCTTAAGCTCTTTAGAAGGTTAAATGTACTTAGGCCAGTTAGATTGAATTAATAATTAATTTTACATTCATAGGGCTATTGTAACTAGTAATTAGTTTGAAATTAATTGATTAGTTAAGTAGAAACACTTTTATTGTAAAATAGTGAGTGAGAGAAGGTTGGCCAGTCAATGTGACATATGGTCTCCATTATTAGTGCAACAACATGAGATATGGTAAGCGCCTCGAGACGGCTTTATTTTCGTCCTTCTAAGGAAGGTTTCGAACTGTATCAATATCAAGGTTGACTTCTTATAAAGACAGGACTAAGTGATGTATTTTATACTTGACCGACCCTAAGGCGGCATTCTCTAAATTAAGTCATGAATTCTGAAATAATGGGTTGCATTCACAAAGTCACAATTAAACTTTGAAATGGGTAATTGTGACTTGACCAAAATAATTGTTACATTATTATTAAAAAATATATGAGATATTTTAAGTTTTAAATTAATATGGATGAAAATTTCTCATATACAATTTAAAATTAATATGACTGACCCTAAGGCGGCACATTAATTGTTAGGTTGTCTTATCGTAGATTAGTTAATTTTAAGTTAATGTGTTTAATATGTTTCAGTCATTCATCATATTTACTTTCTGAAATTTTGATATTTATTTCAATTGTATTGAATAATGTATATTTTATTTCTTTTCAGTTTTTAATATGTCCACCATAGGCATCCATATTCATGTTTTACTTGCATTTAAAAAACTCGATGATGATAACATTATAAGAAGGAAATTAAACTCGAATTTGATGTTAATATGTGAGAACGACAAGTTTCCTTATTGAGGAATGTTCTGAAGAGCTTGTTTTCAATGCTTGGATTATAGATTCAAGGGCTACTATTGATGAGTGAACCCAAGTTAGCATTATACTTGAATCATTCACACCTATTTTTTTGGGGTTTACTACCAACTATGTTATGAACAAGTTGCAATACAACATAATCTAGTTGTTGAATGAACTGTAAACTTTTGAGTCACTCAACAAGAGTATGACCAAAGAGGGCAAGGTAAATATTGCTGAGCAAAAACCTTCTTCCTTTAAAGACAAGAGGAAGAAGAACAATGGAAAGGACAATGGTGAGGATTAGAAATGAAAGAAAGCCAAGAAGTCACCTAAGGCCAATAAGAACAAAAAAAGCAACAACTCTAAGAAGAAAAAACTCAAAGGAAAGTGTTTTCGTTGTGGAGTTGAAGGTCACAGGAAGAGAAATTGTAACAAGTATCTTTCCGAGCTGAAAAGGAAAGGTAAATTTGATTTACTTGTACTTGAAACTTATTTTGTAAAATATGATTTATCATCATGGATTATAAATTCAGGGGCCACTAACCAATGTTTTTTCTTCTTTATAGATGATTGATGCTTCAAGGGAGTTTGTTGATGGCGAGGTGATAATGAGAGTTGGTAGTGGTACACTCGTTTCAGCAAAAGCATTAAGAACAGTCCGCTTAAAAATAAATTTCTTGTTTTGAATAATGTTTATTTTATTCTTGAATTTTCTAAAAATTTGATTTCTTTATCTTTATTGCATGAACATAATTTTGATATTTCTTTTAACAATAATATGTTTATTATTTCACAGAATGGTTTTAATATGTGTTATGCAAAAGTTTGAAACGGACTATATATGCTTAAACCAACTGAACGAACATTAAATAATTCATAATTATTTGAGGTAGCAAATTCAAAGAGTAATAAATGGGAAAAAAATTCTCAAGAAGATATGTATCTTTAGCATCTTAGGTTGAGACATATTAATCTTGACAGAATAAACTGATTAACAAAATATGGTGCTTTGAGAGACTTAAAAGTTGGAACTCTTTCAGTTTGTGAATCATGTCTAGAAAGTAAAATGACCAAGAGTTATTTCTCTACAAAGGGCCAAAAGGCCAAAAAACCACTTGAACTAGTATATAGTTGCGACTGCGGACTGATCAATGTACAAACTAGAGGTGGGTATAAATATTTCATCACTTTTATTGACGATTACTCAAGATACAGTTATATTTACCTAATACAAAGAAAGTATGAAACTTTTGAAAAGTTTAAAGACTTTAAAGCAGAAACTGAAAAGCAATTAGGTAAATTTCTAAAAATGCTTCAATCAGATCAAGGTGGTCGATACTTGGATTTAGAATTCAAGGATTACCTGCTGGAGTATGACATTCTATCCCAACTCACAGCACATGAAACACCACAGTAAAATGGTGTTTCAAAAAGGAGAAACATAACCTTATTACGGTACTGCTAGGTCGATGTTAAGCTACTCATCATTATCACTCACATTCTGGGGATATGCACTTCAAACGGCAACTTACATTTTAAATGTAATTCCTTCTAAGTCTATAAGTAAGACACTTTTAGAGTTAAAGAATGGATTCAAACCTAGTTTGCATCATTTTCATATATAGGGTTATCCAGCTCACGTTCTTAGACCTATGACTGGAAAGTTAGACTCAATGTATGAAGTGTGTATATTTGTTGGTCATGCTCCAGAAAATAGAGGTGATTACTTTTATAGTCACAATGATTAAAATGTGTTTGTATCGACAAATGACATTTTTCTTGAACACGACTATATGGTAAACTAATAACCTCGGATCAAAGTAATTCTTGAAGAACTCATATCTGATGAGATCAGACCATCTTCGTCATTAAGTGATATACGACAAACCATAGAAACCATTGTTCCTTTTTAGGAAACCCCGATGCAATGTCGTAGTGGGAGAGTTGTAAGACAGCCCATTTACTATGAACATGAGGTACATATCCTCATATCAGACAATGATAAGGATGATCCATCAACGTTTAAAGAGTCAATGGAAGATCCTGAACAGGAGAAATGGCAAGATGCCATGAATCAAGAAATGGAATCGATGTATTCAAATTATGTCTGGGAACTTGTACATCCACCTGAATAAGTCAGGCCCATTGGATACAAATGGATATTCAAGAAGAAAAGAGGTATAGATGGGAAAGTAGAGACCTTCAAGGCACGACTAGTAGCCAAAAGCTATACTTAAAGGGAATGAGTCGATTACGAAGAGACATTTTCTCACGTTGCCATGCTAAAATTCATTCCCATTCTTTTATCCATAGGCGCTAGTTTAGACTATGAAATATGACAAATGGATATCAAGATAGCCTTTCTTAATGGCTCTCTTCAAGAAAGCATATATATGATGCAACTAGCAGGGTTTGTGTAAAAGGAGCAAGATCATAAAGTATGCAAGTTGCTTAAATTAATTTATGGATTGAAGCAAGCATCGAGATCATAGAATCTTACCTTTGATGAAACTATTTAAATGATATGGCTCGAACAAGATGTTGTTTAAGCTTGTGTTTATAAATACATCAAAGATAAGAAAGTGTTTTTCTTAGTTCTTTACGTAGACGATATTCTACTCATCGGTAATGATGTGAAAACTTTATCACAAGTAAAGAAGCGCTTCGCTAAAAAATTGTAAATGAAAGATTTAGGAGAAGCAAGCTATGTGATATGCATCAAAATCATAAGAGATAAGAAGAACAAGCTATTGACACTTTCTTAGACGTCTTATAAGGTGTAGAAAGATTCTTTATGGAAAATTCTAAGAAATGTCAATTTCCATCCATACATGAAATTATTCTTTTCAAGGAGCAATGTTCTAAGACACCTCATGAGGAAGAGGACTAGGGGTATTCAAAAACCGTCAAGACCATATAACCCGATCCGGACCGAATCGAAGTTGATCGGTTTTGATGGGTTTTTCCCTTTATTTGGACAGTTCATTCTTCATTTAGTAGAGGACCGAACTGACCGAACCGTTCGTATACCTCCGCAATTATATAGCATATTATTTCTCAAACATAGCCTTCCTTCCTCAAAGTGACGCTACCCACCTTCTTTCATTTTCTCAACAATTATCTCTTCCTCTCCGCACTGCGAGCAGAGCCACGTCGTGCATACACCACCATTGTGCTTCCACCATCGTCATCTCCTCTATGCGTTGTGCTTCCACCATTGTCTGGCTTCCACCATTTTTTACTGTGCTTCCACCATCGTATGGCTTCCACCATTTTTTACTGTGCTTCCACCATCATCTGGAGTGCAACTTAGATCTGGACGACAACTCAAATCTGAACGGCAACTTAGATATAGATCTCAGCTCAACGCCTCACTCATATTCTTGCATTTGTTTCTTCTGTAATTTTTACTTTTTGTTTGATTTTTTTGTTTCATTCCTTTAATGGAGGTCGTGTTTTCATCTAAAGTTCTTACAGCTTGTCCAAATAGAATACTATGTTAATAAATTATAGGAGTATGTATATCACTGTTATTGTAGTGGAAACTCATATAATTAGTACTAACAATAGTTCTGGTGTCATGATGGAAATATTGAGTTTGAGAAAGTTTCATAGATTTTATTGTAAAATACGTATTTAGACCATAAAATCCGTCTAAACTGACCGTTGAAGTTCGGTCTGGTCGGTTCAGATTTTTTGCAGTGTTTTGGTCGATTCGGTCATCCACATAGGAGGACCGTAATTTTCGGTCTGGTCTCGTTTTCTTTCAAAAATCTGACCAGACTGACCGTTAAACACCCCTAAAAAGGACATGAGAAATGTTCCTTATACTTCAGCAGTCGGAAGTCTCATGTATGTCATGTTGTGTACGAGACCAAACGTCTGTTATGTAGTAGGAATCGTGAGTCGTTCAAATCCTGGTTTTGAACACTGGATTGCGGTAAGACACATTCTCAAGTATCTTTGGAGAACGAGAAATTATATGCTTGTTTATTTAGGAGGAGATCTGAACCTCATTGAATATACTGATTCTGATTTTTAATCAGATAGAAATATTCAAAAGTTGACGTCTGGATCAGTATTCACCCTAGGTGGAAGAGTTGTAATTTGAAGAAGTATTAAACAATCTAGCATTGCAGATTCCACCATGAAAGCTGAATATATAGCGGCACGTGAAGCTACAAAAGAAGTGGTTTGGCTCAGAAAGTTCTATACTGATCTAAAAGTAGTTTTATACGTGGATAAACGGCTAATCATATACTGTGACAATAGTGGGGCAGTAGTTAATTCAAAAGAACCAAGGAGTCGCAAGAGGGGCAAGCACATTAAGAGGAAATAATATCTTATAAGAGAGATCATACACCGAGTGTCAGACCACAACCTGACTGATCTTTTTACCAAAACACTTCCGTGAAGTCATTTGAGGGTCATTGGTTGAGAAAGAGGCCACATTTGCTTTAGGGCAAGTGGAAGATTGTTAGGCATAGTGTCCTAAAAGCATGTGTAAACACATTTTAATTTGTAATTAATAAAAATATATTTTTCTTATAATTGTCTTTTATGTATCATTATAGAATAATTTGTATAAATATCTGAAAATTTAATATTCACTAATGAGACTATGATCTTGTACTAGTATAAGAAGATTAAGATCATTGATAATAAATAAAAATATGAAATCTTTAATGAATGGTCACTAGTACGGTTCGCTAAGCATCTTGAATGCATGTGATCTAAATCCAGATCGCTGATGTGGATAGACATCTTAGTGAAAGTACTTTATATAATTAGATTATATAGAACATGACTCATGTGAATTAATATATTTATTAACTTATCGTTTATCATAAAGATTTAATTCACATCATTAAATGATCATATGTAGATCAGTCTAAATCTTGAATAGTCATGTACTCTTATACATGTCTACTAGATCTTTTGATTCACTCGTTAATGTTTGTTTATAATACAGGCTAGTGACTTTTGTTTTGCAAACTCAGTGACACGGATGGCTGTGAACATAATCTTACAAGACTTGAAATCCAACATTTCTTGATGGATCGTATATTGGTTCCCTTAAGTGTTAATTCTATGACTAAATTATTATTGAGCTCTAATTTATAATATAATTATAAATTAACCGTTCCCTAGTGAACTAATGCTACTTAAGAATCAATAGGTAATTAGAAGGGTAAATGATCATCTCTAATTTACGAACCATATGAAATGATTATATCAATGGACTACATGAGATTACTCTATAAATATATTTTGTAATTACTAAGAGTGCAATTTCATATTTATAGTTGAGTAATAATTAAATTAATAAATAACATTATTTAATTAAAGAATTTATTTAATAATCTGATTTATTAGAGTTTAAAATTATGGGTTCATGGTCCAAATTCCCAAGCCAGCTTCGTACTACACAATTTAGAATGTGTATGTTTCAAGACATAAGAAAATGACTAGTTTGCAAAAGGAATCGATTTTCGGGGCAAATATATAATTATAAGATACTTATATGTCATTAGTTAATTGAGAATTAATTAATTAAATTTTTAGAGATAATGTTGATTAATTGTTTATAGTGATTAATTATGAATTAATCGATATTGAGACAATATATTTAATTTATGAAATTAAATAGGATAATAATTTAAATTTGAATTAACTAATCTGTTAGTTTTGAACCAACAAATAAGTTAGTTATAGGTATTATCAAATAAATTAATTCTGAATTAACTGATATTTATGATTATTTAAAATAATACATAGATATTTATCCGATTAAATAATAAATGTGAAAATTACTATGTGGCATATCAGACTGCCACACACCAATCATTAATTTTTGAATCAGGGATTGACGTGGCATGCTGCAGTGCCACATGACATTGCAATGGCACAAGGCACATTGTAGTGGGTCTCACTGCAGTAGTACATTTGTAATTAATTTATTATTTTATGAAAACTCTAAACCTAATGAGCATTGGTCTAGAATATATATAGATAATATTCTATTAGCCTAATATGGGACCTGACTAATTAATCGTTAATCAAAACTCTGCGAATTCTCTTATTCTCTCTGAGAGTTCTGTCTCAAAAATCCTTCTCCAAATCTCTAGATCTCATGTCTGGAGTACATCTAGAGATAGAAAATTGTTCTTGATTCATTTTACGTGCTCACACACCCTAGTGTCTTTGATGATTGGTTTGGAAGATCTTGCTGTAAATATCAAAGTATGTTCATCGTGAAATCGAACGTTCGTTGTTTTTACTAGAAGATAGCGATGACGTTTGATAGACTTCGAAAGATAAAATTATTTTCTTTGAATGTCTATTAATTTAATGTATAAACATATAATGGATCCATGTGAAAAATAGTTTTTTCACAAAATTATTTTTTGAGATCTGTGGCGTCGCAGTTATTTTTCGACCAATAATTTTTGAAAACCTCCCATCAACTGCTCGTGCCACGATTCCAACAAATACATCATTGAATACAACATAAAATACGATCACGTAAATAAACTGCTGACATGGATCATGCAGGCATGCTGAAATTTCAAAAGCGACACTCGACAGTGATTTATAAGATAGGTGTATCATCGTGATAAGCTAACATAATAATAGTCAACCATCATGATATTTAGTCACATCAACAAATTTGGTGTTGAATCAAATAAGTCGTAAAAAATTTCGCTATAAAATCCTTAAGTGATGATGTTCAATAGTGAAGTTTGCACGAGCTTTCATTTTTATTATCGTGCATCCCTCAGTTGTAACTTCTAATTTTTCAAGCAATCAATTTGTACTTTGCAATGTTAACTATATGTTACAATCAATTTGTACTGGCGTGTAAGTATTACTTCTCAGAATTTCTTATTTGCATTCTTTGTACTTGAATGTTTATGCTAGACGTGAAAATTCAAGCGCGTTGATCCATAATATGATGATGTCAATTGTAGTATGTCATGATAATGTCAGTGATAATTCCAAATTTTCAAATTTCAATTTCTGAAGCTTTTCTGATGCACATTTCTGATTGTTCTATCGTTCTCCCCCTTATAAAAAAGACATCTGACTTCTTTTAGGGTTTCCTCTTCTCACATTACACATTATTTAAAGGAGTTGTAATCTCTCTTTTTATCATATGATGCATACTGCTAGACGTAAAAATTCAAGCGCGTTGATCCATAATATGATGATGTCAGTTGTAGTATGTCATGATGATGTCAGCGATATTTCCAAATTTTCAAATTTCAATTTCTGAAGCTTTTCTGATGCACATTTCTGATTGTCCTATCGTTCTCCCCCTTATAAAAAAGACGCCTGACTTCTTTTAGGGTTTCCTCTTCTCACATTACACATTATTTAAAGGAGTTGTAATCTCTCTTTTTATCATATGATGAATACTGCTAGACGTGAAAATTCAAGCGCGTTGATCCATAATATGATGATGTCAGTTGTAGTATGTCATGATGATGTCAACGATAATTCCAAATTTTCAAATTTCAATTTCTGAAGCTTTTCTGATGCGCATTTCTGATTGTCCTATTGTTCTCCCCCTTATAAAAAAGACGTCTGACTTCTTTTAGGGTTTCCTCTTCTCACATTACACATTATTTAAAGGAGTTGTAATCTCTTTTTTTATCATATGATGCATACTATTTGAAGGAGTTTGTATCTACCAACACCTTTAAATTTTGATTTACTAAAATGACCATTCTTTCAGTTAAACTAAATCCTACAAAATAAGAGATTTTAATTTTGATTGGAATCAACATAATAAAAATAAAATAAACCAAGATTATAATTCTAGTCTACTAATTACCCCTTTCGATAACCATAATTTTTCATATTTACTAAAATCCATAAACAAGCCAACTATGCAAAACTGCTCGGTGATATACTCTACAAGCAAATTAATGATGTACTGCATAAATACAAACAAATCAAGGATATAAAACGTACAAGCAAATCAATGATTTATTGCATAAGTACTAACAACAAAAAATATATCATTGATAAATTTTTAATAAATAAGTTTTATATTAAAAGTCAATGATTTATTAGTGTTGTATATAAATATAAAGTATTTTTATAAGCTAGTAGTTTCTACTAAAGAAGTTGGAAAGCCGAAGAAAAATCAAAGATGTACCAATGGTTGATGGACCGTCGAAGATGGATTGTCGTTGATGGATGCCATCACCAAAGATGGAACGCATTGATAGATTGTCAAAAAAGAGCGACAGTTGATGGTTTATTCTTCAATGAGAATTCTAATCTTCTTGAAAAATCTTAAAAGTTAGGTGTGATAAGAAGTATGATATTGATGTGATGTATGATTATCATAGATTATATATAAAAATATTAAATATATAATATGATATATTGATAATATATTAAAATATCTACATAAATTAGTTTCAGTTTTATCAAAAAAAGTATTAAAGTTCAAAGAAACCGGTGATTCTTGTAAATATTTTATTTTTGTCATTTTCTTATTTATTTTCTAAAAATATACTATTTTCTTAAATGAGTCAATAAACAATGAGTACTGGACTGAGCCCAAATTCAATTAGGCTTCGCGGCCCGAAACGATTGGACGTCCAAAGGACAGCCGAAGCCTGAAGATGTCGGCCTCGACTGCACCGTAATGTTTAGGGTTTTTCTGCGATTTCCTACTCGCAAGTGCTCTCCCTCTCTCCCTCTCTCGACACGCTTCAGTACTTGAGAAGCGACGACCAACTCGGAGTCGTCCTGTTCTTATTCGTTCGGCTTTCGCTTCTCCTCTCTCTTAGGCTTCTGAAGCCTTGATAAGGTGATTTTTAGCTTACCTATTACTTATCTGGTCTTTAATATGAGTTTTTACTTGAAGTGGGAAATTAGATTTTTCTGTGATTTGTGGGGACTAATTTTTTCTGGAATTGAGGAGTTTGGATGATTTGTTGCTGAGAATAAACCGCCAATAAACCCAAACCAAAAAAACCCACTTGATAATTTGGATTGCTCTGCATTGTATCTACCCATATATACTATCTAATATATTTTTTCTGTATCTAAACTTGAGAAATTTATGTATATGTTTCAATTTTTGTTTGTGGGTGCAGGATAAGTAGAGAAGAATGGCGGAAGAGGAGCCGAAGCCGCTGTCATACATACCAGAAGTAATATTGAAGAAAAGAAAGAGCAACGAAGAATTGGCTCTGAGAAGGAAGGAGCAATTGGAGCAGAGGAAGCTCAGGTTGAAGAAAAATAAGGGTGGTTGCATAAAGCTACCGGAAGAGTTTATCAGAGAATACCGCGCTAGGGTAACTCATATATTCTTCTGAACTGAGTTTTTAAGTCTTCCATGTTTTGAGTTCGTGGGTAGTCTTTCAGTTACGTGTATAGAGTTTTATTGGGACAGAGAGAGAGTGAGTGAGGGGGAGAGAGCGAGAGAGTGAGGGAGAGAGACAGTGTGAGTTAGTGATAGAGAGAGAGAGCGAGAGAGAGAGGGGGAGAGAGCGACATAGTACAGAGCGCATCCCTCTGTACTAATCGCGAAACATACGATATTTTTCTCTCTCCTCTGCACAGTCTTATCGAGGGTAAAGGAATGTAACAAGTCTGGTGTTGTGAAATCACTGAAGTCATGATGATGTCAGCGATAATTCCAAATTTTCAAATTTCAATTTCTGAAGCTTTTCTGATGCACATTTCTGATTGTCCTATCGTTCTCCCCCTTATAAAAAAGACGTCTCACTTCTTTTAGGGTTTCCTNTCACTGAAGTCTACATTGGTATTTGAATGATTGGAAACTATGTGAAATACACTTGGATGTTTTAGCAGGATGTAGGTAATTTTCCAATTGCGTCATATTTATAATCTAAGTTTTATTTGTTTTGCTTTAGAAGGGGAGGCATGGCTAAAAGTATCATATTGAACAGCAGATGGTAGGCTTAGCTGTTAATTGGCTTCTATGTGTGAAATTCTCTTGTTGAACCTTGCAATTTAGCGTTAGTTTTTATGCTGCTTCAACTGAAACACGCACAACTTCCTACTCTTACAATTATTGGTGTTATCTATATATATATGATATTCTTAAACCTTGATGAATGCACGGTTAGTGATTGCTCAATCTGATCTTGATTTCCTAGGAACTAGATCTCATTCAAATGAAGTATAGAGAGAAGAAGAGGAAAAGACCGGAACTATTGACTCCAAATTCAAAACTGCTTTTCGTTATTCGTATACAGGGGTAGGTTGTTTACTTTTTGAATGTTTTTATATAAGTGTTCCACGAGTTCCTTTGCATACTAATTGCTTGCACTGTGGTTCAGAAAAAATGACATGCATCCGAAAACAAGGAAGATCTTGTATAAGCTGAGATTAAGGAGAATATTTGATGCCGTCTTTGTTAAGGCAAGTCAAGGAATTTTAGAAAATCTGCAGAAGGTAGAGCCATACATCACCTACGGGTAAGAGAAATTTTATTTATTGTCGTTCATAATAAACATTTGGAAAGGCAGAAATTTTTTAAAATTTTGGAGCTCAGTTGTCACTTCTACATAAGTTTATTATTTGTGAACCCGTACTCATAGTTAAACGTCCTATTTAAAATGTTGACTTAAACTGCAGCTTGTTTACATCCTGTTCTTGTATGCAATCCCTTGTTTCAATCAACATTCTACTCTTATCTATGCGTTTTACTTCGAGTAACTAACAAGGACGGGACAACGTGTGTTGGTCAGATTCAATTACAATCAAATATTTCATTTCATTTCTATATAAATGAAAACCTTTTATTTCTATTATTACAGTTTGTGTTTTTTAGGATTGTAGTGGGGTTTTATCCTCAGAAATGAACAACTTTCATATAGTAATCTATTTAAGACTGTCTCATGATCTCACTGAAATTCTTCGCTTGTTTTGAAGATATCCTAATCTTAAGAACGTGCGGGAGCTAATCCACAAAAAAGGCTATGCAAAAATAGACCGGCAGCGAGTTCCATTGACAGATAATACCATTATCGAACAGGTATCAGAAATATTATCCTTACTATCATGCGTGACACAGTCATTCTTTATCGTTGTGTTTTTATTTTGCTCGAATTCTCTGTATCTCTATGACAGGCATTGGGCCAGTATGATATTATATGCATAGAAGACATGGTACATGAAATTGCTAATGTTGGACCACATTATAAGGAGGTGATTAGCTTTCTATGGCCCTTTGCACTTGATAAGCCAGAAGGAGGACTGCATGGGAAGAAGACATTGTACAAGGAAGGGGGAGATGCTGGCAATCGTGAAGATCACATCAATGAACTAATTACAATGATGAATTGACATAAGAAAACAGCTTTCAAGTATGAAATCCCTTTTGTGATAATATTCTCTGGAATTAACCAGCAAGTTGGTGGCTATGTAATCCAATTTTTAAGTTATTGTTAGATTGTGCTACTTTGATATCTATTTTAGCATTATCTTATATTTCTTTCGGCGTTTTACTTTATTCTTCTACTCCTTCCTGCAGTGAGGTACATGATTTTAACTTTGCTGCTTTCTCTTGTCTACTTATAGTATCTATGCCATTGAGGGGTATCCATCATTGGATCATTACCTATCTACCACGGGACTTACTCTATTTAATTTCTATGTCGTTGAGGGTGTATCCATTGTTTGATTGATCATTCTTATATGACTTGATAAGAGGTGATCCAGTTATGACTAAATCCGATAATTTTGTACTCCCTCCCTCCCTCCCTCTTATTTTTTTGAAACTTCCTTACCTATTCTTGGGATGTCTTGAATTTTTATGCTTCCGAAAAAGTAACATAAGTTTGTGCCTTTGAAATGATTAAAATTGATTGTTTCAAATCATTTTGTTCAATGGTGAAATATCCGTGCTTTGTACAGGATTATATAAAAAGATTACAATTAAAATTATTAAATAAACTGGTTTTAAAATTTTGGAATGACTTTTATTATATATAAAATTTTAAAACGCATATTTCATTAATTTTCAAAATACATTGGAAGGATGTTCAACTTTCTACTTAAGTGCGAACTAATCAAAACATATTGCAGAGAAAAAAACTGCAATCTTACTGTTTTTACTTTCAGAGTTAAAAAATATGAACTTAATCTTATTCCAATCTAGAGACAAAAAGTCATTCTATTTTTTGTCAAAAATGATAGGAAAATAGTAATTAATAAGATTTTATTACTCAATTTTCTTTTGGACACATTTCTAAATTAAGTTTGGGCAGCATAATTTTTAGCAGCAAAAAAAAGAGTATTATATTATTATGGATAATTGCCTCCACAAGTTTAAGAAAATTATGAAAAATTGGAAAAAATAAATAAATTAAAGTAAACGTCGATTCTAAAATTAAGAAAGAAAAAAGAGCACAACTATAAATATATTAACAAATCATGTAGATGCTATAAAAAGTTCTGGATAGAATAAAAATTAAATTATAAATTAAAAGTAAAAACTATTAGCTTCCATTCATAGAAAAAATCATGACTTACAGACCAAGTAAGTAAATAGGTGAATTAGTTTTGAGAAATACCAACCGTACCCTTAGATAAAAAATATGATTCAAATTCATGACCTCTAAAATAAAATATAAGTGTGAGAATTTAATCAACTATTTCAACTTAACTTATTTAAAAAAAATTAATCTGTGTCACCATTCAACGTCTTCAATTTGTTTCCCTCGGGGTGTGAAAAGTTACAAAACAGACTTTGAACTATGGCTTTAGAAAGTGGGAAAATGTTAATTACAACTAATATAATAAATTAGTAATTAAGTTGATGTGTGTGCACCGGGGTGAGAATATTTAAAGTTCTTTCTTAGGATTATATTTGAAGTATTTAATATGCAATAAAATGTAGGTTATGTGTAAATAATATTTAAAGTATTCATGTACAATTAATTGATATAGTCAACCTTAATCATTTATTTCTAAGACCATCTATTAATACAATAATATAGTATAATGTAAACAAAATCACCATCATTTTTTTTCATAATAAAGTTATATTATATACCGAAGTATAAGATTATTTATATATAACTTTAACATAATAATTTGAATATTTTGTTATATATTAATCAATCTACTTTTAGCTACATAATTTGGTTTAAAATAATTTCTCCCAAAAATATAAATAAGAATTACTACTTCAAATGTATAAATTAAAAATCATATAAGTTACAAAAGGTTTTTAAATTTTAATTCAATTGCTAATTGAAGATATTGATCATAATGACACATAGTTTAGTTGAGCATAGACACATGACACAATGAGATGTGTGCATACCATATAAATATAAGATTAGTTATATATTTTTTATAAATTAATCAAAGTCACGTAAAATAAAGTAAGGTAAAATAAATGACACCATTTGGTATTTGGTATTACTCATATAGGTTTTTCTATTGTCAAATAAATTTATATTTTGTCAAAGAAAATTAGATGTAATTAACACACCACACCTTAAAATATCAATCAAATACTACATTAAAAAATAGACCATCTACTCTATTAATAAAAATCTGTTTATTATAACTAACTAGCAATTATGTACAATTTATTTATATATAATATATTAATTGACATTAATTCATCAATTCTATGTGGCAATGAAATTAGAAAACAATGACATATGACGTAATAAGTACCAGAGAACAACGACACATGATATTATAAGAGTCTTTCATACCCAAATATATATTGATAGATGAATTCACATTCATCTCACTATCGTGTCTATTCAAAAGAGAGAAACCATTTGAAAAACTTATTTTTCTCTCCCAATGTTTTTCGGTGAAAGCCAAAGCCAAAACCACAGAGTAATGAAAAACTTTGCAGTGCAATTCTTTTGTCTTAGAAACCGGTGCAATCCATTTTGAAAATGCCAATTGTTGTCTTCTTTTTTGTTCAATCATATTAAAGAACTGCCCACTCATGCCTTTTCATAGCTCACGGCTCATAGGCTACGGTTAGGATTAAATATGTCTTTTCTCAAATTTTTTAATGTCTAATATTTTTTTCTCCATTTATTTTATTATCCAAATTTTCAATCATTTGTTATACATAAATAACATTCATAAGTCATAAAAGCTAAACCACTTTTCTTTTAAAAGAGATTAAACATAAAAATGTACACAAGAGTTATTCCGTTGATGAACTCAATATTTCATAAATCACTTTTCATTCCAAAGTAATTTTTCAATTGATACATTTTGACATATCTATTATTTAGTGTCACATAGAAATATCACGTGTAATTTTCAAGGGTATTTTAAGATTAGTAAAAATGGACGAAATTGTCCAAAACGTTTCTCTCCTACTCCCTTCTCTTAATATACTAGTCACACACATGCAACGTACGCGAACTATGATCAACTTAGATAATATATTTAAATTTTAGAAGGCTAAATATGTATAATAAAATTTAGTAAACTAAATGTGTAATACTAAAAATACTTTACATAAGCGCCAAAGAGAATAATTGTTGTTATTTTATATACTTGAACCAACAACAAACAAACTGATTTAGGCTCACATTTTTTCTTATCTTTGACGTCCAGGCAACAAAATAAAATTGTAGAAGAATTAGTGAAGTTTACTTGAAGAGAGAAAAATGTGGAAGTAAACTTACTAGTTAAAAGAAAATCGCATGACAATGCTATTAGCTAAAAAAAAACTCATTGACCATAGTACATGATTTATACTTGAATGTTGGTTGAGTTATTTCAAACTTATTGATATCCAAGTCTAGAATTTTTCCCCTCAAAAATGAAACACTAAAAAAAAAGATACTAAAAACAAAACAACACTTTATAAAAGACGCATATTATTGCACAACTCAAATCCTAATGATGGTGAATGCATTGTAAATTAATTTTAGAATACTTTCATCTATATGTTTTGAGAAATATATTTGAAATATCTCTAGTACCCTAAAAGTTTATATTTTTCGTAACTTTCATTTCCTCTAAACATTGCAATGTACTATATCATATTGAATTGATCTATTTAGTTTACTCTCTATCTTATGAATTTATTATATCATGTAATTAGTTAATTAAAATACAAAGTGTTGTAATAATGGTAAGAACATTGAGCATCGTTAATTATAGTATAACTAAAATAATTTATGTAAATTTTAACTCATATATATTAATTAAGAACTCTATACTATTTAAGGATTCAAATCCACACTACGCGTCAATAAAAAGATGGTAGACATCAATCCAAGGTACACCCAATTCATCTCAATAAAAATTCTATTATTTTTCTTTAATTAAAAAAAATGAAATGGATGTATGAACACTAATGAGCTCAAATAAACAGAACCTTAAATCCTATTAATTTAGTATGAATGAATTATAAATTCATGATTTTTCAATTACATGAAGCGGTGTGATTCTCTAAAAGAAATACATAAAATTATTAATTGATAATTCATGAAAAATAACCAATTACCTATCAAGGTGTGGATCTCCAAAAGTGATAAATATAATGGGTAACCTATGAAAAACAACCAATGACCCTTTACCATTTGTTGATTTAAATGTTATTTTGGAACATGTATGAATAGTTGTTGGAAAAATAGTCTAAAAAGTTTATCCCTAGATTGTACCTTTTATTATACTGCCCTACAAATTTATGTTTTTTGGAACTTTCCTTTTCTCTAAATATTGTAATGTACAATAGTACATTGAATTAATCTATTTAGTTTACTTTATATATTATATATAAATTTTAATTATATCATATAATTGGTTAGTTAAAGTACAGAGAGCTATGATGATTGTATCTTTTATTAGTTAAAGTACGGAGAGCTATGATGATCAGGGGTGTAAGAAAAACTGCTGAAACTGATAAAACCGATCGAACCGATGCGTTTCGGTCTGTCTCAACGCTTTAGACGGTTCGGTTCGGTCCTTGATATGTGATAAGTCCACGGTTCGGTTCGGTCTGTGATTTTTATGAAGAAACCTAACCGATCCGAATCGTATATTCAATATATAAAGAGATTTTCACAATACTCTAATCCTAATCCATAAACATTTTCACCATTTCCTTACTCTCTCTCTCTCTCGTTTGTATTTTGTTTTTTTACCTTATAAATTTTCTTATGTTTATTAGGATTTTATTATTTTCTGATTGTATTTATAATCTATTAGTAGAACTTTGGATTAAAATGATTTTAATTATTTCTTCTCTATTTTCACATAGAAATTTACGTTTTCAGGAAATTGTTCAAACTAAGACTTCTTTGTTTTCAATAAAACTTATTCTGTTTATTTTATCGGTTTGAATCGGTTTGGTGCGGTTTAGAAAAAAAATTGATGGTTCGGTTCGACGCGATTTCTTCATTCTGACCGGTTCGACTCGGTTCCTATTATTGATAAACTACATTTGCGGTTCGGTTTGTTAAAACACCCTAAACCTCACCGAACCGAGTCACTTACACCCCTGATGATGATGATGAGGAGGAGGAGGAGGAGGAGGACGACGACGATGATGACGATGACGATGATGATGATGACGACGACGACCATGAGTAAAATTAATTATAATTTAACTAAAATTATTTATTAAGTTTTAATCTAAATATATTATTAAAAACTCTTAAAGACTCAAATCCACACTACACATCAATTAGAAAAATGGTATAAGTCAATCTAAGGTACATCTAATTTATCCAAATTTCACTTTGAATTTTATTTTCAGAATTATAGATAATGAAAATAGATGCATAAAAAACATTTTAGAATCATGAATCCTATTAATTTATCACGGATGAACACCTCTGTTAGGTATTTATTTTAGAGAAAAAAGCAATTTATATTCGTAAAGTTTAAAATAATTAAATCCATAAATTTCAGAATAGGTAAAATTAACTTTGCTTCCTATGATTTTTAACCCAACATTAGGAATAAAAAAATCCAACTGAAAACCAGTTTAACCCAAATCGTTCCCAAAATCACTAACCCTAGAATGGTTTCCTGCTTGAGATCGTTAAGTTCTCCCTTCTAATTTTTTTTCAGACGTGAGTTTGAAGAATCCGAAAATGTGAGCATCTCCAATTCGGCTCTATTTCTGCATTACACAGATAAGAAATAACATTCCTAAATATACTTGACCAATATGAGTGCTGGGCAATGTTTGTAGGCTGATTTTCTATGATTTGCAGACATTATGAAATATCTATCTTCGTTTTTCCTTTTGTTTTGACATAAGGAATTGAGAGTTCAGATTTTTAGAAGTATGTAAGGGGAAACCTCAGCAATTTGAAGGAGATTTCAGGGATAATTTGAGTTAGATAGATTTTCAGTTGATTTTTTATTCATAACATGGTGTTAAAGGAAAGTTGGCGTGGATCCTCTAAGAGGAGCTAAAAATCAGACATGGTAAAGATAACTTTACCTACTTTGAAACTTTATGATGTGATAAGTTAGGTGAACCCAGTTGGTTAAGTCTTATAATTTATGATGTGACATATTCCTTCGTTTCCTTTAGAATTTGATGAAGTCTAAGGGGTTGGCGCAATTGAAACTTTAGAGATCGTGAGTTTGAATTATATTCTCTCATTCCCCTTAAAATTTGTAAATGTAATTTTAACAAAAAATAATACTTTATGATGTGATTTTACTTATTTTAAATTTTATGAGTATATATTACTTACAAGTAAAAGCTTATGAGAGTATGAATTAGATTTTACTTTTTTTTTTCAAAAAATGTCTCACGAAGATTTTATGATGTTTTCAAAATTGGACGAAAAAGAGTAAAATCATCTATTTTAAAAATTTATGAAGTAAAGTTACTTATTTTAAAGTTATTATTTATAACTATAATTGGGTTTATGGCTATGATTTAATTGAACTTTCTTATGTTATTTGGAAGAATACATCCTTAGAAGTTTAGTTTGAAAATATATACACATTTCTCAAATTAATAAGTTTATATCCTGGCCCCACTTAGATATAGTTCTCTTGTGATTTTTTATTCACCATAGGATCTAGATTTATGATGATTTTTACTGGACTTGGAGTTAGATCTATGGTGTTTTTCTTAGGTAACATTCGTTTTATGACTGTCTTCGATATATTTAGCTCAGATCTATAAGTTGTGGTGATCGATTGTGCCAGATTCTTCATTTGGATCATCTGACAGAGTGCATTTCAACTGTTTTCAGTCAGACATGCTTTTCTGGGTGACAAAGATACTTAGAACGAGCTAAAATGAAACTTTAAATTACCTTCTCTATTTGTTCAGTAGTTTTCTTATTATCACGACTGATTGATGTATTTTGGTTGTTAATGTTTTTTGTTGATCTTTTGAGATTTAGTTTATCTTTCTTGATATATATGTATTTATTGTTATTATCTTGATCTAGATCATGTACTCTTTTTCTGAAATGAATGAAATTTTTATAAAAAAAAATTATACTAAATTGCCATTCAATTACAATGATGGCCTTTTAATTTAGTCTAATCAAAGAATTTTTTTCAACTACAATTTTTAATGCGCTTATTTTTTAGTCTACAACCTTTAAAGCATCTTCAACTCCATATTCTCCACCACACTTTGCATCGTACAAGCTTCTCCTTCATCATATGTTTCCCTTTCATTTATTTTTCTTGTATATGATTATTGAAGCTTATTTCATGGTCATATTTGAAGTGTTTTTTGTTGATGAAAACATCTTGTCATCCTCACATGTACGTACATATTGATTTATGCAAATTTTAATTATGCACTTCCATTGAAGTGTTTAAGTTGTCATAAATAACTATTTGAATTTTTTAAGTAGGCACCTCGCATTTGGGTTGCTTATTGGTAGAATAAAAATAACTAATTGAAGGATTTAAATAGTCAAAAATAACTAATTGAACTCTTCAAGTAGTATGGTCTCTGAGTTTCTTACTAATAGAATAAAAATAACTATTTGAGTTCAAGTAATTATAAACAACTACTTGAACCCGTCAAGTAAACACATAGAATATGAGTTGCTTACTGACATAATACAAATAACTACTTGAAGGGTTCAAGTAGTTATAAACAACCACTTGAAGGGTTCAAGTAGTTATAAACAACTACTTGAAGGGTTCAAGTAATCACGTGATTTCTGAGTTGCTTACTGGCAGAATAAAAATAGCTATTTGAAGTGTTCAAGTATTTATAAACAATTACTTGAACATTTTAAGTAGTCACCTAGTCTCTGGGTTGCTTACTGATAGCATAAAAATAACTACTTGAATGGTTCAAATATTTTAAACAACTACTTAAAATCTTCAAGTAGTAACCTGGTCTCTAGGTTGTTTATTGAACAAAAAAAACTACTTAAAATGTTCAAATCGTTATAAACAACTACTTAAATCCCTAAGTAGTCACGTGATCTCTGTGATGCATATTGACTGAATAAAACTAACTACTTGAGGGGTTCAAATAGTCATAAATAATGCTTTTGAATGATTCAGATTGTCATAAAAATACATACAATTTACACACCCGCAAAATTAAGCAACTCTCACGTTGTTTTGTTTACTGGCATAATCAAATAACTATATGTATTGATGGGTGAAAGTTTTTGAGTTAAACAAACATGTTTGAAATTCAAATATTGGTGGTGCACGGTGGTGAATGAGAGAAAAGATGGCGCGTCGTTTATTTTTAATGGTACGGTAAGCTCGTCACTGAATATACCATCAAACTGTACTTATCAAGAGTTATCCACTAGCATCTATGGTGAATTAAATGTTGATCTAACATGGTACAATGTTTCGATGAAGTTCTTATGCAAGACTCATGTGTCCTCTCCACTTGTTGATTACTTGAACTCTTTAAGTAGTTATTTCTATTTTGTGAGTATGCAACTCATAGACCAGGTGACTACTTAAATGGTTCAAATAGTTATTTTTATTCTACCACTAAGCAAATCAGAGACTAGATGACTACTTGAATGATTCAAATAGTTATTTATGACTACTTAAAAAGTTTAATTAGTTGTTTATAACTACGTGAACCCTTTAAGTAATTATTTTTATTTTGCTAGTAAGTAATTCAAACACCATATAATTACTTGAACCGTTCAAGTAGTTATTTTTATTCTACCAGTAAGCAACCTATAGACCGTGTGACTAATTGAAGAGTTCACATACTTGTTCGTGACTACTTAGACATTTCAACTGAAGACTTCTAAGTATAACATGACTGTAAGGATTTAGCTATAAAGAGTCACACATGTACTAGAATGTAGTAAATATTAATATTTGACTACTCAAAGTCTTCAAGTATTTAATAATTAAAGAAGATATTGTTATAAGTTTTATTTAACTCATATATTCATATTTTAACATAAGAAATAAAAATGCATAATTGAAAATTTCTAAATTAAAATGTGAGTAGATGGGAGATAAGAGATATTTTCATTAACAAAAAAAAACTTCAGAAAGAAGCTTCAATAATCAAATAAAAAGAAAATAAATAAACGGCGATTTTGAAAAATGAGTATATATTTACTAAATAAACTTCAAAAATGTATATTTTTTCAAATACCCACCTTTATTTTAGAAAATACACATCTAACAGTGCACTCATACCCAACTTTATTTTAGAAAATGCACATCTAACAGTACACTCTCTTCACTAAGTTCTTCAAAAGGGGTTTTAGGGCTGGGACCTTTGCCCATCACCGACGACGACGGATTAATTCCAGTCTAAGGTCTCTCTCTCTCTCTCTCTCTCTCTCTCTCTCTCTCTCTCTCTCTCAAGGTGTATGTTTTGTGTGTAAGTTATCTCTTAAGGTTTGTTTCGTATTAGTTGCTGTGATGATGGAAACGTAAGGTCGTGAGAGCGTCTGTCGTTGTCAAAGTTAATGCAGGTTAATCTCATGGATTTGATTTTTTTTTTTGTTTGCATGTCCTCGTAGTTGACAATTTTATTATTGTCAGTCTTACTTCTTCCGGTATGTAGCTGAGTTCTGGTGTCTTTAAGTATATCTTGCATTGTAGAATTGTAGGGAATACGTTTGGAGATAATGTAAAGCCTAACTGAGTGATTTAAGGGGCAATGACTGTGCGTCGGCTTCTCCCATCTCATAGTAATTTTTTGCAAGGTAAAATAAGCAAGTGTGTAGTTGCTGCGTGGGTAGAGCAACAGTTCCTTGAACTGAATCTTTAGGTCAACCTCAATCTATATCCATCCCCAAAAGTTTTGTCTCTACAAACAGAAATTCGCTACCAGAAAAATTTGAGGGTAGAAATCAATTTCTGATGATTGTTTAGATAAATAATTATTTTCCTCAAAAAAAGGTGACGGGAACCTCTCCGTCTAGTAGTCCTGCTGCAAAAGAAAAAAGTGCCACCATCTTTCCAATAAATCGAAAGTTTGTCAAGTCAGTTTTCATTTGAAATGGACTGCATTGTTTTCGATGACAATGAAGATGATGTAGAATGCGAATGGATGCATCATTAATGTGAATGAATGAATAGAATAAGGCATTGCTATAATTACTATAAAATGCTTAAAAGATAAGTTTTTCTGTAAAATAGGACAACGGCAATATTCTACACACTTGAACTTAACGTTCTGCTGTAATTGACTTGGGACAAGTATTTGTTTACTTTCAAACACCCTTAAGAGCTATTTGACGTTTTGTTGCTCCATCTGTAATTTTGTAATTTGTTAGTTGTCACAAGCAATTTGCATGAATGAACCTCGTTTTAGTATCATGACTTGAGAAATAACATTCAAGTAAATTACTTTTTTTTTTCCTCCCTTTCGGTCATTTTTTCATTTTCTTCCTTTGTTTTCTTTGTTATTTTTTTCCCTGAAGGGAGCGAAGAAGAGTAATTGTTGATTGAAATATATGCTGCAACTTTCCTGCATTATCTTGGCTGCAGTGATAATGTGCTCATTCTTCTGTGGATTACTTTTGTGTTAATTAGATGGAATACAGCAGTGAAGAAGAGTCAGATATTAGTGAATCTGAGATCAATGACTACATTGAAAAGCCATATGAGCAGCTGCGGACTGGAAAGTTCATAGTAAAGAACATAAACGGCATTCTTAGATGTCCCTTCTGTGCAGGGAAGAAGAAACAAGATTACAAGTATAAAGACTTATTACAACATGCTTCAGGAGTGGGCAAAGGTTCTGCTAACAGAAGTGGAAAACAAAAGGCTAACCACCTTGCATTGGCAAAGTATTTGGAGACTGACCTATCAGGTGAAGCAGATCAGATGCCGCGGCCGACTGCACAGCAGCCAGTCGCTCAATCTCCAGAGCAAGATGAATTTTTTGTGTGGCCCTGGATGGGCATCATTGTCAGTCTTGTGAGCGAGCCAACGGATATAAAGTTATTGTCTGACCCTGGATACTGGTTGAAAAAATTTGCTAAACACAAACCTAAACAAGCACATACTTTTTGCAGCGAAAAGGATCTGATTGCAAGGGCTGTGCTTGAATTCAATAGTGATTGGAATGGTTTCACGAATGCTTCTGAGTTTGAAAAAGCGTTTGAGACTGAGAAATGCAGCAAAAGAGATTGGAATGCCAGGAAAACACATCCTAGCTCAAATGTTTATGGCTGGTGTGCACGGGCTGATGATTACAAGTCTGAAGAAATAGTAGGAGAGTTTCTTCGAGGAAAGGGGAGATTGAGAACAATCTCTGATATTGTCCAGGAAGCAACTCAAAGTAGGATCAATGTTGTGGAGAAGCTAACTTATGAAATTGATAAGACAAGTGAAAATCTAGATGAACTACAATACAAGTACAATAAAAAGACCATGTCTTTAAGTAGGATGCTTGAAGAGAAGGACCAGCTGCACCATGCTTTTATTGAAGGTTGTTCCTGTCTCCTTAAAAATGTGAATGTGTGTGTGGGTTGTGTGTGTGTGTGTGTGCAAGCTTGTACGCACGTTTCTCTGTGGATTGTGGATCGCTACTTTGTTTACACGCTGGTTTATATTTATTTTATTATGTTCAATACCTCGTGCTTTTATATTTCCATATCTCAATACATGGAAATGCAAATTCTTGATGTCTTTTCTGCACAGAAATGGACAGAGAGATGTATTGTTATCTGTCATGGAACCACAACAATTTTGCGAATTTCCAGTGCTATTCATAGGTTTGATCTTGCTTCATTAATTGGATTTATGATAAGTTGTAGAGTTTTGACCACATACCAAGCTAGTTTATCATAAATATTTTGAATACATTTGTCGACTAACTTGGCCCCAACAAAACTGCCAGTAATGTTTGTTGTGTATTTCAGTTTAAGATTATGCATTAATGTTTTACTTTGTTTTTAGAATCAAGGAAGATGCAGCGGCTTGCACGTGATAAGGTTAGAAGGATATTGGAAGAACAAGAAAAACTGAATCATGAGTTGGAGACTAAGAAAAAGGAGCTTGATTCACGGAGTAAAGAAGTCAACAAACGAGAAGCGGTAACAGAGCGAGAGAGGCAAAAGCTCGACGAAGACAAGAAAAAGGTGATATACCTCACGCCCTTGCTATTGCATTTTAAACCAGTTTTGAGATTCAATATACTTGCATTTATGCTAGCTAAGTACTTTGGCCATTCTAGCTATGCTAGATCATTGTCATGGCTTATGATTGACTGTGGTTTACTTTACCAATGTCTTTTTTTGTCATTCTAGAATGATGTGAGAAACAACTCTCTGCAATTGGCTTCGATAGAGCAGAAGAAGGCTGACGAAAATGTTTTCCGTTTAGTTGAAGAACAGAAGGTATGCTACTTTAATATTAACATTGTGCAAATGTTGTAATATATGTTGATCACTTATCATCAATTATCAATTATCACATCACAACGTTTCTTGCCTTTACTTATGGGGAATCCATTTTCAGAGGGAGAAAGAAGAGGCCCTACATAAGATTCTTCAGTTAGAAAAGCAGCTTGACGCTAAACAGAAATTAGAAATGGAAATTGAAGAGTTGAAAGGGAAATTACAGGTGATGAAGCATCTGGGAGATGCAGATGATGAAGCTGTGCAGAATAAAATGAAAGCAATGAATGATGAACTGGAAGAAAAGATTGAGAATTTGGGTGATATGGAGTCTCTAAATCAAGCTCTTGTAGTCAAAGAGCGGCAGAGCAATGATGAATTGCAAGAAGCTCGTAAAGAATTGATTATGGTATATGATTCCACATCTTTTGTCTTTCTTCTTTCTTAAAACTTTGTCGAGTTTCAAAAATTAGATATTATGAGGCACAATTCTTTTAATGTGGGAAGCTTTGAATTTACTATCAGAATATAATCCCATGAACACATGAGTTGAATCTGTGGTTATAAATTCAAGAAGGAATTGACAAGAGGGTCGGCACAATAATTATACTTCACACCCACACCATGAGGACATGCGTTCGAGTCGTAACATTCCCAAGTCACTGTAGAATTGTAATTATGATAAATGCAAGTAGGAGTTAGACACTTATTATGATTTCCATCTAGATGTATTTATGCAAATTTGGAGTTTTATACAAATATGGAGTAGCTGACGATATATAATCCACATACTTGGTAAAAAATTTTGAAGAAAAGAAGATAATTGCAATGTTTCTTTAGATGGTAATGGAAAAAGAAACGGTTTCCTTCAAAAGTTAATAACTCATAAAAGATGTTAAAGTCAACAACTATTGATACATCCCTCTAGTGGAATTTTTTTGTGAGGGTCTTCTTTCTTGAGCTTAATGTTGATGAGATAAATGATCAAGAACTGCACACAAATATCCCTACCTATAGTATATATCGCAGAGGAAAAAAGAAACAAAAGGATCAATGTATGTACTCATTATTTATATTCTTATGCTCTCAATAAGCAAGAAGGTTATGCATATGGTTCTTTGTGTTCTTTCCTAGTATTATATTATTCATAGAAGACCCGACAAACAGTAAAAAGTGTTTCGTTCTTTTAGGGATTGACAGATATGTTAAGTGACCGAGCAAATATTGGAATAAAGAGAATGGGGGAAATTGATCAAAAACCATTTCACAACATCTGCAAACAAAGATTTCTTCCTGATGAAGCAATGGTGCAAGCCTCCACTTTGTGCTCCTTGTGGCAGGAGAATTTGAAGGATTCAGAGTGGCATCCATTCATAATTGTTACTGTTGGTCGAGATTCCCTGGTATATGAATGTTAAAACAATGTTTATTGCTTTATTCAATCGTGTTATATGTTTAGTACTTCAACTTTCTCTCTCTCTCAACATTGGATACACGTAGTTGCAATAATAGATGTTGCCCCCACCAAGCTTCATAAACAATTTTCAAGAAAGAATATTGGGGGNGGGGGTGTTGTACTCTCATTGACCTTGGTAAGATTCTTGATGGGTCCTTGTCACAACCGGAAATCCTAGCTCTGTGGTCCCGCAACAGCTATATCTTGTAGTGTTCGTGAGAATGAAAATCCACAAACTGTCCTGGTGACTGAATATCACCTGATTTCTTGGATTCTTCTTCAATGACATATGGAGACTAGAGGGGGTACAAGTGGAACATTAGTTATCATGCTTTGGTTATGCTTACGATAATCTCAAAATTACCGACACGTTCAGTATCTGGATAACTGATATCTGGCTGAATGATTGGTCATGTTTTATATAATGTATTGCAGGAAATAATAAATGAAGAAGATGAAAAGCTAAAAAATCTCAAGGCAGAATGGGGGGATGATATATACAATGCGGTTATTACGGCCTTAAAAGAACTCAATGAATATAATCCAAGTGGTCGTTATGTGATATCTGAGCTATGGAACTTCAAAGAAGGAAGGAAAGCCACACTGAAGGAGGTCATCAGCTTTATACTTAAGAGTATCAAGACACTAAAGCGCAAAAGAACATGACAAAAAGGTTTGCTCATTCTTTTTAAGTGAAGTGCATGTAATCAATGGAAATAATTAAAGATATCTGTGCTGCTTCGCAGAGATTGACGTGCTTCTCATAAAAGCCTTAAAAACTACGCCAAATATGAGTTGTGAAATATCCAATGGTCATTTTCTGGTTTTTTATTCACTTCATGACGTGCAGTTTAACTGATATATGGAATAGATTGAACTTTGAAGGATCTAAAGATCTGAGGGATGCATTGTTACTTTAACTTCCTGGACTATGATTATGAAATGATCAACAGGACAATAATATGCACAATACTCATACTATTAAATTAAGTTCATGTTTGTTTTATGTAATCAAGGCTCTAAAGGGATGAGCTTTACATTAATTGCTTCATTCCTTTGTTTGGTTGCTTTTTTCATCACTAGGAATGTAAGCAATTCAATTCTGGGCTGGACTCCTCATTCCTGATTAAAAAGGTCTGAAGAGGATTCCATTACAACAAAGCCCAATATCAATCTTCAGTCCCGACCTGAGTCCCAACTCTTTTCTTCTCCACTTCTCAGTCCTGAGTCTCCCGGCTCCTCTGCTTCTCCGATTATGAGGTAGTTCATCAAATCCCTAAAGCACCAACTCTCATTCCTTTTTTATTTGTCCGTCCCTCACCATGAAAGCCTAGCCCTTCTCTACCACCGTCTTCTTCTCGAAGAGAATCTGCTCACTGCGACTTGTTTCTCACATTTTCTATTTTCTTTGAATCGGAGTAAGATGATGACCTATCGAATTCTAGAGCATCAAGCATTGTCCTCTCTTCAGCACTCCCATTCGCTCAAAGGTAGTATCAGATATTTTTGTTAACTTTCTGTTTTCCTTTCTTACTTTTCTTAATTAATCTGTTTTCTTCGGATGAAATATTTGGGGGTTTTCCTGGGCAGTGTTTAGTGATTTTAGTACAAGAGATGCGGCGATGGATTGGAGTTGAGCGTGGTGTCTCTAAGAAGTTGGACGAAGGTTCCCAGTCCTTCGCCTACTGTCTAAAAATTCGAATATTACTTTCAGTTTTTTGTCTTCTCCTTCTGTCCAAAAAGTACATTCACTTTTCAATTATTTTTAAAAAATATTCTCTTCTCGATTAGGTGAAACTAAGATGATTTTTTCAATTTGGAATCGGATCATAGATTTGGCTTTGTTGATGAATATGATATGATTGTTGCATCGACTTCCATGGATAACAGATTTGATGTTTTCAATTTGCTAGCTTCTGATGAATCACTATAATCCCTGGATACTACGTGTTCGACTTCCCTGGAAATGTAGAAAAAACACAGGCATAATGAAATAGCAGATGCATGAATCCCAATCCACCGCTAGGTTTTGATTTGATTTAATTGTACCCCAGAAAACAAATAAGAATTCAATGGTCCTATGGAAACTCCCACCATTTCATGAGTGTCCAAAGACACTGAGTTAAGCATTTCCACCTACAAGATGCCATTTTTTTCCAGTGTTAAAATATCATAATGGACCTAGCACTTTAACTTATCTGTTAAGTTCTTTTTATTATTAATGAGCTTTTTAGTTATCTTGCTAGTTCTTCTGATGTATGTGTTTATACATTCCTCTTTATTTTTTCGTTCACTAATAGTGATTGCTCGCCTAAGCGTAGTTGCAAGAAAGAAGAAGTGATGTCCTGTGTGCCCATCAATTGCATGTTAATGCATCTAGCTGATGGTTTACAAATATACTAAATATCAAATTGTTGGAAGTTGGTGCAGGCGTGGTCTGCAGCAGAGTGGCAACTTGGAAAAATATCATACACCTACAATGAAAACTATGTATGCTATAACATTATCATCTTCTTCTTCGAACAAATTGCATTGTGAATATTTGAATAAGTTGATTAATGGCTGTGTTCCAACGTCATGACTTTGTTTCCATTTGTACGCTGTTTGCCATTGTTTTAGGTTCCTTTTGATTTCTAATGCTTTATTCTGCATCACATTGAGATGATGAGTAAAACATGTTTTGGTGACGATCATTCAAGAGAGTTCAGAAGGTTCTGAAGTACTGAGTTGCCCTGAGCCCTAATATGTCTCCCACATTGTCTGTGGAATTACAAGTTCACACTATGCCATGACAAACCAAACATCAGAATGGAATCAAATTATGTAATCATAATTTTATCTACAAGTATCAAACAAACATTGTAATTGATGCTATTTCTTTTTCTACTTGATTCCATTCGCTTTGCCATTCCTATTTCATTGCATCATGTCGAGTTGTGGACTAACAGTGGATTTTTATTCAGGTAATTCCGGAAAAAAGTCGATGCCGGTGATAGAGGATGTTGATGGCAGTTAAAGACCTAGTATAATTTCGCTTCTGCATCTTTTATCACACTTATTATGTTGCTCTATGTGGATGTATTATGCAAATAAATAACAACTAAGAACTTGTATTTACTGACTCCTTGACTAACTGAAACTGATAATTTTACTATGGAGTTCTGAAGTGATCAACTTGATATCAAATATCTTCACATTTCTAAAACTTTTTCTAGAAACTAAAAAATTTCCCAGGTACCGGATTCGACTCCGGCCAATCTGTCACAAGTTTAATCAGTAAATCTAGCATCAGGCCTTTGAAGTTGCAGCAACAGCGCCTCACAATGTAGTACTAGTTTTTATGTGTTTTTGAGAATGCTAAACATGAACTTGATTTGGTAGTTATTATTTTTGTTGCAGCATAAATGACCAATTTTGTGTGGTAACTTGTATTAGAAAGTTTTGGTTTCTGGTGGAGCACGGTGAAACTGGATTACCTGAATGAGAAATGGGAATGATTGTTTTATCTTGCCGCTGTTGCCTCGCCAAATTCTCCTCCTTGGTACTTGCTATTCGTGTTGCGGCCTAAATCAACGGTTTTGTGTGGTAGTTTGTCTTAGGAAGTTTTGGTTTCTTATGGACCGTGGTGAAATTGATTACCTGAATCTGAATGAGAAATGGGAATGATTGTTTCTGCTTGCCGCTGTTGCCTCACCAAATCCTCTTCTCCCAACTCTGCCTCTTAGGTTTTCCTCTTCAAAACCATCTCTCCTAGATAACCCAAATAAGATACATACCCACAAAAAAGTGAACCTCTCTGATGAACTCATTTTAAGTTTGAAACTTAAAGCACAAACATTCAGCCTAAGACCAAGAATTATTATTAGAGCAGCTCAGAGTGTCTAACCCTTTGAAATCGAAAGATGTAATTGCAGCTCATTTAGAGCCTCCGTTGCTATTGGTTTCCTTATCGCCTTAACAGCTTGAAAGCCTTCTTTCAACTTGATTCATCCTCAAGTTTGAAGCGCTGATCATGCCTCTGATTATCTTATATATTTTCTTCCTAGTAACACTCTTAACGGGTTTGACAAAGATGTGCAAAAACCACTTTTACGTAATTAACAGAGCCCAGAAAAGAGATGCATATTCTCCAAAACCTTCCCATCAAACTCAAATAAGGCATTAATTAACAGCAGAAATCGAAGGCCTACTCACCTTCAACCAATGAAAGCATGATGAGTCTGGATGAGTGCACGCATGAAAAGACGAATGATTGTGATTCATACCCGGACTTCAGAAGTATAACTAGGTAAAAAAAATGTGATCATACTCAAGTTTATATGAAAGAAAATGTTGATACCACTGCAATTTTCAAATGAAGAGATATCATCAAAAATATGATTTGTTTTAGTAAACTTGTAGCCAAAAGTGTACATTAAGAAGTAGCTGTGAGGTACAGGGGTACAGATTTTAACAAACAGCTCTCCAATTGTTCATTCTGTTTTATCTATTTCTTTTTTAATCTCTCTCAATGAGTAGTTGATCCATTTTCAACACCTAAACCATACAATACACCTGCATACTTCTCCAATGAACCACTGAAGAAATTCTCCTTCAACTTCCTGAATGTACAAGATGTGAGCAAACTATCAGAACCCGCTTGATGACAAATCCCAATTCTCTCTACCTCCAACAGCTCTGCCAGCTTGTTCAATCCACCATGAAGGCTGTTGCAGAACTTCATCAAATGCTTAATGTCGTATAAGGTTGGGAAGTACATATTGATCAAACTAAAGAACTCCACTTGTGTGTCAGGCAGATTCTGGCACGTCAAGACTTTAAGCAAATATCCAAAATCATATCCACTGTGGAATGTAACCCAATGAACACTATCATTCAACACAATTCCAGATGACATTAGCAATTCCCCAAACCGCTTTGAGTCAATTCCGTTATCGTTGTTCTTGTTGAAATCGATACCACTCTGGCGCAGAAGTTCGATTGAATCATTGGCAAAGACGTCCTCGTTGACATTGAATTCCCGAAAATTGAATTGCCAAATACACTGCTTGTCAGTTCCACATGTTGGCAAGTTCCCCTCTTCGTCAGAAAATGTGAGCCCTAGCTGAATTAATTTCAACATATTCACGTTATCTCTCAGAGTCTGGTAATGGTAGTCATAGTTGTTCTTGAAGGTGCCTACAGGACGTAGAACGATGCCAGGGAACTCAGTGTCCATAGCGATATAGGGATAATCGTCGACAATTTCACGAATCAAACCAAATTCCTCTTCAAGATTGTCATTCCACACCTCGCGAATTTGGATCGAATCACTTTTTGGTAACAGCGTCATCGGGACTCAAATCTCCGGGACAATGTTTCCCTCAGTCGGTCGGTTCAAAACCAAATCCACGCAAATCTCAAATCTCACAGAAGCTTAATAGATCTCTCCCGAATACAATCAAATTTAAGCAGATCTGCAACCATTCCATATAGAAATTATCCTCAAAACACCCCAACAAAAAAGCTAACAGATGTATGTGACAACGAATACGAGGAACAATGATCAGAAATTCAACAAAAACCCAAGTAACAGATGTATGCGTCAGAAACAAAATCTAACCTCAAATCAGAGAAATTTCGAGAAATGATAAACTGGTATAAATTTGTCAAATCGCAGATTCTAGATAGAGGAACAAACATCTAGCAAACAACGGATGATCTAAAAACTCTTTTGCAGACATCTCAAACTCTCTAGGGCTCCAATAAAAAGCTCCTGAGGGCGGCGAAGAGGCAAGAAATGAACGGAAAAAATGCCTTTTAGGTCAAAATTGGGATACAGATTTTTTTTTTTTTGTATTTTTGTTTTTTGTCTATTTTGTATTTTCGTTAAAATAAATGCTTCTCTCAGTAATTTTGATTGCTCCTGAGAAAATAAAAGGAAAATTAAATTCTGGGGAGATACTTTTTAGAGAGAAAAAGAAGGGTTGTTTTCCTTCCCGCTCACCTTCTCGTAGAGAGAATTTAATAAATAAAGGGGGGAGAAAAAGAAAAGCAATTGTTAAAAAATAAAAAGAATTAAGAAAAATATGTGAGAGATTTAAAAGAGAGATGGATGCGGAATATGAGGCTCGAAAATAATGTTAAAAAAATAATAATAAGTTGCTTTTCTATAAAAGGAGAGTGAGGAAAAATAGAATAAAAAGTTAGAATATTAAATCAGGTATATTTTGTCATCAAAATGTTATTTTTAACGAAAAACGGGAACAAATTGAATTGACTCAGTTGGTTAAGTACTCGCACTTATACTCTAGAGATCGTGTGTTCGAATCATATTCTCTCATTCCCCTTAAAATTTATACTATAACTTCGACAAAAAAATGAAAATGAACGAGGTCCGCATGGTCGGATTGAAGGCGGGTGTACGTGCTTAGCTGTGAAATGCTTAACCGTGGGCCATTTCCTGTTTTGATTTTTTTATTCGTTTCCCACTCTTATATATGAAGTATAGGAAAATAATTTTTAGACAAATTTTTTCATGTAGTTTCTTAGTTAATCCTATAACACCGCTTAAAAGTACATCACACTTGCGCATGATCAATGAGCTGATAAAAAGTGGGTAGCAACTATCAAACAGAAAGATAATATCTGGAGTAAAAAAGATGCATAAAGCTAAGAGTGTTGATGTGGCGATCAATGTAATAAACAAATAGTTGAATCTGGTCAAAGCAGTTATTATAACCGCCATGTTCTTGTTAACAAATCTAGATTTAGATTTTATCTCTGTCAACTATGAAAAGAAAGCTCATAAATACAATCATATGTATCGAAGGACAGACAATCAATACACGTTATTTTCGTAATCGTTTCTTGTAGTCAGTCTTGAATTCATTCTAAGTTCAAATTAAGTAGATGAGATAAATCATGTACAAGTTGGTACTTTCATTGAGAGGTTCGAGAAATACACTCACGAGGTACTGAGCCACTTTGAAATCTGAAAAGAAAAATTCCTATAATAGGTCAAGCGCTGCCCAAAGCGTTGAGAATAGGGTTACAATGTCGACTCAACCAGAGCAGCAAAACCTGGAGATCCAAGCAACACATTTGAGGATATCTTAGTGAGAATGGGTAAACCTTGACAATCAAAACATTGAAACTCGCTGTGAAACTCTACAAGAACAAGTAGTCACACTACAACGTGAAGTGGTATAGAATCATACTGAACTTAGTCAACATTTACATGTATGTGAAATAAGAAGGCTGGAGAAACCCAACGATTGGGGGGAGAACCAAGGCAACGCAACTCTAGAACGGATGGCGCAGCGACATTCAGTTCATAAATCTTGTCCGCCTCACTCCCGAATAAGTTCGTGGCATCAAAGTCCAAGTATTACATTGGGAAGACGAATCTCGTTGACCACCTACACAGATTTAGGCAGATGATAGTGTTGTATCAGCATGTAGATGAACTCATGTGTAGGATGTTTCCCACCATCTTGGACGGGAGCGCTCTCAAATGGTATCATTCTTTCCCTTCTTGCTCTATAGCTAAATTTTCTGTCAAGTTTTTTGTCTCTTTACATGTGCGACATACTGATCCGTCATAGAGGATTCTGAATACCTTTTGATAATTTCAATCAAGAAGGAGAATTGTTGCATGACTAAAACCAACAGTTCAAGGGAAAATGTGCAATGTAGAGGATTGTGATGACCGCATGGCAAGGGTAGCTTTCAGAAGGGGACTTAGACCCTCAGTCGTCATTGTTCGAGGACATATAAAGGGAAAAGTCATTTACTATGACGAAAACGTTATTAAGGGCATATACTTATATCAATCAAAAAAGAGGAACAAAAAAGTATTATGAGGTTGTCCGAACAATGGGCTACCGACCAAGGCAGTGCAGGCAAGCAGAGGGCTGAAGCATTGACAATGGAGACAAACATGGTTGGAACAGACGAGACAAGAGGCTTCGAGGATCTGAGCAGGCCAGTAGAAAAGAAAAGACTTACACTACGCTATCCATGTCCGTCAACTATATCCTCTAGGAAAGAAAAGATGAACCTTGGTTGAAAATGTTACCACCTCTTAGAAGAGAGTCTGTCGAGATGACAAAGCCACTCATTCCATAAAAGCAATGAGCATATGACAAAAGATTGCTGTCAACTCAAGGATTACATAGAATAATTGATCGATAAAAGACCATCTGAAATAATATGTGTTCATGCTTGAACCTAGGCAGGGTGAGGAAAGCACATAATGAAGATAAATGACAGAACCACTACGCATCATAGATACAATAGTTGTTGTGACAAAGCTTGAGAGAACAACCCAGAAGGAACGGAAGCTTGCTTAGAAAGAAAATGACGGCATATAGCGATGAGAAATGGAACATGGCCTCAATAATGCCTCTATTATATTTGATGACAACGAAGATAACCAGACCATAAAAGACCCTTTTCGGCCTCATAGCTGAAATGTTTTACCCAAAAGGAGGCAAAGTATGTCTTAGCAAAAATTCATGAAGGAATTGATGACAATCACATCAGGGGAGGATCCTTAGCACATAAAGTACTCCACGAAGGATACTACTGACCCAAATACAAGCATAATCAAATGAATACATCAAGAAATGAAACGAATGATAAAGCTCACCACATCTGAAATGACATTTAAAAAGAGTGGTTGATCATACACATATATACGACAATCACATTGTGATCTCCTTCTCTTTCTCTAGCAATGGAATTTCAACCAATACGTATATTTTTCTCGATATCAACCCTATATCTTTCTCTCTATCACAATATCTCTCTATGTGATTATCCCAAGTTGTTGCTGATATGGGTCTTGCTCTATCCTTTTGTGTCTGGTAGGCCTTAGTTGTTTACTAATGTCGTCTCAGCTCCGTCATCTTCATCGCAACTATGTCCTCGTGATAGTCGATCTCCTTCGTCGTTGTTGCAAGCTCGCAGGTTCCTCGTCATTGTTGGAGGCTCCCAAGTCCTTCGTATCTGCCGTTGCACATTTGCAACCCCTCCTCTAGAGAAGATAAATTAGTGTCATATTGTAAATAAATTTCTTATTATCATTTTCATCCATCATTGGATACTATAGATATTTTAGTACTATTATGGAAGAAACTAGTTACATTTTATTCCATTAGTCAAAATGTACGTGATTCGCACATATTCAACAAAGTTAAAATATACATATAATTTTAATTGATGTTAACATTGAAATTAATACATCATCTTTACAGTGTACTCTACATCTAAACTAAAAGTAAAATAGTGATAATATTCAATTTTCTGTAATATTAAAATTATGATGCTATTTCAATAGTATATAAAGTAACTTTATTTCATCAATTTGTAAATTCTTAAGAATAATTAGATCATACTAAGAGATATTTTCTCATAATCAAAATATATTAATGTATTTCTATAAATTCATTTATATGAATTGTCATGTTACAGATAATAGAAATATACGAAATATTCAATTTATAAATTTATAATGAACAAATTAATATTGACTTATAATTGAATATTTATTATAAAATATCTTGAAATCAATATACAGATATTCACATCTCTTATTACGTAAGATCATAAAGTATTTTATTTTGAAACTACAAACAAATTATTGTTGAATAAAAAATAAAATATTATCAAATGAATTAAATGAAAAAAAGGTGAAATACTTAATTTGTATTATACTTTAATAGACTTTAAATAGTAAAAAAGAGAATCAAAAGTTTCTCCTATTTAAGTTCATTTTAATATAGATGTGAAATATGTGTTTCACACGCGTTAAGTAATATAAAATACATGTTAATTTAAAATTAATATAAATATTGAAATAAATACACCATCTGTAAAAATTATTCAAAATCTAAACTGAAAGTAAAGTAATAGTAACAATCAATACACTAACTTATTTATAATATTATTGAAATTGTACTTTATAACAATGTTTTTTGAAAAAAATATGGAAGCATATTAAAAAATTTGTCACATTCTGTCATATTAGGAGATTATTTATTTTATTAGAAAATATCTATAATAATTATTTATATGAATTTTTATATTATGATAACATATATATTACATAATATTTAATTATATAGATTTCTAAGAAATAAATTATTGTTGACTAAAAATAAGCATAATGTAACTTATGGATACTTCGTTTTTATATGTGTAATCTTATGGATACTTACGTTTTTAATTTTACAAACTATTTTCAACATATTATTATTGAATAGAAAATAATAGTCTCCACTATATGAATTATATTAAATGATAAAATATGTGAGATTACATGTGCGGTGCACGTGATATGTACGGTTTATTATTTTGATTGTTTCTTATACATTACTTATTCATATAAAAAACTTTGAATAAACACATTTATTAGTAAATAAAATTAGAAAACTACAATTATACTTTTATGTTTTTTAGTCTTACTCACCAAAATATTTCTAATTAAGTTCATCATGCTAGAAGAACATTCTTTATACATTTTTTTTAGTTTTAAGTTTTAGGATATTATTTCTTTGATTTCTATGTGATAAATGAACTAAAAATATATTTTTATTCTTTTATTGATTGATTGAATTTTTCTAATATATATCTTAATGACAAAATAACTTAGTATATTCTCATGTCTTAAAATAATTTTTAAATTAGAAATGATAAGAAATTAAAAGTTTACTTAAGAATACATCATTTGGAGAAATGAGAAAATAAGAAAAATTAACAATTGGTGATGCACAACTAATAGACTCAATTGACAATTTTAAAATTATAAAATAAATAGTGGATGAAATAGTCTAAAATGATTTTTCTTCTCATCCCACTTTTAATGTATTAAAGATTATGATTAAATATTAAGATATATATAGATGTAAAGTCAGTATATAAATTAGTTTTAGCGTTGTAAGTAATTTAATGGCTGTATGCAAATAATTTATTTCCCTTGTACTCTATGTCTATTTTCATTAAATATCACAAATGATCTATAATATATTAAAAGTGGAAAGAGAAGTATAATCATTTTTTGACATTTTATCCACTTATTATTGATACATTACCTACAATAATCTTCTAATTTACATGTATCATTTAATAATTGATTGTTTTTACAAATGTAATAAATTGATCAAAGTGGCATTAACTTTTAATTCATTAACCTATTTTATGAATTTAGAAAAAATAAGTAATGAATAAATAATTTTTAAGCTAATTTTAATTCGATAGTTTTGAATAAACTTTAACAAACTATTTAAAAAGTTATATGAAAAACTACATCTATGTACTAATTTATTTTAATATGAAGTGAATTATCTCTATAAAGTATAAATAATATGATTTAATATATAATTTAATTATAACACATTTTTAAAAATCTTAATTATGCTATATTTTATATGTCAGTATAATTAGGGTGCCATATAAATATAGTTACACAAAATTTATAAATAAAATATAAATTTGCAACACAAACAAAAAATATAAAGATCAAGTTTAAACTAAAATGTGAAATTGATAATTTAATTATCAAGACATCATTTTTTCTTTTAAATTCTGAAAGCATATTTCCGCTATTTTCTCTTATTTTTTTTGAACACATGCACAATGTGGAGATGAGAAGTAAATATTACTGTCGGATTTTTACTCTCATAAATTAAAAAATAATTGGGTGCTAAATATATTTTATTTTCAATTCATATAAACAAAACATTTCTATAAGTAATAATTTTAGCTGAAAATATACAGATTCAATTTTACATGCATTGCACGTGCATATTGACTACTATATTAAAAGTGAGATGAGAAGTAGAATCAAATTTAGAATATTTTATCCACTTCTTATTTTATAATTTTAAAATTACCATTCATTCTATTAATGATGCATAATTATTAATGATAATTTTCTTCTTTTCTTATTTCTAAAAAAATGTATCTCTTGAGCAAAGTTTTTTTTTAATTTTTAGACATGAGAATATATTAAGTTATTTCATCGTTAAGATATATTAGAAAAATTCAATCGATAATCAGTTAAAGAATAAAACATATTTTTAGTTTATTTATCAATAGAGATCAAAGAATAATATACTAAAAGAATCTAACTAAAAATGTATAGAAGATATTTTTCTAGTATAATTATCTGAATTAAAAATATTTTAATGAGTGAGACTTATAAAAAACATAAAAATTATAATTGCAGTTTTCTAAATATATTACTAATAAATGTATCTTATTCAATTTTTTTTTTAATTTTTATGAATAAATAATATATAAAAAAATTAAAATAATAAAAACGTATATATCACATGTATCACACGTTTAATTTTACCGGTTTACATTGGTCAATTTCATATAGAGAGTTTTGGGTCAATCCAATTTAGTCAATAAAAATATTTCCAAAAAAGGTTGTTTTAAGAAAAAAACATGATAAATATGAAAATCATGATTACATTTTTTATGTAATGAATTTTAAATTTTTTTTATCCATATTAATGTATTGTGCAAAACAGTGCCCGACATGAAAATGCGTGGATAAGATTTTATCATGAAAGAATTATTGAGTCACATGTCACCATTATTTCTCGCGGGACAGATTCATAAATGGTACGATCATTACCGTCCAATCGATCATTTTTAGTCGGTCATTTAAGTATTATAAGATTACTAATTATTTGAAGTTATCCCTTCTCAGAAAAAAAAAATGAGGATCTCAATTCACAGCCCATTTCTGATTCAATGAACTCAGGCCCATTGAGTGACACCGGTAATCATAAGCCCAATATAGGTGCGATGCCCTAATTTCTAGAGAGATTTTAGGGTTTTGGGTTTACCATATAAAACTTCCTTCTGTTCTTTTTCATCAGTTTGCCGTAACATCAGAAATCAGTGTGCACTTATCCTACTTCGTCGTCAAGGTCAGCTCCCCCCCTCTCCCTCTCTCACGATACACGCAGTCACGTATAGTATGGTAAAACATAGGTATGTGAAGCTGTTATTGGATCTAATTTTTCTTTGCTTTGTGTTGCTGCAGAGAAAAGGGTTTTGAATTCAACAAGGAAATAACAATGTCAGGGTAAGTTTTATTTTCTAAATTCTGAGGATACTCAGAAATGGTTGCTAGAATTGTCTTTTTTCCCCTTTCAATTAAATATTACTGTTGATTTTTTATTAACACCTTCTATTTCTGTTTATGAAATTTGTTTGAGCATTTTAGCGTTTCTATTATTTTTTTTTTTGGAATTACAACATCATTAATTGAATGCCCAACATTTAGTTGTATTATTTAGTAATAGGGTAAAGTTTAACATTGGCTTGAGGTTTCATTTAGGTATACATAAACAAAAGGCTTATGGCTAATTCATAAACAAAAGCTATATGGGTTTCAACTCGGTGGCAAAATGACGTTTCATAACGTGACATAGGAATTTCGTTTCTGTTCTGTAGGCTAAGATGAAGTTTGTTGCTATGTTCTGAGCATGATAGTAAGTGGTTACTTCTATGATTTGCTAGTTGTTAAGTACTTTGGATTTGAGTTTTATTTCCAAAACAATGGGATTGCCTTTGGTTCATTTTACAGATGAAAGAAAGTCATAAGAACAACACTTCTAAGACTAAGAAGATGAATATTTCTATTTGTTATCTGCATTCCATTTCAAGTGTACTAATCGTTATTGTTGAGCAAGGATTTGAGGTTTGAGAATGTAAGCTTCTTTCTAGAAAACTGGTCGAAGTATGGTAGAGAATTTTTGCTGGATTGGTATAGTAGTGATGGAGTTGCCTGTCATCCACATTAATATTTTTTGGTAAAGAATTATGCATATAAGTTTGGGAAGGAGTATATTTTACTTGTTTTAATTTCTTCTTTGCAGTGACGAGGGTGCTGTTGTAGTCGAAAATCCTGCACCAGCTTTAGGTGAGGATATGGACATCATGACAGCCTTGCAGCTTGTGCTTAGAAAATCACTTGCTCACGGTGGGCTTGCTCGCGGTGTACATGAGGGTGCAAAAGTTATTGAGAAGCACGCTGCCCTGCTTTGTGTCTTGGCAGAAGACTGTAACCAGCCTGACTATATTAAACTGGTCAAGGCACTTTGTGCTGATCACAACGTAGATTTGATGACGGTCCCAAGTGCAAAGACTCTTGGTGAATGGGCTGGTGTAAGTGCTTGATTTCGTTTTGAGAAGCATCTTTCTGGCTTATAATTAAAAAACCTCTGGTGATTTACTATCTAATTTAAGAAGCTTCTGCTGATTTGAACTTTATTTTTCAGAATTTTAATCTTTTGTTAGATGAGATGAAAGTTACTTGCAGCTTATAGACAATGTTTTGTTTCTAGTTCCTTGTTTGTCAATCCTACAAACTGTATTCTTGAGTACTCTTCCCTTGATTTTTTTTAAAAAAACTGTCTTTTGAGTTGTCTTTTGACTTCTCTAGGACTATGTATGGTACGGATGAATGTTATGAGTATGATGACATTTTGTCGCCCTTGAAACCTTTCCCTTATGATGATTTACATTTTAAGCTACTTTTTTGGTTGGATTGGAAAATCTAGAACACAGTTTTAGTTTTGAGGTTAAACCATTAGAACTATATCAAGTTGCTGATTCCTCATTATTGAGATGAGTCTTGGACTGTAATTTCCATTATGAATTGTTCTAAGGGTGATATGATTGGACTCTTCATGCAGCTGTGCAAGATTGATTCTGAGGGGAAAGCTAGGAAGGTTGTTGGATGCTCCTGTGTTGTAGTGAAGGTAAATTTGCAGTTGAATTTCAGATAAAAATGTTTTAAATTTCTGTTAGTCTAAGCTTTAATTTTGATCCATATGTTTGTGAATGGACATTTGCAGGACTTTGGTGAGGATCATCCCGGACTTCATACCGTGCGAGCACATATAAAATCAAATTGAGTATCAATTGTTCTGAATTTGATGTAATCTTTTGTTTTTCCATATTCATCAGTAGGGGTCCTTTATGACCATTTGTTGGTCTTACCCTAGAGTTTTTTGTCAGGTTTACAAGTATTCCCAAGCAAGATATTTGGCACTGTGTTTTATCTCTGTAACTTGGAGAAGGCACATCGAGTGTGGCGTCCAATTGAGTTATTACGTAATCCATCGAGCAGTCTGAATAATACCGTATTTAATTAGCTCTGTTCAATTGTTTGGAGCCTTTTAAGTAATTATACTCTGTTCAATTGTTTTTGTCGTTTGACTTAGTGTATTCTTAAATTTTTTAATTAAAGTTATTGAATGTCGATCACTTCCTATTTGTTCGTAATTCTGAGGGAACTCTTATTTAACAGTTGCTATCAACTACAAGTAGCTCTGATGCGTGTTATTGTTTTACACTAATGGTGTGTTGATGAGTGTTTGTAACTAAAATACTATTTCATATTCATCTTGTATAAAATAGTTAAGTAGGTGTTTATTTATTTGCATTTTGATGCATTTTAGAAAATATTTGAATGTCTTTTTTGTAAAAATGTTGTTAAATATCAAAATGTACTTTGAATAACAATATTATTATTCACATAAACTAGACATTTTCCACGTAGATAGTAAACAGATAGAAATGTAATCACTATAGCAAAGAAACAAATAATCTCTTGAAGGATGATTCAAGATAACATTTGATTTATATGTACAATGGCTTTATTATCAAAAGAAGGCCTACTATACATCATAATATATGATATCTTTGCAAGTCTATTTCCTTTCATTGTTTTCTCTTTTTACCTGATCAAAAAGAGGATTCTCATAATAGTTTAAAGTAATTATTTGAATAAAAAAATCATGTGAAATTTATAACAAAAATCACATCAATTCTGGTGGAAATCATACTATATAGAGTTTGATGCAAGTTTTTCTATGAGGTGACCCATTTATAAGTAGCAAAAGGTTTCAATGTGAAAGAGGGAATTAGGTGTTTTTACATATAGATTGTTTAGTAGGTAAATATAAAGCAGTTGTAAAACGTACTTAATACTCAAATTTTTGTCGGACATTAGTTTATGACACAAAAGTGATTCAATTCCGCAAGTGTGGTTTAGATTTGAGATGTTTTACTTGTCCCGTTCTATAAGGTTTTCGATTATAAAATATTATGTGTTGGCATCCTTCTGCTTGATTTATGTCTCTCTATCTCTCTCTGATTGATAGGCTCCATTGTTTTCTTTGTTTATATGAAGTTGATGGCTGATCTTACTTTTTGTTTCTTTTGAGCTTTAAAGATATTGGTCATCACGGAAATATGAGAGGGGTGGAGGGATTTGTTTGGAACATGTCACTTTTCAGTGGTTGTGTTATACGGAAGTTCCAGGCAAATAAGCAGGTACAATGAGAATTGAGAATCACATGTTTACATGAGATACCATTGGATATAATATAAAAATTAAAAAAAAAACATGTATTTGTTAAAAAATTGAGAGAGATGACACATAAAATGGTTTGTATAGTAATTGAATGGAAGTTGACTTGTCTAGTGCATTTTCTTTGCTCATGGGAAAAATACAAAATGGGTGCAAGAGTGGGTAGAAGGCTGTCTAGATTTGAATGAAAGAATTAATTAAAGGGCCATTTGTTCAATATTTAAGTCCAAAAATGTGATTTGCATAGATCGTATACAACAACAAAGTTTTCCCAAAATTAGCAACAACCCTTCTTCTCCTACTCTACTCCTCCTTTCTCACCAACCTTATATCCTAAATATATCAGTTACCTAATCGATTAGCTTCTGCTTTAGTTTTATCCACACTCACCACAACTATACCAACTTTTTCCTCTCTCTCTTATCCTATCACCATATTCACCAACTCTATCATGAACACTTAATTACAATTCTATGTACTTGCTTGTCTAATATATATATATATATATATATATATATGTGCTTTAAATTGCATCAAGTGTGCTACTCAATTTTGTGCTTGCGTTTCTTCAATCATGTTGCCCTAATAAATACTTTGATATTATTTTTATGATACTAATTAAAAGATGTTTATTAAAAATATATTACTATAAGTTATAATGAAATATAATAAGGACAATGTCATTACTAAAATATAATCACTAAAATTGGGTATGAACACTTCGAATTGCCACACATGTTAATTATACATATTTTAACTGACATATAACTATTTCATTTAAGTTGTAAATTATAAGTTCGAGTAATTTTGTTAAGAAGATTACAATTGATATGATTTAGTTGTAGGGAAATTGCCATGGAGAGACCCTTGTGATAGACTTTAACCAAATAAAGACCCATGTGATAGACTCAATGATATTAAGATCTTGTGAAAGACTTATAGAGTAAAAGACTTATTTAGAATTTATAATGAAATAATTCTATTTGAGTCCCACTTCTAAACTTTCTATGCAAACTCACTCTCGATGGTCACTCCCCTCTGCGAAAGACTTCTCCTACAATAGACTCCTCTTCTCTGCGAAGGAATTCAAAGCCCTTCTTTGTGAACTCGTAAATTCCATCTTTGCGAAATCCTTCTCTGCAAAACCCAAAATCTTTTGAAACTATTCTTTGCGAAGTGAAACCCTTCTCTGCGATTTCCTTCGACAATAGTCCACGGAACACTTAAATTCGTTATTCTCAGAACAATGAGATTGCCATCGAAGCTCTTCACAAAGCATTGAGATTGCCGTTGAATCTCTTCATGGAACACTGAGATTGTCATTGAAAACCCTAGTCCATCGAAGTCGCGCAATTGCTGTTTGAAACTTGAGGTTAGTAGATTTTGATTTCATCTTTTCAAAAATTGCTATGCTTACTAACTTACTGATTCTCATTCTCTTATAGTATACTTACTGGCTTACTGATTCTCATATAGTATGCTTATTGATTCTCAAGTGCAAGTACTAAATTTGCTAAAATATGTGAAAGATTGTGATTGCAAAACACCCAAAGTGTAGGGCCAAAAAATGTTGAAGAAATTGGTAAAAGCTGTTAAAGTTCTCGTCCTAATCCTCTAGAGAAGGGTTCGTGTCACCTAAACTCTTCTTTTTTTTGTATGGCTAATGAAAAAATATGAGAAACAAAAGAAAAGAATACAATAAGGGGAACAGTTGTTCGGTGGTCTTCTAGTACTGAATATGATTATAATTAAAAAAATACACATCAACTTGTTATCACACTGCATGAATCAATTGAAACTAAGAGGCAAATATTTTTATGTTGGGTTTATGATATGTATGACTGTTGCAAGCTCTTGCATCTTTGGTCATAAGCTGTGAAATCTCTTAAAGAAAGCAACTTATTTAAGTCAAAAGTCATCCCTGATATGATGCATATAGGCTTGTGATTTAAGTTGTACCTCCCTCACCAATATTGCAGCTGTAAAAGAGAGCAAATGGTGTTGATGGAGATGATAGGGATAAACTTAGTTGCCTTTTGGAAGACAGAATAAGAAGAAGAAAGTTAGATACTTGGTGTTAAGCCCAAACCCCCAATCAATCCAGTGCATAGGTGACTTATAATGTCACCATACAAATTAGGCATCACCAGTACAACTTTGGTTATTTCTCTGAGTTGTGAATGAATTTTAACTTTTGCTCAGTCCTGATATCACTGTCTATATTCTAAGTGGATGTCATTTAGTCACTGGCATGATTTCCTATCAAATTGTATGACAAATAACAGTTATGGAAAGTTGAGTTGGTTGAACTGTATGTACTATATGATAAAGATTATTTATATGTTACTCCCGCTGGAGAATATATAAGTAACATGAGGAAAGAAGGACAAGTAATGGAGAGCACTGGTTTTTTGTTGTTGATGTCTGTGATAAAAAATTGTAAATACTGAAATTATCGGTTGCTAAATATACCAAAATTGTTAAATATATTCGGTTATTTGACATTCATTTTATTGTGTACGTCTAGGTACGATTATGGCATATTTGCGTTGAAGTTTGTGTGTTATGTGTTGGTCAAGACTTATTTGAATGTCATCCCTTCATATGGCCATTCTGTAGATGGTTCTCAAGAGCATAAGGATGAGGCTCATTCTAATTCTCAAGATGATGTTGAATAATATGGTTCAGAAAAACCTAGGAGATATCCTTCGAAGAAACGAGAAATAAATGTTGATGGAAAGAAGATGTGGTATGTTTGCGTTGAAGTTTGTGGAGTTGTTGTGTGTGGGTCAAGACTTATATAGATGTAGTCAAAGTAGAATGACTAAGCTTCGAGAGATTATGACAGTTGATATTTCTTATCATGAGCATGATATTAAAACTCTAGATTTTAGGATATTTATTATATTATTAGAGAGTTTAATTGTATATGATGTGAATCAATATTAATGTATTGGAACTTTCATAATGTAAATCATGAAATACATATAATGTAAATCTGCCTGGATATTTGAACTTTTATAATGTAAATCACTATACTCATCAATGTTTGGATATTTGTTGGAATCTGCCTGGATATTGTTAACACTGAATCTGTCTAGATATTGTGAATCAATGTTGTTCTGTTTCTGTAAAAAATATTGTTGTTTTGGATGTCATAATTTTTTATTTTGACACAAAACTGCTAGACCATGGTCAAGCAGAATATTTTCTGCTAGATCATGGTCTAACGAGCTAACATGAACAAAAATAATTGTGTTTTGAGATGACTTATATTGTTAATTCATGTTGTTTGTGATGTCATAAATTCAAACCACATCTTACCATGTTTCTGTTGCTCTGCTAGACCTGGTCTCGCAAACAATATTCTGCTAGACTGTGGTCTAACAAATACTAATTTTAACACAAAACTGCTAAACCATGGTCTAGCGACCTAACGTGAAAAAATACTTGTGTTTTGAGATGACTTATAGTGTTGATACATATTGTTTTGGATGCCATACTTTCAGACCCCATATTGCCTTGTTTTTGTTTGCACTGCTAGTCCATGGTTTAACAAAATATCCCGCGGTCTAGCAAGTGTTAATTTTAGCACAAAACTGCTAGACCATAGTCTAGTAGAATATTTTATGCTAGACCATGGTCTAGCGATGTGGCATGAAAAGAATATTTGAGTCACATAATATAAATAATTGAGTTACATCATTATCATCATCATCATTATCAACATATTTACAAAGCATGTTTACATACAAAAATGTTTTGATCTATTAACAACTTCATCTTTCCTTAACATCTTTACAACTATTAACAAAGCATATCTACACCTATGGAATCCTACTGTGAAACATTTTACACAAAAAATGCTTTGATCTATTAACAAAAAATCATCACCATTAAGCCACAGACTGTCTTGGTGAGAAACGGATCGGCTTTTTACAAGTCCGCCTATCATGGCTAGCCCACCACATCTACCACACCTCTTTCATTTACGTGCTTCTCCAATCGAAGATATTCTTTCCTCCCACGTCTTCCAGATGGTCGTCTACTATTTGGGGGCAACACTGTAACAAATCTAACATCATCTGATACTTGCCAATCTTGTCGACTACCAACTGGATAAATAGACTCAAGAACTTCATACGTAGCCGATGTAATGAGCGGTCTAATTTAAGAATCGATCACAACTTCTGTCATAGTTTTTCAAATGTATAATATTTGAACATATATATCGCCTTCGCTGGAGTTGTAGTCACATGCTTAAAGCATTCATCTTTACTTACCCATTCTCCTCCAAACATTAACACTATTCATATTTCTTCCATATCTGAAAGATTTGACAATTCAAACATTTAAATTTAATATAATTGTGATGATAACAAGCTTACCAATAACTAGAAGTCAAACAGTCTATCAGTTTAGTCTAGGAATCTAACAATAAAGAAATCGATTAGGATATTGATGTTTGCTACACTTAAGCTTAAATGTGTATGAGTAAAGATTAATTTATAATTAAATTCCACTCAATTGTATGAATATTATAGTCTAGCAGTCTAGCCATATCCTATACTGCAATCTAACAATCTAGTCAAGCAGTCTAGCCGTGTAGCAATCTAGTCTAATAGTCTAGCAGTTTAGCAGTATACTAGATTATAGTATAACATTATGTAACCAAACCCATTATATCAATCCATATAAATCAGTAATATAAAAGTTTGATTTTTCTATATACATATTGTATTTTTCTAGCTTAAATGCACAATAACTAAGTGAATATCTAACAAAAACATTCTCAACAAAGTCATAAGCTTAGTAGTGTACCTCTTTGATAATCCAAACACCACTATGCAAAATATATTCTTTGGAGTCCACCGTCTTCTTTCTAGAACCACCTTACAATTGTTGATGGTAAACTTAATAAGTTTAGAGTTTGTGATAGTGAAAGATATGAGTGAGAGTTTGCATCAATGGAGGAAACGTGTGAGAGATTGAGTGAATATATGATAAAATACAAAGAAAAAAGAGAAAGAGAGAGGGGTCCATGTGAAGAAGATGAAAAAATGGAGAATACGAAGAGAAGAGAACCCCAAATGGGAGGGAAAATAAAATAAAGAGAAAGGGAAGTAAGTGAGAAATTGTGGGGTCCTTGGGTCTTAAAATAGAAATGGCACAATTGACTCTTTACTATATAGAAAGCCAAATTTAACTAAAAGTAAGAGAGAGGTCTTTATATCGTTAAATACTCTCTCAAAGGTCTGAACCTAAAAATTTCTCTTAGTTGCACTACATTAGACATGTGCTTCTATAGCACACTACAACAACGTTTTCTATCAAAATGCTAAGAGAAGCTGGCGCGGGGACAAAAATTACCCAACCCACCTAAAATCGGACCCTCTTACAACTCTATCTTTTAATCTCTCTTTCTCTCAGCTTCAACCTCTCTTCGAATGGCGAAGCCTAGTGCTCTTAGGGCTTAAGAATCTCACTATTTCATCTTTCTCTCTAGAAGCTCTATCTGGTGAACCTCTCTCTGGTGTATCTCTCATGAAGCGTCTCTCTAGTTCAACCCTTACTTCTCTTTGCGACGAAGCCCCGTGCGTCTCTCTTTACCGAATGAAATCTTCCCTCCTAACCACGTCTCTCACAATAGCTCTCTCTTTAACAAATAGCTATTCTCACCAACATGAGCTCTCTTGTAGTTCACTCTCAAAGCTCATAAAAGCTCGTCTGGAGAACCCCCATCTCTCGCTCAGCTACTTCAATTTCATAGTTCAGAACCAGATGTATGGGTTTCATTCTCAAATTCTTGTTTAATTTTAGTGATTTTCGTCTGATTTTGTGTTCCTGTGTTCCCGATTTTTGGGCATGAGTAAGTTTTGAAATGAAAACTCCTGATTTCTTGTCTTGGTTCTTTGTAATCGGTAAGTTAATTAAGGCCTGTTTGTTCAATATATTTATGGTTTGCATTCTTATTTTCGGTAAGTTAATTAGCTCTGAAAGCTAATTAATCTGTAGCTGGACTGTGAATATTTAGTGTTGCATAGATTGTGTTTCTTCTTTACAGCTCCAAACTCTTGAGGGATCATTAAAAGCTTACAATTGTTTCTCTTAATTGCAGTTTTATATATCTTCTTGATAGTTTAATTTTCGTTTTTAACTCATTAATCGATTTAATGGTGATCTTGTATATGTGGAAATTGATTGATGTTCTTACATTATCTTTTATCCATATGACAAGCTGCATAGAGAGAAGTAATGTTAGATGGTGAGAATAACTTAAACCCTAATATTTTTTCTTACACTCTTACAATGAGAGAAGTGTTACCTGTTAGCTAGTCTAAACATTTATGGAACTTAAGAGCAATGAAGGAGGATTATCAATGACTGCTAGGTAGTGGAAAATGTAATATAATGTATCACTGCATCCTATGTCAATATCTTTCATCCCACTTTTTCTCTCTTTAAAAGCGGAAGATATTGAGTACATCATTAGGCAAATCGTCCATGAAAGTTTCCTTTAAGAGTACATCGCTTTCAGAACTAAAAGCATTGCTTTCACACTCTTTCTGTCATTTATAGAGAGAGAGAAATGGTAGGCATGCTCTAGTGCAACCTATCCATAAAGGCATGCCTAGGTTGGAGGCAAGACACTACATTTCTATCTACGAGAATGATCCATCACATAATGATGTTCTTCTTACATTTTCAAAACTTGATTTTAACATGCTACATAAACTTTACCAAGAGGAACTTGGTGAAGTCACAAGGTAAATTTCTTTGACTATCTCAGCCCCACCATTATATTCGTTTAGGATATACTTGAAATTACTTTCTAAACTTCATATCTATTTTTTTAAAATAAAAAAAACTTGATAAACTGATAAATTCTTTTATAAAATTCAGCTGAAAATTCAATGAATGGAAGTTGATTTAAAAAGAAAAAGTTTGAAAAATCCTTTTTTTTAGAGAAACATTTGATAAGTGTACACCATCATATATATGACCAAAATCAAATGTCAGGTGGTGGAAAGAATTGGATTTGGGGAGAAAGCTATCATTTGCAAGAGACAAGGCAGTGGAAAGTTACTTTATTGACTAAAGAATTGCACTGATAATAATTATGGATGATATATATGACACGCATGCCACATTTGAAGAACTTGTAATCTTCACTGATGTAATAGAGAAATGGGATAGAAGCATTGTAGACCAATTTCCACAATACATGAAAGTGTTTTATGAGGCTTTATTAAATTCTTATGAAGAATTTGAGAGAGATATTGGTTTGGAAGGAGGAAGCTATCACATTCACTATGTAAAAGAAGCAGTATGTAGAATCTCTCTCAAAGTTTGAATTATATATAATGTAACTATCGTATTCTCTAATTCTTTCCCCTCTCTCTTTCCTCTTTGTGTTTTGCGAGTAATAGATAAAAACGCAAGCCAGGTCTTATCTTGCTGAAGCTATTTGGTACCAAAAGGATATACACCAACATTGGACGAATATTTGAAAGTTTCATTGGTATTAGGTTGTCGTCACTTGTTCGCAACAATATCATTCCTTTGTATGACAGAGATTGTAACAAAAGAGGCCTATGAATGGGTGGAAAATGAACCAAAGATTCTTAAAGCTTCTTCCCTTATTGGTAGGCTCATGGATGACATCCTTACTCACAAGGTATCATCTAATTATCTTAACATGTAGCTACTGGCTAGATTGTTCACATTAATGTTTCTTGTAGAAACGTCAAAGAGTTGCCTGATTTATTAATTCAAGGTTCTTTTTCACGGTTGCTAAATTTTTTTATGTACTTCACTTTCAGAACTAAAAGTATTGCTTTCACACTCTTTCTATCATTTATAGAAAAAGAGTATAAGAGGACATAGTGGAAGGAGATGATGCTTACATTGAGATAAGGGTCTTGCTTTCCCCGAGTTATGGTGGGTGTTTATGTATGTCTTGCGATTCTTGATGCTCTAATTGCTTGTTATTATAGTTTGACTTCAATTAAATAGAAAAGTTAGGAATGTTAAAGAAGATCAAACTAATAATTACATTAGTATATCTTTGAATCTTCATACCAACAAAGAAAATGATAATTAGTTTTGTGATATGAACCTTGATATGTTTTTTGAAGTATTTTTTGGACATTTGATATTATGTTTGATGTGGACCATTTTTTCCATAAACCAATGCACAAGGAGTGAACTACATGCTAAACTCTAAACTTGGTAATAGGGAAATGAATGATAGTATTTTTGCATTTCCATTGTTAAGAATTTTTGGTAAAATCATTGATAAGGTAGAATTACATGGTATGGTGAAATGGCATAATGTTAAATGCTTTTAAAATGGACATTTGTTCTATACTCCTTCAAAACCTGTAGTATGATTTCATGATTTTTCTGTAGTTGCTGTTTGTAGTTTCCAATAACGAGAAGATGATAAGGTTTTCTTTCATTGCATTTTCTATGTAATAAGGAAATCTGTTTATTTGTTAAGTATGTGATGTATAACATCTCATCTTTTATTGATATTCTGCTTGGCGTGTATTTGCTCAAATTTTAAGTACGTCAAATTTCTTTTGGTATTCTGCTTCTCAATGTCTTTTCTCAATTTATTGTGGGTTAAGCATTTAAATAATTTTCTTTACTTTAGTATTCTGCTACTAGTTTAAGCTTGATCTATCACTTATGTATGAAAAGTCTCGGATCTTTGAAATTTTGGTTAGAATGTCTTATTACTTTATTAGGCAGGAGTTGAAATATGTGGCCTAACGTTGTCAACGTAATGAGAAACAATGCCATATAACATAGTCAATGGCATTTGTATTGGATTTGTTTATGTTGGTAGGGTTGGATTTTGAATAAATGTTAAATTTTTCTTCTATAATGATTAGTATTGTGAGAGTTAAAAATGTGGGTTGACTTAATTTGTGGACATGATTGAAATGTTGGATTAAAATGTTAGATTTACATATGTTTGGCTTGCACTTCACTACTTCCATTTGATAGCTTGGAGAAGTTGTTGGACTTGTTATGCTTACTTTTCTGGTCATTTTGTTGATGGTAGCTTAAAATCCATTAATGGGGGTTGAATTCAAGCAAATCGAAATCAGAATGCGGAGAAAGTTGAGGCAGTATCGAATACTAGCCATTTTTTAATCTATAGAAGCCTTTTTTTTTCAATTTATGATTGAACATCGGTAATGTGGGGAGTGGCATGAACTTCACTAATATAAATATAAGTTATGTATGCAATAGGAGGTTGTTGATCATTTAGATTGTACTATTTGGAATAGGAGGCTTGCTCCTTCATCTGAATGGATCATCCATATTTTGGTATAACACTTTGATCTTGTCCTGAAGTATCACCAAGGCAATTACCTTTGCCACCCTCTTCACTAAGAAAAACCATCAAGTGGACCTCCACCTTCAGTACCTAGATATGAATTTATACTAGATTTTACTTTGTTGGATAAATTATTTTTACTTGCTCTATGTAAAAATCAATATGTAATTACCATTTTGAGCTGTGATTTCTAGTAGACAATTAGTATGTAACAATTTTAATTAATTAAATAAAATAATATGTGATTTTGTTATTTCGTGATATTTTTTGAAAAGTTATTTATTTTTTATATTTGTACAATTGTAAGTATAAGTAATAAAAAAGTTATAAAAAATATTTAATAATATTAACAAAACATTAAGTAATGAAAAATGCTATGAAAGACCTACAATAGCATTTATAAAACTCTATGAAAGATTTACGGTATCATTTATTAAAATGCTGTAAAAGATCTACTACAGCATTTATAAAACGCTATGAAAGGCTTTTTATAGCGTTTTTAAAATGCTATGAAAATCGTTTGATTGTGTTTAAAAAACGCTATAAAAAGCCTTAAAAACGCTATTGTAGGATTTTTTATAGCGTTTAAAAAATGCTATCATAGGTGGAGAACTTTTAATAACGTCGGTATACATAACGTTTTCAGAAACGCTATTGAAACCCTATGATAATGTTTTTTGACCGCTATCGTAACTTTTTTTTTGGTGTAGTGTTGTATTCCTACCTAAATTTTGGCTGGCTCAATACAAAAGTTCAAATACAGTTCGAACCACAAATATGAGTACCTAAAATAGGAGGCAACAATTCTAAGCTTTACAGAAGCCATAGAAAGAAGGCTATGGCTCAATCCATATTAAAGATATAGTAAACTACAAGCTCATTACATGCGTAAGGAAAACTCAAGATGCACATCTTAATCCGCATCACAATAAGCTACCACGGAAGGCACAAGCTTTAACCCGAGCATGCAAGAACGACCCAAACTCACAAATCCAAGCCGGAGGTATTGTGACGCACCTTGAAGACCCAGACAAAGAGCTCTTGTGCCAGACAAAAGGAAGCATGTTCATTGGCTGGGAGAAATTGAATGACGCACAATTAACGCTCTCACAGCCAGCGACTCACCTAAAGAAGAATGTGATCTCTAATGCCCAGGGGCTTCCTAGCCAAAAAATGAGAAAATGCTTGAAGGAACAGAATGTGCAGCCAATCACTGTGCACACAATAGCCACTCGTCACCATATAATACGGAGGTATTGAGGAAATAATCCCACATTGGTTAAGTAGAAGTATTGACCGGCTAAGAATATAAACTTAAAATAACTCTCAACTCTCAAATTAACTTTTGAGTTGAGTTAGATTCTAAAACTTTAACAAGAGTCAAATTCTCCAAAATAAAATTTTCCAAACACGTGTCAAAATTTTGGCCTCCATGAATCGTCTATAAGAGGAGTTAGATGCAAGCTTGATGGAACAAAAGATATTCAGATAAAATATTCTATTGATCTCTCAGTTAGAGCTTCCATGAGTGAAACCAGAAGCTAGCATAGCTGAACCATCCTCATTCAAGCACTCTGTTTCAGTAGCTTTTCTCTAATGTATTTCATGTTATGATAAAATTTTGTTTGTAAAATTCAACACACAACTGGAAAACTTTTTATTCATAGCATTAGAATATAGCGTTTTTAATTGTGTAGATATCTTTTAAACATTAAATAAATGGGTTTTTAATGAAAACGCTTTAAACTATGAAAAACGGTCAAAACAGTGATTTTCACGAGGTGCTGATTAAAGACGCTCATATTTTTTCATTTTTGTTCAACGCTTTACCCATTCCCCTCAAAACGAAAATACTCCAAAAAACTTCAGAGTTTTTTTTTGGTTGATGGTGATTGTGTAAGTTTTAAAACTCGGGGTGCTAAATGAAAACTGAGTAGTAATTAATACATGACGCCTCATTGTAATTTTATTTTAAATGATCGTTTGTTTCTCATTGTAATTTTATTTTAAATGATCGTTTATTATGTGAAATCTATAATAATCATCGTAATTAAATTGTTGATAGTTGAATTAGTAAAAATTATTTTGATAAAAAATATGATTGATACATTTAATTAAACGTTGAGATTAACTCGGTTTTTGCTGCATTTGTACCCGAAAAAGCAGCCATTTTGACCGACATTTCTTTTGGACTCATTTTTTTGAGTCACCTTACTAGGCCAGCGCTTGGCGCAATGATGCTGGATACCATATTGGATTTGTGTGGAATATGTGTCAATATGACATTGAGTGAATATTATGTATATTTGAATGAATATTTTAGTAATTTTTACGGTTTGACTCAAAATCAATTTATCTCATAACATTATATTTTTAAGATGAAAGTATATTTTAACACCGTTTTAATAGAAGTTTGGATGGATGAGGGTTTGTTGATTAACTGAAAAAGTTTAGGTACAATAACAAGGATATTGAAGTTTAAGAGCGTAAATTAATCCGCGTTAAAGTTGAGAGTCCATTAGAATAATATGGCTTCATTTTTATTCCTAACTTTGTTTGTCAAAACTTTTGACATGCATATAATTAAGTCCTTATCATCTATCCATGAGTAAAATATTATAAATATAATGGCAGATGAAAATGTAAACTATAACTTAACACAATTGATCAATCTAGTTAGCAATGTGTCAAGTAAATAAATGTCTTTGAGTTAACGACTTGTCGTTAGCATAGAGGTTTGTGTGGTGTAAATGATTTTTTCAGTATAAAAAAGTTTTTTATGAATGAATAACAAAAAAAATTTAGAGATAGAATGAGAGAATAAAGACACCATAATTTATGGGAAAAACCTTTAAATGAAAAAAAATTACAGGAAAACTTTTGATGTTATATTGTATTTTAGATTTTACATCATTGTATCGGTCTCAGTATCCATTTATGTTGTTACACATGGCTTTATTCATAGGCTTTCTACTGATTATAGAATATAATCAAATCCCATAAAAAATAAGATTATCAGATTATTCTCCTAAAATTGAGCTTGTCAACATTAACAACTAAGTAAATCTTGACCGTATGATCAATCTAATAGTCTTGATTAACTTCTCTTTAGATTGTCACGTTGACAAGTCATGTATTTTCGTCTAGTTGGTCTCCTCTTCATAAACGTCTCCCATTACACTCAACATAATTTTATTCGTTAAAGTGTAATGATTACTATTACGTCTGCCAGTTTTCTTTTCTCACCCGCTTCTTGGAAACATGCGACATATTTTTTCTAGACAACTTCTTGCTTGTTCGTCGTCAGTGGTGGTTTTTCCTTTTCTGTCTACCATTACGTTATTCTGTTCTCCTTTACAAATTGCTTTGCGGTTGTCGAGCAACTTTTTGGTCAGTTTACTGTTTATGATGATTAATCCTCCTTCATTTGTTGTTATGTCTTTTCGTTCCTTTCAATACAGGCTCATTGATAGAGTTTTTTCCAATTTCTTCACTATATACTCATTGAAAGAGTTTTACCCGTTTTCCTCACCACATGCTCATTGATAAAGTTTCTCCCGTTTCTTCATTTTTCTTTTCTTTCTCTCGTACTTTAAGATTTGTGACAAAAATGTTGTACAAGAACAATAACATAATGATTTCTTGAAATGAGTAAGGAGTGAGTGTACCATTTCATAATTTCATCATAAGGGTTCGAGAGTATGACTTATAAATTGTCCATTCCAAAGACTTACGTTTAAATAAAGAACCATGACCCCGTCTTCATTCTAAGAGAAAGACTTACGAACTGTCCACTCTCAAGGACTTAGCTTCAAATAAAGAACCATGACCCCATTTTACTTTTAAAAAACATGTGCAAATTTTTTCTCGTTTTCCATGTTACAGACTCATTGGTAGAGTTTCTCCCGTTTTCATATTTTTCTTTTTTCTTCGATAAAAAAGAATCACTTTGTTTGTGCAAATTTTCTTCTATTGTACTCTCTTTTTTGTTGTACTTCATTAAAAAACTTAGCGAAATTTGGGGATTAAAATCGATATTGTGCCGACTTCAAGCTTTCAACGAAATTCATTCTCAAACACTTATGAAACTTTTGGCTCCAAGTTCTCTTGAGAATAACTGTTTCTTTCTGGTTGTGAAATCCGTTTCCGAGGATAAGTCTTTAATTTCGTATAGAGGTAAAGACTTATGAACTGGTTGTTCCTAAAGAATCACTTAGGTTCAAATAAAGAACCATGATACCATCTTCATTCTGGAGAAACTTATGAACTTCCTGTTTTATAATGACTTAGGTTCAAATAAAGAACCATGACCCCGGTTTCATTATGAGATAATGACTTATGAACTACCTGCTCCCAATGGCTTGGGTTCAAATAAAAAACCATGACCTCATTTTCTTTGAGAGAATGACCTATGAATTACTCGCTTATAAGATTTATGTTCAAATAAAGAACCATGGCACCGTATTCATTTGCCCACTCCCAAGGACACAGGTTCAAATAAAGAACCATTGTCTCATTTTTTTAGAAACCTATGAATTTTCCGCTTCCAAGGACTTAGGTTCAGATAAAGAACCATGACCCCGTCTTCATTCTAAGAGAAGAACTTACGAACTGCCCGCTCCCAAGGACATAGGTTCAAATAAAGAACCATGGTACATTTTTCTTTGAGAGTATGACTTATAAATTGTCCGCTTCCAAGGACTTACGTTCAAATAAAGAACCATGACCCCGTCTTCATTCTAAGAGAAAGACTTACGAACCGTTTGCTCTCAAGGACTTAGCTTCAAATAAAGAACCATGACCCCATTTTACTTTTAGAAAACATGTGCCCCTATTTTCTTCGAGTTATTCGCTTCCATAGACTTTGGCTTTTGCTTATTTTGTTCAAAGCTTTATGACGTGTCCGTTCTCAAGGACCTAGGTAAAATGACCCTATTTATTTTCCATATTTCCAAGAGAAGATTTTTCTCGTTCTCAATATCTTAGGCAACAAGACCGCCGATCTTTAATTTTTACATTTTAGAGAGAAGGTATTTCCCGCTCTCAAGGGCGTAGGTTAAAGGACCACCGACCTTGTTTTTCACATTTTAGAGAGAAGATTTTTCCCGCTTTCAATGGTTTAGGCCAGAAGACCGCCCATTTTTAATTTTCACATTTTAGAGAGAGTTTATTACACTCTTAATGGCTTAGGCCACAAGATCGCCGACCTTGTTTGTTGCATCGAAGAAGAGAGAGGTAGAGAGTTGCCACTAAATATTTGTCTTGTAAGTTCAGGTTAACTTTGCTCTAAAGCGGTCTGCACGTACCATGCCATAGATTTTACTCGAAAGCCCCAAATTGAATTCCAAATTTTTTCCAAGAAATTGATTTCCATATCTTATAACATATGATTCACCAAGTAATTGGCTTCCAATTGATACAACATAATTTTCGAAATCGTTGGTTCCGCATAATCTTCTTTCATGAACAATCTTTATGAAAATTATCATAACCTTTGATTGGGAACTCCAAATCAAGCTCTGAGAAATTCTATAGGAAGTAGACATCCATATCTTTCCAACAATATATAATTTGTTATGTAATACTATCTAATCCATACAGTATAAAAATTAAATATGAAAGTGTGAATAGCCTTACTTTTCTGAGCAATATGTACAATAATTACCGCAACTTTGGATAGAAAGCTACAAACTGAATTTCGTACAATTCCCCCAAAAGTATACTTTCATATATTTATGAGGGTATACGAATTTCATGTGATTCTCTTCCAGCAATATGGTTTAATTTTGAAAGTGACTGTTTTGCATAATCTGCTTTCCTGAAAATTATTATAACTTTTGTTCGGGAGTTCCGAATCGAGTTTCACAAAATTTTCCAAGAAGTAGATGCACATATATTTCTAATGATATGTAATGTACTATGTAATTCTATTTAAATTGATACAGTTCGAAAATTAAATTAAAAGAGCGTGAATATGTTTACTTTCCTGAACAGCACCAACAAAAACTATCATAACTTTTTATCGAAAGCTCCGAATCGATTTCCGTACAATTATCCAAAAATTAGACTTCCATATTTTTTGGATGATATTATTTTCCATGTAATTCAATTCCATATAGTACAGTTGAATTCTCGAAATTGAATGTTCTGCATGATCTCCATTCCTGAACAACCTTCACAAAAGTTAGCATAACTTCTACTCGGGAGCTCTGAATTGAGTTTCGTAAAATTCTTCAAGAAATATACATCCATATATTTCTAACGATGTATTATGTATCATGTAATTCTGTTTAAATATATATAGTTTAAAAATGAAGTTTGTGTAATATGAATATATTTACTTTCTTGAATAGCATGTGCGAAAACTACCATAACTTTTGATCGAAAGCTCCGAATTGATTTTCGTAAAATTCTCTAAAAAGTAGACTTTCATATCTTTATAATGATATAATATTTGCCATGTAATTCTCTTCCAAAATTTTCCATCTCCGTATTTGGTTGCCGTACTCATAGTCATTTCCGTTTCCATTTTCGTTGTCGTTCCCGTGGTCGATGTCGTACGCGTTTTCCGTATTTGGTTGTCGTACTCATTGCCATTGCCGTTTTTGGTTGCCGAACTCATTTTCATTTCCCTTTTTTCTTTCGCTTTCATTTCTACTTGCACTTTCATTTTTGAGGGGGCGTTTGATTTGATTTGAAGAGTTTTGGAAGGGATTTCTCGAGTTTTTCTCACTCCCAATGAAAGCACTAAAATGTAAAAGATTTCTTTGGTATGGAAAACCCTCTAGGAATGAATAATAAATATAATAATTTAGGGAGAGAATGAAAGAATAAAAACACATAATTTATGTGGAAAACCTTTTAAGGGAAGAAATATCACTCGAAGACTTCTGATGTTATATTGTATTTTAGGGTTTTACATCATTGTATCAGTCTGAGTATTCATTTATGTTGTTACATATGCCTCTATTTATAGGCTTTCTACTGATTACAGAATATAATCAAATCCCACAAAAAATGAGATTATCAGAATATTCTCCTAAAAATCGAGTTTATCAACATTAACAACTAAATAATTCTTGATCGTTTGATCAATCCAATGGTCTTGATTAACTTTTCTTTGGATTTTCACGTTTTCAATTCGTTTACTTTCGTCTGGTTAGTCTCCTCTTCATAAATGCCACGTTGATCCTATGGTTCTTGCTTTATCTTCTATTCAATGGTGTCTCTAGTCTAGATCTTGTCACGTGTTATGTGAGATTTTGGTTGGTCATGCAGTATGTGATATTACTGCAGATTTTTTAAAGTAAATTGTGTTGGGTTATCCCACATCGGTTGTGGAAGAGAATGATAATCAGTTTATAAGTATGAGAAAAAGTCTCACCTCTCAAATTAACTTTTGGGGTTAAAAATACCCAACAACACCAAATACTGGTATCAAAGTCATGTCTAAGTTTATCCAACAAATCTTCACTTCAATCTAGGTGAAGTGAGTTGTTATCTCCTTGACTCACGACCTGATGTATGACGATCCGGGTGCGAGTCGATGGTTATTCAACTTAGAACCCGATGGTTGCTTAATCCGGGTAGAGTGAGTCAATGGTTATCCGACTCAGGACCATATGTGTAACGGGAAATATTGTTGGGGTTATCCCACATCGGTTGTAGAAGATACTGGTAATCTGTTTATAAGTGTGTGAGAAATGCTTACATCTCAAGCTAGTTTTTGGAGTTGAGAAGGCCTAACAGTACCCAACAATTACGGAAATTGTAGTATTTAACCATTCTAGTAGGGTGCTATAGTTTTTAGTTATTTTTAAAAATAATTAAGTTAATAACTAAGTTAGTTTGACCATAACTTTATATTTCCACTCCACCATTCTCTAAGACAATTAATATTAATATATTTATTATATATTAAATAAATGACTAAACATAGTCATGTATCATGTAGAAGTAATCTTTAGATTTTTAAAAATCTAACTGAATTGTTCTTTAACAGATTTCAAAAATGTTCTTTAAGTTTTCTTATCTAATGGAAATAAAATTGTGAGACTAATAATACCAAAAATTAGTAAGAAAAAAAGTATATACATGATATATGTAAAAAAAAATCTGATTATCACTAATAATACCAAAAATATTGATTTAACACACTTTCATTTATGACACAAAATTCACAATGTTATTATGTATATGAGATATGTCGTATGACAAAATAGGAATAATATGACCTATGTAATTATTTTCATTACTTATATCTAACATATTTATTGGTCTATTTTATTTCTATAAATACTTCATTAATTAATGAAAATAATTATTTATAAATATATTCTGTTATAATTAGTTACATAATTTTTTCCGTTAAATGCATGGTTTTACGGGGAATTAGTTGTGATTTTTAGATAAGTACATATTTAATAATAAAATAAATAAATATAAATACAAAACNAGATAATGAAATATATATATTTATATGGATTACAATAATTATTTATATAAAGATTAAACTATTTAAGAATATATAATAATTATGCATTAAATTATTCAAAAATTCATCATTACTATGATAATAATGGTTATGGGTGTTTCCCCGAAAATGACTCAACAACACATGTCAATAGGGGTGAAAAAATTGTTACCGAACCGAACAAAAAATGATCGGTTCGGTCGGTTATAAAAGTTAACTCGGTTTGGTTCAAAAAATATTACTGACGAACCTTAGTTTCGGTTCAGTTCAAAAAATTATGTGATTTTGGATCGAACCGAACCGAACCGAACCTCCTATACAAAACGACGTCGTTTTATACCCCAATGATGTTTCTCTTCTATTCTCTTCAATACGAAGTTTGTTTTACATCTCTAACCACATATATAAACTGAAAAATTAGGGTCAGCCTCATTTTTTCCTTCTCTCAAAAGACAAAAATGCAGTAGTCCTCTATATCTCTCTCATTTTCTCTAGGTTTTACGAATCTCCTTCACGAGCTGCTTCTTCTTCGTGAGTTCTTCTTGGAGAATCCTTGAAGCTGAAACCTCTTCGCGAAGTCCTAGAGGTTTGTGTGAATCGCGAACTGCTTCTTCTTCTTCAATTCTTCGCAAAATCACGATCTGCTTCTTCTTCTTCTTCTTCTTCTTCTTCTTCAGTTCTTCTTCGTGATTCCTTCTTCCTCGCAATTCCTTCTTCACGTTTTAGATCTGTTTACTAATTTATATTTTGATTTACTGCTATGCATTCTGATTTGCTCTATGTTTATATCTATTTGTTGCTCTTCGGATTCATGCTCTTAGTCTATTGGATAGGGTTAGGCTGATCATTACATTTACTCCATCCCTCTGATTCCTTCTTTACTTTTTAGATATGGTTTTACTGATTTACCTTTAGATTTGCTGCTCTGCGTTTTGATTTGCTTGGGTTAATTTACATTGTTTGTGGAGATTTTCTGTCTCGTTACAATTTTTTGAGCATTTTTCTGATTCGTAATACTAATTTCATGAAATGATTTGTTTTCTGATTTGTATGGAATGTGAAACGATTTGTTTTTTGAGCATTTTTCTGAAACAATTTATTTTATGAGCATTTTTCTTTCTGATTTTTCTGAATCTCTGCGTTTAAGATAGGTGTTTTTTGTCTGATCTTCTGCATTAGGAATTTGTGATTTTCTGCATTTAAGATGGGTGTTTAAAATGAGTGTTTTTGTCAGATTTTTCTGAGTTGTGTTTGTGTTTCAATCTTCTTCGTTATGGTTGAAAGTTGAACCTCTGTGAAGAACAACTATACAGGTGTGCAAACTGAAGAACCGAATGAACCAAATCATAAGTCACGGTTTGGTTCTCACGAGACTCATGGTTCGGTGTAGAACAAAACTGTGAATTTCAATTCGCTTTGATATTTGCCCAAATAGCCGATCGAACCAAACTGTGATCACCCTTACATGTCAAGCCACATTAGGGAGCTCCAGGAGAAGGGAAGTTTCAAAGGAAATGAGCTCACCTTACCGAGTCAGTATTAAAGGGGCACGCTTTTTTTATTTTTAATATAGGACAAAAGGAGTGCAAGCTATGCAAAAACGGAGGAGGTGCTCATCCTAGAGTAAACGCCCGATCATCAAAAGGAATCGAAACAAGGGGGTATATGTTTTACCCATACGGAGAGCAACTTAAAGAGGGTACCTTAGACACATATTTGAGCCTCTTTTAGCCCTACCGTCCACCTCATCATCATAATGGAAAGGGGTACTTTCGAGCTGATGTGTAACGGATCAAAGCGACCGTTAGTCGGGCTGATCTGTGATTGGTCAAGGCGACCGAGAGGACACATACCTCGTCCATCTTCCTTAAATGGGCAAGACTCAGATACTGCATGCGAGCAGATCCCACGTTAGCCCCAAGACGAGTAAATGCTTGAGCTTAAGTGAAAAGGGCCTCCTCCCCCCGCTGGTATTTTGCCTGTATGGTGTTTACCGGGGGGGGGGGGACCCTCGATCCGGAAGGTATGCCACTATCGGCTACTATCTATCTATACATGTCTGTCTCCCTTGAAAGCTCCTGGTGTTGCGACTATCACCGGTAAGTTGCATCGGATCAACATCGAGATTAGAATCAACTGCAAAAGCAACTAAGTCAACGCCTATTTGCTCCGGATCTACTGGCCCGGACGCTTGAATCTATTCCACCGCAAACAACCGAATACACGTGAGAGCAAGAATAGAGCACATAAGGGGAGCTCGAACAATTCTGAGTCTAAGGCCATCATTGCCCGTCGAAAGTAGCTCCCAACAGGCCCAATCCCCGTGACAGAATGCCAGATCAGCCTCTGAACCATCGCCTCAAAATCATATCGACAATAAATGCTTATCGCTTTATGTCAAGATCACCTCATTTCTGTCCAATCAACGACTATCAAGATAGATTTTGTGTCTTACAAAGCTTCTCCAACACACCTCCAAGAGGCTTCTTCGACACGTTTCCTCCTCTAAGACTTCAGGTATAAATACCCTCTCTACAAACGGTATAAGGTATACCTATTCTCCTTAAGAAAATTATGCCAAAATGTTAACAAAATACAAACTTCAGCATCAGAGGCCCTTAGGCGAGGCAACCACCCCTCGGTTCCGCTTTTGGGTGATTTGTTTATGTTTTGCAGACGATGAGGTGGCAAGGAGCTCTTTCCGAAGGGGAGACTACTTAAGGATTATTGTTAAATTTTTCGACATCAACAGTTGGCGTCATTTGTGAGAACGATTGTAAAACCATCCCTGTTTAAAGCATTTGAAACCCATTTCTTTTATCAGGGAGAGAACATGTCAGTACTCTAAGCCGATGAAGTCCGAGATGAAAGGAAGGACCCACATTCCCCTGCTAGAAGGACATTCTGTCACCATGAAAATCACCCGACAAAGGAAAAATGACGCGACAGATGTAATCTCTGAGATGACCAGGAAGGAGAGAAAAGGCATGCTAGTCACCGTTTGGGTCATAACGGTCTCTTGCACGGGAATGGACCTTCCCTACAACTCAAAGGCTCGCTGGCATAATCACCAGGCATTCACGGAACCCTCAGGAAAAATCACCCATGGGAGGCAGGATGACCTCTTGACTAGGAGAGAGTGCCACCTCTTGGTGAAGCTGGGACCAACATGAAGATAGACTTAAGATGGCTGGACTCTCCCTTTGTAAGGTTCTGATTAGGGTCATCACTAGAAGACAAAGGAGGAGAACAAAGTTGCCGGAGAGTAAACGAAGGCGAAGACCCCTAAAGGACCCTCCGAGGGTAGTATATGGGCAACATCGAAAGGTGGAGGAAAGTATCGACAGACTACCCTCCGTCTAAATCGTCGATGCCATTCTTGGCCATCAATGATTTTACAAAGCTCTAGTGCAGGTGAAAGGCAGTACTGATGAATGGGTCCTTGATCCTCCCCGCACCACGGGTGAGATACAAACCTGGGCTACGCGGCTTACAGTTCCCAAATCCTACTTCTGGTGAAACAGAAGGACGAAAGGTTTGACAAGACCAATGCACGGGTTCACGAGCCAAGCCTGGACATGAAGCCCAGATGAATGGATCAGGTTTTACTCCTACCAAGACCCCATGGGAGATGGATTAACCCACATGAAAGGAGCCTGTGACTGGCGCACCACCTAGGAAAGACATGAAAGACCAAGATGGTTGGTCGTACTCCCACCTGAACAGTCGGAGAGGAAGGATCAAGACGAACTCATATCTGCCTATGAACAGAATGTGGAGCTCGTGAGGTCCTGCCATCAATGTGAAGATGCAACTCAGGAAATGAGGAGCCCACTAGTATTTGGGGGCATACTATAATCACGAAGGTAATTAAGATTTCTGGATGCTCCCATCCTAAAGGAGGCATCGAGACTGGAATGTATGAATTTAGTAAATGCATATAAGTTACAAAGATTTTTTTTGAACGATTCTTTGCTTCGGATTTTCCCTAGCTAAGAGCAAAAGAAACTGATTTCTTTTAAAACAGTCAACTCCAAGGTGTAACAAACGACAATGATCGTGTGCTCAGCAACATTTATTAAATAAAAGAAAATGACCAACTCTTCTTCAATGTACGATGAATGATTAAAAAGTAATGTCTGCTGAGTATCTCAGCTCATATACGAGATTAATGATCTAGCCAGAGTAGGTATGCCTGGTTAGATATCGATAAGTGATGTTTGTCGAGCACCTCGACTCACAGACGGGATCAAAGATCTAGTCAAAGCAGGCACACCTGCCTAGATATCAACAAATGATGTCTGCCGAGCACCTCAACTTGAAGACATGATCAATGATCTAGCAAGAGAAGACATGCTTGGCTAGATATCGACAAATTATGTATGCCGAGCACTTCAGCTCATAGACAGAATCAATGATCTACCTAGAGTAGACAAGCCTGGCTAGATATCGACAACTGATATTTACTGATCATCTCAGCTCGTAGACGTAACTAAGAATCTAGCCAGAGCAGGAACGCCTGGCTAGATATCGACAAGTGATGTCTGCCGAGCGCCTCAGCTCGCAGACGGGATCAAAGATCAAGCCAGAGCAGACACACCTGCCTACATATCGACAAATGATGTCTGCCGCCTCAGCTCACAGACGACATCAAGGATCTAGCACGACCATGCACGCTTGACTAGATATCGATAAGTGGTATGCCGATCACCTTAGCTCATAGACGGGATCAAGGATCTAGCCATGGTAGGAACACCTGGCTAGATATTGATAAGTGATGTCTACCGAGTATCTGAGTTGGCAGACGAGATCAATGATCTAGCTAGGGCAAGCATGCTTGTCAAGATATTGACAAGTGATGTCTGCCGAGCATCTCAGCTCGCAGACGAGATCAAGAGTATAGCCAGAGTAGACATGCCTGACTAGATATCGAGTAGTGATGTTCGCCGAGCTTCTCGGCTCGCAGACAAGATCTAGCCAGAGCAAACACCCCTGACTAGATATTAAAAAGTGATGTATGCCGCGAGTCAAACATGATTAATGGTCTAGCCAAAGCAGGCACGTCTGGCTAGACATCAAGGTAAAAAGTGATGTCTGCCGAGCATCCCAGCTCGTCAGACGGGATCAATGGTCTAGCCAGAGCAGGCACACCTGGCTAGACATGAAGGTAAAAAGTGATGTCTGTCGAGCGCTCATGCTCACAGACGTGATCAAGGATCTAGCTAGAGCAGACACTTCTGTCTAGACATCAAGGAAAGATGTTTTTCAAACACTCATGCTCGTAGACGAGATCGTAGGTCTACCTAGAGTAGGCATGCCTGGCTATATATCAAGGAAATGCCATCTGGCCAAGAACCAAATGAATGCAACTTGCTTTATAGATCGTCAGTCCAGGAAAAAGCTCAACTAGGATAAGACATGCTCAACTAAATGTCAAAAGGTAAAGCCCCAATGTAAAGAATGTTCGGCCGGCCAGGCCTCCCAAATTGGAGTACACTTGAAGGCTTTATAAAGGTCACGACAGGTCTATAAGATGCCCGACTGCATAGGGGGCAACCCGTTGGACAAGATCAAGTCCGCTAAAAAAAGATCAAGGCCCTTTAAGGCCCACTCCAGCTCAGGATCACAAAATCGAGTCACGACAAGATATAGGGAAAGACAGAGTAAATAAAGGTAGCTAGGATGAGGAGCTCAGGTAATGAAGTCTTCAGACCTGACTAAGTAAAAACCATTAAGGTTATCGACCGGGGGCAACTGTTAAGAATGTTTCTTCGATCACCAACGACCCAACAACACATGTCACACCACAGTAGAGAGCTATAGGAGAATGGTAGTTTCAGAGGAAATGTCACATTCCTTTCATCCAATCAACGATAGTCAAGACAAGCTCCATGTCTCGCAAAGTTTCTCCAAGACGCCTCCAAAAGGCTTCTTTGACACGCTTCCTCCTCAATGGCTTCAAGTATAATACCTACAAACGGTACAAGGTATGCCTACTCTCCCCTAAGAAATTATGCCAAAATATCGATAAAATACTGACTTAGGCATCAGCGGCCCTTAAGCGGGGCAACCACCACCTGGCTCCTCGTCTTTGGGTTATTTTTTGTGTTTTGCAGGCGATGAGATAACAAAGAGTTCTATCCGAAAGGTACTATTTGAGGATTACTGTTGAAAATTTCGGCATCAATAATAATTATTTACATAAATTACATTAAAAATGATAAAAAGATTATTAACAATAATAATTAGCAGTGCATGTTAATACATAGTGATTTATTACGAGAATAATAAAAATATACATTAATATTCAGAAATAGATTATACGTAATGTATATATTATAGAAATAATAGTAAATACTTATTATTTTATAATTAAATATATAATAATTAAATCATTTAACTTTTTAAGTAACTTAAAATGTATAACTTTTCCAATAATTTAAATTCAAGTTTAGTTATTAATTAGAAAATGATATTGAAATAAGTATAGTTGATGATATATTATAATAAATGTAGTTTATAAGTTTGTTGACATTTTCTAAATCGGTTATTTTTTTAATTATTATAATTACCGGTTATTTAATAAAATTAAGTTTCTAAATGATATATTTACTTAAAACCCCCAACAAATTATGTAGTTATTATGATTGCACAACAATAAAAATTGTTGAGATATTTTTGTAATTTAAGCTACTTTCTTATAACATTTCACTTGGAAAAATACAACAATGACTTTGTTGACACTTGACACCGAAACTAAAAGTTCAAACGACTGAATTAATCTTACGAATACTTCAGTAACCAAAATAATAACATGTCATAATTAAAGGACAAAATTAGTAATTTAGAAGATAAAAATGGGAGAAATGAATAAAAAGAAAGAATTACGGGTGGTAGGTGAGTCTAGTAAGGTTTTTTCCTTATAAAAGCAGGCAAGTGCGTCTCATTCGTCGTATTCCAAATAAGACTAGTGATCCTTCTCCTGTCTCTGACTCACCAACCCCATTACCTTCCAATATATCACTCACAAGTCACACAATCTCGAACACGATACTTCATATCTCACCGCGAAATCAAAATCCACCATGCCTATCGACAACTCATCGTTTTCCGGTGAAACTGTATGCGTCACTGGCGCCGGAGGTTTCATTGCTTCTTGGATCGTTAAGTTGCTCCTTGAGAAGGGCTACTCTGTTAGAGGAACTGTAAGAAACCCAGGTTCAGAATCTTTCTCTCTGTTTTTGTTTTGAATCTATGTTTTGGGTTTTGGTTTTAGTAGTTGATTTTAGTTTTTCTGAGGTTATGCATGGTGGGTTTTGATTTTTTCTGCGTAGATGATCCGAAGAATGGTCATTTGAGAGAGCTGGAAGGAGCAAAGGAGAGGTTAACTTTGTGTAAGGCTGATCTTCTTGATTACGAGAGTCTTAAAGCAGCTATTGATGGCTGCGATGGTGTTTTCCACACGGCCTCACCCGTCACTGATGATCCAGTAAGTTTTTCTTCTTACTCGATCGTTTTCCCTTTTTCTTTATTTGGGTTGTCCATTTTCTGTTTGGTTGCCCAGAAAGTGAGGGAAAACTTCAAAAGCAGAAAATTTGGCAGAAAGAAACACACGTCCTCCTGGCCAAAGAAGTAAAAAAAAAAGGAATCCTCCGTATGTGGTGGGTCCCACATAAATAATGTACTATGATGCATGGGGTTGATAATGATATCATATGGCCATAGTTGATGACACCTCACCTTAACAAACAAGACGTAGCAGGCTTACTTGAGTGAATGGGAATTATTTCCTTTAATTAATTTCTTAAAATTCTTTCCAGCCGTATTTATCTATAGGCTTCTATAATTCTGTACACTGTAGATGATGTTGATGGTAGTAATGATAGTTGTTTGGTTCTGTTTTTGAAGGAACAAATGGTGGAGCCGGCCGTGATAGGGACAAAGAATGTGATAACCGCAGCAGCAGAGACCAAGGTTCGGCGCGTGGTGTTCACCTCGTCGATCGGTGCCGTTTATATGGATCCTAACCGGGGTCCAGACGTCGTAGTCGACGAGTCTTGTTGGAGTGATCTTCACTTTTGCGAGAACACCAAGGTTAATAGCACATTCCCAAAACACTTGTAATTCTTTTGAGTTAATTAGATTTTACATGTTGAACTAACTTTTTTTTGGGTAAGTTACATATTGAACTAAAATTGGGTAGTCCATAACAAACTGAAGTATAAATGAACTATAAAACGATGCTACTATTTTACCCACATACAATTAAACATAGAATTAGTGTAAAGAGTTACTTAAAAGTCCTCCAAAATCTTGGTTTAAAAAGATGTATGTGGATATATTGCAGAATTGGTATTGTTATGGGAAAGCAGTGGCGGAGCAAGCGGCATGGGAGGTGGCGAAGGAGAAAGGGGTGGACTTGGTGGTGGTGAACCCAGTATTGGTTTTGGGACCCTTACTGCAATCAACCATCAATGCTAGCATTATTCATATCCTTAAGTACTTAACTGGCTCAGCCAAGACATATGCAAATTCTGTTCAGGCTTATGTACATGTTAGAGATGTGGCTCTGGCTCATATTCTGGTCTACGAGACACCCTCCGCTTCCGGCAGATACCTCTGCGCTGAGAACGTTCTTCACCGTGGCGATGTGGTCGAAATTCTAGTCAAATTATTTCCAGAGTATCCTATCCCCACAAAGTAAGCTGTTCTAATTCTCGTTTATAATTATTAATGTTTTTGCTTTTTGCCACAATCGACCACCAAGTTAACTGTTCTAACAACAGTACCCTTGTTGGATTTTCTACTGGAGGGATCCATTTCCCAAGATATTAGATTGAGTATTTTTTGGTAAAGGAAAACAGATAGAGATCATTTTGTCATATTATAGACTTTGTATTGTTTGTGGAGTATATTAGGTGTACCCACTTTGACCTGTTGACATGATCTACCTTATAAAAATGGGGTGTAGCCCCTTTTTGTTGAAGATTCCACGCGCGCACATGCTTACCAACCCCAACGTCCCTCTCAGAGTTGAGCCCACTGCTTCTCTCTGCACCTAACTTCGTCTTCTACTCTGTCCCGTTCATTATTGAAATGCTATACTTCACGTGCTTTCTACTGGGTGCCACTTGTCTATATTTATCTACAACCTTTATTATGTTTTTGGGAGTGTTATTGAAGGAGTAAAATGGGCTTTATGTAGGTGCTCAGACGAGGTGAATCCAAGGAAAAAACCCTACAAGTTTTCAAACCAAAAGCTAAAGGATCTAGGCTTGGAGTTCACATCGGTGAAACAGTGTCTATATGACACTGTCAAGAGCCTGCAAGAGAAGGGTCACCTGCCCCTTCCTGCCCCTACACAGCAACAAGATTCAATCCGAATTCAATCTTAATCTCTTACGGCTTTCCCTGTCTGTACTCTCTTCTCATAAATAACTTGCTCTATATTTGCTGTCTAAAAAAAACAAAAAGACAAAAGAAGATGTAGAGGAAAAACCACCACGCTTATGAAAAAGTTGAGTTTGTATCATCGAACTTGTGCTTATGCTTTAGTTTAATTTGGTTGATATTTGAATGTTTGTATTTTGATTATTCGTATGAATGTTGTAATTATGTTAGCACTTGATTTAGAACATATCTTTGATAAATGTCCTAAATTAATAAAATTATTAATTTCTCATGCAATAAGTTCTTTACAAATAATAAAATGTGTTATAATTATGAATTATTAAGTTTATTTGCTATTATTTTTTTGCTACTATATTCTATTTTGCTCATTTTCGTATTAAAAGAAAAATCAATTTTTATTCTTTTTATTTAATTAACGAAGATATTTTTTATTTAAGTAGTGGATATATATTTTTTGAAATATCAAAACAAAATGATAATTGTATCAGATGATGCGAAGAAAATGTGGTTAAGCCTTGGTTTGGGCTTATGAAGGGAAGTGGTGTAAACTAGATGGTGAGATTTTGGATCGGATCGAAGTAAAAAAAAAGAGGAGTGCAACACGAGGACTTCCCAAGTGGTCACCCAACTTAGTACTACTCTCGCCCAAGCACGCTTAACTTCGGAGTTCTGATGAGATCCGGTGCTTTAGTGCTGGTATGATCGCACCCGTAAGGTGATGCGAAGAAAATGTGGTTAAGCCTTGGCTGGGGCTCAAGATGGGAAGTGGTGTAGACTAGACGGTGAGATTTTGGATCGGATCGAAGTAAAAAAAAATGAGGAGTGCAACACGAGGAAAAGATTGAGATTATCCCACAATGTTAAAGATAATTGTTATTTACTCATTTTATTTTAATTAAAAAATGATGGAATGTGAATAGAAATTCATGATCAACACAATTTGGTTATTAACTTAGTTTAAAAATGATCAAACAACTAAAATGATTATATGTTATAATTTCCGTATTAGATAAGCTAAATGATTTTTAAGATGCTTTATTTGAACCATAGTTTTAAAGTTTCGAAGAAGCAGTTAATGGGTTGTCAACCCTCCAAACAAAAGAAGGTAAAACATACCCAATAATCAGCCCCTTAGCTTCACCATTACACACTAATCTTATTTAATCAATATCAGCTGTGGTACCTCTCTGAGGCAACTGCATGCTCACAATGTCTTCCCTTGGGAGACTATCCATTGATCCGTTACAACCTCCGTTGGCCATTTCTCGACTTTCTGCCGTTGTTAATGCCAATAGATGAGTAACCTCTTTGTCCTTGCGGAACACCAGGTATGCTATTCCAGCCAAATAAGTTGCTATACCGGAAAATCCCAATATCCCGATGAAAACAACAGCTACAAGCTCTAAATGGCTATGAAGCAGCAAACTTATGAAACCTGATATAAGATAGTAAATGTTTATGGCCATGATGAGGGACCCAACAATCCAGGTAACAGCTGAAATCTGCAATGGAAGACGTATATATATATAACAAAGTTATGAACGCGACTCAAGATATGAAGAAAAATAAAACCGAAAACTATGGCTGCGTTTAGCACCAGTCAAAAGACAAGTGCATTTCCTTGACAAAAAAGGCAGGTGCCTTTAATGTAAGCACTTGAAAAATTATTTGGACAGACTGATTGTTTACTCATTTCATTTCCGGTTGTGTCCTTGAAGAGTTGATAAACAAATAGAAGAGTAATGCAAGTTAGACAGAAAGGTGTACCGCAGTGGAGTTGGCATGTGTCCCCATCTTAGTCTCGCTGCTTGTAAACTTGAGAAGAGGAACTAGAGCAAAGGGTAGCTCAAATGACAATATCATCTGCCAAAGAAACAGCAAGGAAGTTTAACTAGCGTTTGAGAGAGAGAGCGAGAGAGAGAGAGAGAGAGAGAGTGATAGAGAGAGAGAGAGAGGGAAGGAGATAGAGATAGATAGATAGATAGATAGAGAGAGAGAGAGAGAGAGAGAGAGAGAGAGAGAGAGAGAGAGAGAGAGCATACAGATGCTATTATGATGAGCTTTCCGGCCCCAGAAGAACCACCAATGACAGCAACAATCAAGCTGGGAACTATAGCCAAGCACCGGGTTAAGAAATTCCGAAGCCACGGCCTCAATCGCAAATCAAGAAATCCCTACCAAATATAACATAAGAAAAAGAAAGGGGGGAGACATGTCAGTCTCAGTAACATGTATACGCACATATCCCGTTAACCAAAGAAGAAGATGATATCATTAGCAATATGCTGCTCCTAAGTCCTATGCTTAACATTCGTTTTTGTAAGAGTGAACCTTACTTATTTTTAATTAATAAATACCCTTTCAGATGAACAAATGTATCTCAATTAACCTTAAAAATAGGTGAAAAAAGAATCTGTAACCTGCAAGGATAATCAGCAAATACCTGCATAACATACTGCCCTGCGTATGTGCCTGTTATGGTAGAGCTCTGACCGGATGCCAACAAAGCAATTGCAAAAAGCTTCGAACTCCAACGACCTAAGACATTCTGGAAAAAAGATAGAAGAATGACGAAAGAACTTCTCTACGAAATTGCAGCACTCTCTATGAGAAACCAAATGCCAGGAATAGGATCAAAGGATTGGATCATCAGAGAAACCTGCTGGACCACATACTCTTAGTAAAAAGGAAGCTTTGTTCAAATCCAAGTCATTGCAGCTTATCTGATCTTCTGCGCTTAAATCTGAGGCATTGCAAACTGCACCACTCACGGATATAACCGATACATTAATGAGGAAGGCTACCATGAGGGCAAAGGCACTCTCTATCATATAAAATCTGCAAGCTTCCTATGAAGAAGATTTATCATCATTACCAACTTGTTTATTAAGGAATTAATATGTATGGGACTATTAGATAATGTAATTCAGCGAAAAATATTTTTTCAAAGATAAAATGAGGTACTAAAAAACAAAATCATTGGATTCTTTAATTTTAAAATATGCATTAAAAGAATAGCGCATTGTTGTATGAAAAAAATGGTTATAGCAACCGGAATCGGACTTATTTTCTCAGAAGATCGTAAAAGAGATGGAATTTTGACCTTGATCCCGTGAACAGATCGTGGTATCTTCCTAGAAAGCACCAAAGCTGAGTGGAGAAACAGATTATGCCTGTATCAAACAGAAAAAGCCAACAGAGATGGGAAAAGAATACAAAAACAAAAGGAACTATATATGACTTTCAAAGACAAAAGAAACTTACGGCATAACCATGGCCCCAAGAAGAGAAATTGCAAGACCAGTAGCACCATTTCCTTTGAGTTGAGGGACAAAAAGCCCGTTGAGAACTTCTGTAGCATCAGGCTTTGCATAACCAAGCTCCATAAAAAAGCACACAGCAATTATAAGCACGAAAAATGCAATCAAGAACTCAAGCTTCCTAACCTGCATACAGAATACCCTCCTGAGGACTTGAGAAGTTGTCTATTATCAGTTATCTCAATTAAGTAAACAGAGGATAGTACGAGGAAGCTATAATTTTGAAGATATTAAAGATTGCACAAAAATGTAGATAGTATATCAAGGTACCCCATATTGCTGTAATGCTAACAGCATCAAAGTACTGAGCCCTGTCAGAAGAACGCCACACCAAACTGGAATTTTGAATAGCATATTCAGTGCAAAGGCTGTCCCTATAACTGGAAATGGAAGAAGCAACTATCAAAATAAACTGAATAATTACATGTATGTTGCAAAGTCAAGTACAGACAAGCAGCAGAGACACTGTCTCGTAATCCCAACTATTATAGGAAGAACTAAAATAATAAGAATGAGAAACTTGCAAAAAGAGATCAGCAGATACACACACATAGATGTCTATATCCATATGAAGTCATCAGTAGAAGCATAAATGTAAATGATTATATTAAAATAAATAAAATAGTTGATCCAGTTAACATCATGTATGATGTACTACTTCCCATGAGAGTGTGGAATATTATGAAGATGGTATTGAATGCAAATGTTTGATGCCTTATTGGCTGTTCGCAAGTTCAACAGTCAATCTAATGATACTAACCTCCACGGTAGCTTAGCATTTAGCAGTAACTAAGAATGTTGTTTCATATTTGCTTCTAAAAATCTTATCATTAGCAATAAGTGTTACCCTCAGGAATGTCGCATGCAACAATTGCAATTTCAGCAAGAAGCCAGAGGATGAAGTTTGGCACTCTAGGATATTCAGTTCTACAGTGCTCTGCCAGATGCTTTCCTACAACATTAAGAAAATTGGTTTTATACAGAATTCATAGTTAGAAAGAAATTTTTTGAGCGAAGTGTATATATAATCAGCGAATAAGTACCTGTGACGACCCCGAGATTGGCAGCTATGGATTGAATAACAAGAGCCGCACAAGAAGCCACTAATATGATCCAAAGCAGCTAAAGAGAGAGAGATTAGGAAAGACAATTAGTGAGCTTTTATATAAGAAACTACAAATCCATTGTATTTATGCATGCATGAAGAGATAATATAAAAGAACAGACTAAAATGGATCTCTTCAGTTAGTATATGATTTTCCTTCATTTTCAGTTCCAATGTTCTCAAATCGGCCTAAAAATCATATTCGGAGACACGTATGAAGCGGAGATTCGACAATAAGACAGGTCATGTTACAATCTCCCTTGATCTAGATTCCTAATATGTTTGTCGAAAGTGACACAAGGTATACGCACCCCATACTTGAATTGCGCTCCTGCCTGCAGGTCGGTTGCAACTGCGAGTTAACAGCATATGTGACGATGTCAGTAGAAACATCATATCTAATGGAGCAAAAGGAGTGAAGATGACTGTTTTACATACGATTTCCAGGATCAATATATGCAATAGAAACAAGAAAACCAGGACCCATGTATGCAATTAAATTTCTCCAGCTTTTCATCTGCAGTAAACAAACAATCATTGGATTCAATCATCATTTTAGAAATTTCTACTGCTAAAAAGATTTGAAAGCCAAGAGCAACTTGATAAAATTGATGAAGCTCACATCAGGAACAACAATCTGATTAGTATCTGAATTTTCAATTAACGGCTCATTCGAAAAACTCCTATTCCCAGTGCTGGCAATGAATTGTGGCTGCCGCGATGCAGACCCAGTGACCGCCATTTCCTTCTCTTTAGCTTTAAACTGTTAAAACAACAAGGAATCTGACATTAGTGAAGACCGGCGAAGACAGATAAATCCACATATCAACTATACTCCTGAACTCAAATCCACACCGAGTCGGACAAATATCCGTCAAAAACAGAAAAAAAACATACGAAATGGGCAAATGACGAAAATTCAATTGCCAGAACACCGAAGGAAAGGGAAAAGCGCATTTATACATTTTCTGAGCAACCAAACAGAGACAAAAATCATTAGGAAAAACAAAATGAAGCCCACAAACCTCAACTTGAGAAAAGGAGAAGGGGACAGCCAAGACTGCCGGTGAAAACAGATGCTTTTCCTCTCTTCTTATGTAAATAACCCCACCGATACTACGTCTCTCTCAGCAGTCAGCACACACTTTTTCTATCACTTCTCACTATAAGTTTCTCTGTTCCCATTGGGATTGGTTACATTCTAGTCGTGGTGGTAGCAGTCTAAAGCTTTCAGTATTTTTATTACAGATTACCATCTTACGCAAACATTGTTTAAGGAAAAAGTCCGAGTTTCTCTCATATATTAATATAGAAAAACCAGTCCGAATCTCAGTTTAAAAAATAGAAAAAGTACATTAGTTGTAGAAAAATCAGTCCGAATCTCATTTCTCAGTGGGATTACAACTGTTCTACTAACAAATACTAATATTAAATTATTTTTTACCCTCAAGTTTTTGGATTAACATTTAGTCTCAGTTTAATTTTCTAACTAATCTTGAGATACATAAATCATCCGCTAAAAATTTCTCATAAGTGCACAACAGGTAATTCAATGGATAAATTCACATACTGATTCATGATCATCCAATAAATTTGTGTAAATTTAATTTCAGATTACATGAAAGCAAAATCTCATTAGTTAAGTTAACAATCATGATCATGTTTAATTACTTTTGACTGTTCATGAGGATATGTTCTAATTTTATGCATAAATAATTCTTGTATTTAATATCTTTATCAGAAATAGAAAAACATCAGTTGCATAAATTTGTTAGGAATTTTGTAACTTTCGTGGTTATGCACATTTAATACTTGTAAACTTTGTAATTGTATAAAAATTACTCTGTTACATAGACGTTTGAAGATAGGCCTCGTGTTCATTTTGTGTTAAATATTTTTAGAAGTGAGTAAAGTATAAAGGAAAAACTGATATGCTGTCTTGATCTTTCTTTGTCTCGAACCCCATACCCCTATAATAATGGTAGAGTAAGGGGTGGCCCCAAAGCGGAATTGACCGATGGTAGTTGGTCGAAGCTCCAGTAGGTAGCCACTCCCTTCTCAAGGAACCGTACGTGAGACTTCCGCATCATACGGCTCCGTCCCGAGCTTCCGTCGTCGGCCCTTGTCATTAGGCCACTATCCATGCATGTATTTTCAGCATGGACTCTCGAATCTTTTGCTTCTCAGATGGTGGCGAACAAAACATTTATATGAATCATTGTAACTCTACTCTGTCAATGAATTCGTTTTTCGTTATTTTTTAATAAGTCAATTCAACAGTGATTAGACGTGAATTCTACCCAAATTAACATATCATGGTTATCTTTGAAAACAAATACCTTTAATGATATATTGAACCTACTTGCTTGTTGTCTCACTTATGGCCACAATATAAAGTAAAACAAAAAGAAAAAAGACAGAGAAAGGTCACCACTAGTGGATTTGGGATATGAAACACCATAAAGAGAATTTATGTTTTAGTAAGTAGTGCATATAAAACACAATTTTAAAATAGAGTAATGTTATGTAATATTATCGTGCTCAACAACACTATATAATAATATATGTAATGTAAAATCACTCATATACATTATAATATAAAATTTTATTATTTATATACATGTCTAAATTGATGAGACTGGTGTTACATACTATTTTTCTTTGATGCATGAGGTTATTTAGAAAACTTACCACTTTTCTTTATTTGATTAGAGTATGAGGAATAGTTTCCAATAAGGTGGTATGTGAAATTCTTTTGTATATTTGAGATGGCTAGTGACTTTCTATAAAAAAATATGATTTAGTGACATTCATGATTTAGACACAATTCATGTGCAAGGTGTGAGTAATATGAGCTAAACCCATAACATTATTCTCTCATAAGTTTTAATCAATAATTCTAAAGTTATCCATTTCTATCTTCTTATGAAGGTTGGACTTTCCTTATGGTCATACTTCTTCGTTGGTCTTCTTCTTTTGGATGGGACTTTATGTCATTGCTGAGCAACAATAAATGTCACAGTTGAACTAGCTTTAGACGATCTTTAGTGGCCAATCCAAATCCTTCCTTTTTAGTCTTTGCTTTCATAATAAAAAAGTGTCGTCATTTTAGTGGCTAGATAGGAAAGGAGGCAAGGTTTTCTCGATGAGAGGATATGATTTTCATAAAGTTCATAATAATTATAGAAAGATCAAATAATTGATTAATTTTAAGTGATTAAGTTATATGATACTCATTTATACATTGATATTTAATTATTCAATAAAATAATTTGACAGATTAATTTATAACTTATTATTATAGCATTTAATCATTTTAACTTGATCAATTAATTAGTCGAATTAAAAACTCGCTAAAGTTTAGCAAAGCAAAAAGAGAAGAATTTTTGTAATTAAGAGGGAGCAAATCGGGAATAATGTAATTTGATGAGGGGCAAATCTGGGTCAAAAAAACAAATGCAGCAGAATAATTACGTACTGCAGAAGATCTTGACTACCTTAACCCAAACGGATGGCTGTCGTGTGAGTCACGCACTTTCTGGGGTGCATTTTAGGTGTTAAAGCCTTCATCTTCTACCACGTAAGCAAAAGGATCAAGGTCTGACCCACCGTAAGCGTGCAGAAGCTACATAGAAGTCTGCGAATTTGTCTTTACATTGTGGGCCATATGGGACAAAACAAACACGTGGTCTCACAACTCGTAAGGTATTTGTACTTTGCTGATAGGATTAGATTCTGCTGAAGAATGAGTCAACTGAAGAAATGGACGACTGATGTCGCTTTGTTCGTGTCGTTCATTCTTTTTCTGAACCATAGTGACGATTTCTGTTCACTCTTCAAATGAATTATTTTTTAAATAGTTAGGGAAGTGCTGCTTTAAAATATAACATTTTGTTTTTAAATAAGTTGGATTCATTTAATAATTATGTGCTAAAAATAATTATGAAAAAAAGAAAAATAATGATAAGTATTAAAGGAAAAAAGAAGATGACACAAAACTAATCAAAAGACACATATGTCACGACACAACCTGAAACTAAAAATGATCGCATGCAAATCAAAAGACACTAAGACACAAATACCTAAAAATAAAAAAAAGACATAAACATGACCTAAATATGTAGCCCGTCTTACCAATTACACCTGAAACAGCCAAAAAGGAGACAAATGGTGTAATTTATCACCAAGTCACTGTCCCTATACTATGTGCTCGAGAAGCCATACAAATTCCATCCTCATAACCTATTGTAAGCAGTTTTTTCAAACTAGACACCATCTCCAAGAGTCAGAAGGAGATTTTGAGCCAAAGAGAGAGCGACATGTGAGGAGTCCAACTCCAACAAAATCTTACGCCAGCCAAAAAAATCCTGCATGCAAAATAGCATGGATAGGTGCCGCTAGCTCTGCCTTAAAAGTAAAAGAAATTTCCAAAAGAACGCAAAAACAACCTTTCACTATAGCTTTAGAATTACGAACATACGTGCACAATCTGCTAACCTTGGAGCAAGCAAAGATGCCACGTCTGTGTCTTGAGCCAACCAGGAGGAGTTTGCCAAGATATCTCAATGATCTAAGGAGCTCAGAGTTGACGAGCCATAACTTTGAGCTTACGAATGACAAGTAACTTTAAAATAACTTAAATTAAAATTAACTCAACAATTATCCAGTGGTTAATTATATTATTTTAAATTCATTAAATAGGTGAATGAATTTGAAAATATTACCTACTTTGACTAACTTATTATACTGATAAAAGTAACTGTTAGGGGAGTTTTCCCAATCACCAGTGACGTGACGACGCGTGTCACCATGATGAGAAGCTCGTGGCAGAGGAACTTCTGAAGGAAAAAAACTGACCCCATCTGGTCGGATTCTGTAGAGCTCGGGTTACATATACCTGAGCACAAGAAAGAGCAAGTTGATTACCAAGAGGAACTCAGGCGACTCTGAGCAAGAAATCATCATTACTCGTCAGAAATAGCACCCCGCAGGTCTAATCGCCATGACAAAATGTCAGGATAACCTCCACACAATCATTTTGACATTAAAAGCCTATCACTTTATGTCAAATCACCTCTGATAACTTAGGCATAAATACATCTACTGATCGCCAAAAAAAGTATGCCTATTCTCCCCCACAAAAGTTACTCCAAGAGATCGACCATCGACTAATTTGAGCATTAGAGGCTCCTTGACGAGGAAACCACCCCCTGATTCTCCTCGTCTAAGAGTTATTTTTTGTGTTTTTTATAGACTTGAAGGACACAAAGAGCCCAGTTTTGTGAGAAGAGTGCATGAAGATCACTTTTACGGTCTTTGACCAAAATCGTCATTCAGAGAGGAGCATCACCCCAAGGGGAGATTACACAAAAATTACTGTGGAAGTTTTGGGGTTGAAATAGTTGGCGTCATCGGTTGGAAAAAACTGCAAAGTCATCCATGTTCCAAGCATTTAGATCCACTTTTCTTCCGCAAGGAGAGAATGGGTCCTGTATCACGCGTCGACGAAGTCTGAGGTAGAAGCAAGGACTTACCCTTCCCCCCGATGCAAGAAGAATCTTCTGTCACCATAAAGACTACCTGGCAAAGAAAGAAGGCCATGGCGAGTGTAATCGCCAAGGCAACTAGGAAGAGGAGGAAGGGCGCGCCAAATACTACTCAGGTCGTAACAGTCTCTTGCACGAAAATGGTCTTCTCCCATCACCAAAGGCCCAACGATAAGAGCGGCCACCCTTCGAGGAAGCCGGGACGGGAAGGGAACTAGACCACAGATGCCTAGCGTCCCCGATGGTAGGGTCTTGCCTAGGTTCATCCCCACTGGACGAGGGCGGAAGACAGGGTCGCCGGAAAGCAAAGGTGGGCACAACCCCTGGGAAATCTTTTGGGGATGACATGTGAACAACTACAGAAGGTGGAGGAAAGTATCGACATGTCTCCCTCCACCCCATTCATTAGTGCATCCTCTCTCGCCACCAACAATTTCACAAAACTCAGGCGCATGTAGAGCTGTGGTGAGTAAATAAGAAGTATGTGATCATTCTCAGTTGAAATATAGACACCCACACCAAATTCCCCGTGGAAGGCTCACCTCGACCGAATAACAGATGGGTGTCCAGACACTCCCCTAAAACCCCCTAGGTGAATGGAACCATAGGGATATGGTGCCTATAGTCAGAGAACTGAAATGACAGGACATTCCCCACTAAGGCGACGAAAGGAGGCAACACATGACGAAGGTCATGACAACATCGTCTCTGCGTGTGGCAGCAGAAACAACATGAAATGGGGCCACGACCGGCGTGCTCCCTTCTAGAAAAAACTTGAAGAGCTAGAATGGTTGGTCGTACGCCCACCAAAACTGACAGAGAGGACAGTTCACGATGAGCCCTTGCTATCCCATGAGCAGAATGCAGAGCTCATAGGGGCCTGCCATTGATGCAAAGTCATGGTCTAGAAAAGAAGAACACGAAAGGTCCCAACAAGGAAGGATGATGTAATAACCTGAAGGAAGAGTGACAACTGAGGGAGTAAAGAGCCCTACCACGAAGCCAGTTAGAACTCCTAGATACTCCCATCTCACCAGAGCCGCTAAGATCAGAAACTCTCAATAACTCCCCTGTTCATAGCAAAGGAAATGGTCCTCCTCGAAACGGCCGACGATGAAGCACAAAGCACTATGTGCCCATCTGCTAGTCGTCGCGGCGCGTGCGCGACGGAAGCGTGAAGGCATGTGGCCTTTTAAAAAATTAAATTTTAATCAAACTTGCGCAACGCCACGATAACTAAATAAAAATCTCTATTGAAAACTCTTTTTCAATCAGTCAGGATTCATTATATTTTTATAAGTTAAATCTACAACATACAAGGTTAGGAATCATATACATCTTACACTCTATATCAAGCGTCCTTGCAAAAACTGATCGATCCTCCGTTCCCACGAAATCGTTCCAATGATCAGTAGACTCTAAGATCCACACCACGATCTTCCAAGTCAATCCTCAATGCACTAGGACGTATTTGGGCACGTAGAATATTACAAAACACTTTTTCTGTCTCTATATGTTCTCAATATATGAGATCTAGAGATTTACTGTGAAGGACTTTACTGAGACGATTCTATAAAAGAACGTGATAATTATTCTTTTAGAAATTCAATTAACGTTTAATCGTAAAAGAAAATCTCTCTGACACCAATCGTATTCTCAATTCAACTCTTGATTGACGAACTGATGATCTGATCAACTGATTCTCTCCTCTTCGTTCAACAACCAAGGCCATTAAAATAATATATGTATATATTCTAGATAATGACATATCCAATTTTTAGAAATAAACTGAAATAATATTTAATTATAAAATTACCAATTACAGTGGGACCCACTGTAATTGTGCACAACTGCAGTGTCACATGACACTGCAGTGTGCCGTGAGCCAACACAGTGCCTCACGGCACCACTGTATTGCTATGTGGTACTACAGTGTTGCACACTTACTACTGTAGTGTCACGTGACACCACAGTAATCCATGTCAATTTCTGATACCCTATTAGTGATTGCACGTGACAATTAATGTGAATTAAATATTTATTTTAATCGAATAATTATCTAGATATCAGTTAATTCAAAATTAACATATCTTATTATCCCTATCAACTAACTTATATGACATTTCACAAATAACATATTTAGTTGATTTAAGTTATTATCTAATAATAATTTAATTATCTAATTTCACAAATTAGATATTCTATCTCACTTATATATAATTATATATATAAAATTTCTAAAAATCATATTTTAATATATAAATAATTTAATTAATTAATCAATCACACATAATTATCTCATAATTCTGTACTTGCCCTAGAATAAAAATTCATTTTGCAAGTCCGTCCTTTTCGCATGTCCTGAAATATTCACACCCTAGACAGCGTAGTATAGAGGTGACTTGGGAACCATAGACCTATAATCCTAAGATTCAATAAACTAAATTATTAATTAATTTTTTTTAATTAAATAATCATTTATTAAATCCATTATCATTCCACTATAAATATGGAATTGCACTCTTAGAGATTATAGAATGTATTTACACAGTATTCTCATGTAGTCCAATAACATAATCATTTCATGTAGTTCTGTCCTCCAATTAATTACCCTTATAATTAATTACCTCTTGATCCTTAAGTACCATTAATCCACTAGTGAATGGTTAATTTATAATATTATTATAAATTTGAGCTCAAGAACCATTCATTTCCAGAAGTAACACTTAAGAGAACCAACATAGGATCCGTTAGGAAAGTTTAGATTCTAATCTGGTAAGATCATGCCTCAGTTATCCACATCACTGAATCTCCAAAATAAAAGTCACTGGCCTGATTAAGAAATAAACTTTAACGAGTGAATCAAAAGGTGCAGTAGACATGCATAGGAGTTCATGACTTCTCAGGATTCAGACTGATCTACATATGATCATCGAATTGATGTATATTAAATCTTTATGATAAATGACACGTTAATAAAGATATTAATTCACATCGATTCTGTCATATATAATCTTATTATATAAAATAAAACTAAGATGTCTATCCATATAAATGATCTGGATCTAGATCACACGCATTCATAATGTTTAGTGAACCGTATTAGCAATCATTCATTAAAGATTTCATACTTTAATATGTTGCTGACAATTTTATTCATTATCTATGATCTTAATCATCTCGTACTAATACAAGATCATAGTCTCATTAATGAATATGAAATTTTCACATATTCATATAAATTATTCAATAAGATTTCAAAAGAACAATTAAAAGAAAAATGTAATCTTCTTTATATTTTATATCAAAATGTCAAAACACATGCTTTGAGGGCATAACTTCTAACAATCTCTCACTTACCCTAAAGTAAATGTGGCATCTCTCTAAATCTCATGTTATGCACGTGACCCTCAAATGACTTTGCAGGAAGTGTCTTTGTAAAATGATCAGTCAAATTTATTCCGATGCTATCTTCATAACAGTCACATCCCCTCGATGCACAATCTCTCTTACAAGTTAATATTTCCTCTTTATGTGCTTGCCTCTCTTGTGACTCCTCGGCTCCTTGAAATTTGCTACCACCCCACTATCATCACAGTACATGATCAGTGGCTTGTCCATATCTGAAACTATTTCTAGATAAAAATATAACTTTTTGAGCCATACCGCATCTTTCACAGCTTCACAAGCCACTATATATTTGGCTTTCATAGTGGAATCTACAATGCTAGATTGTTTAATACTTCTCTAGACTACAGCTCATCCACCCAGGGTGAATATTGATTCAAATGTCGACTTTCAACTGTCTCTCTCTGATTGAAAATCAGAATTTATCTATCCAGTGGGGTTCAGGTCTCCACCTGAATAAATAAGCATATAGTTTCTTGTTATCATAAGATACTTGAGAATATGTTTTACTACAATCTAGTGTTCTAAACCTGGATTCGATTGATAACGACTAACAATTTCCACTGTATAACAAATGTTCGGTCTCGTACACATCATGGCATATATGAGACTTCCAACTACTGCAATATAAGGAACCTTTCTCATATCCTCTTCCTCCTGAGGCGTCTTAGGACATTGTTCCTTGGAGATGACAATTCCATGTCTGGTCGGTTGTTGACCTTTCTTGAAATTCTCCAAAGAGAATCTCTCCAGCATCTTATCAATATAAGATACCTGAGAAAATGCCAAAAAATTGTTCTTTCTATCCCTTAAGATTTGGATTCCTAGAAACATAACTCGTTTCTCCCAAATATTTCATTTGAAATTTCTCAACTAACCACTTCTTTACCTTTGACAAAGTTTTTACATCATTCTCAATGAGTAGAATATCATCAACATAAAGAATTAAGAAAACCACTAACTTATCTTTGGTGTATTTATAAACATAAGCTTTGTCAACATTTTGCTCGAAGCCATTATAATATTATCAAAAGTAGGATTCCAAGATCTCGATGTTTGCTTTAATCCATAAATGAATTTAAGCAACTTGCGTACTTTTTAATATTGCCCATTTTGTAAGAACCCTTCTGGTTGCATCATATATATACTTTCTTCAAGAGAGCCATTCAGAAAGTTGTCTTGACGTCCATTTTCCATATATCATAGTCAAAACTAGCGGCTATGAACAAAAGGATGCGGATAGATTTTAGCATGGCCACATGGGAGAATGTCTTTTCATAATCGACTCCCTCCCTTTGTGTATAGCCCTTGACTAATAACCGTGCCTGAAAATCTCTACTTTCCCACATGTACCTCTTTTCTTCTTGAAGATCCATTTATATCCAATGTGTCTGACATCTTCAGGTGGATCTACAAGTTCCCAGACGGAATTGGAAGACATAGATTCTATTTCCTGGTTCATGGCATCATGTCATTTCTCCTTTTCAAGATCATCAATTGCTTCTTTGTAAGATAATTGATCATCCTTATTAGTGTCTGACACTAGGGCATGTGCTTCTAGTTTGTAGCGAACTGGCTGTCTCACAACCCTTCCACTACGACGTTGCACCAGAGTTTCCCTTGTATAAATTATGATTTCTCTGGTTTGTCGTTTATCAGTAGAAATTGAATGTGGTCTGATCTCATCAGTTCCTAACTCCTCGAGAACTAATTTGCTACGATGTTTATAGTTTTGCATATAGTCATGCTCAAGAAAGGTTGCATTTGTCGACATAAACACCTTTTAATCATTGTGACTATAAAAGTACCCACCTCTAGTTTCAAGAGAATAACCAACGAATATGCATACCTCAGACCTTGAGTCTAACTTTCTGGTCTTGGGTCTAAGAATGTGAGCTGGACACCCAATATACGGAAATGACACATACTAGGTTTAGAGTCATTCTATAACTCTAAAGGCATCTTACTTACAGACTTAGAAGGTACTACATTCAAAATCTAAGTTGCCTTGTGTAGTACATATCTCTAAAATGTAAGTGACAATGATGGGTAGCTTAACATCGACCTAACCATATCCAATAAGGTTCGGTTTCTCCTCTCTACAAAACCATTTTATGTGGTGTTCCAGGTGTTGTATGTTGGAATAAGATTTCACACTCCAGCAAATAATCATTGAATTCTAAATCCAAGTATTTACCACCTTGATCGGATCAAAGGTTTTCAATGATTTCCCTAATTGCTTTTCAGCTTTAGCCTTGAAATCTTTAAACTTTCCAAAAGTTTTAGACTTTCGATACATTAGGTAACTATAACCATATCTTGAGTAATCGTCAATAAAAGTGATAAAATACTCATACCCACATCTAGCTTGACATTGATCGGTCCACAGATATCACTATGTACTAGCTCAAATGATTTCTTGGCTCTTTGACCCTTTCCTGTGAAAGGTCTCTTGGTCATTTACCCTCTAGACATGATTCATAAATAGAAAGAGTTCCAACTTTTAGCTCTCTCAAAACACCATGCTTCGTTAACCTGTTTAACCTATCTAGATTAATATGTCCCAATCTAAGATGTCATAGATATGTGTTATCATCATGATAAACTCTTTGTCGTTTGTTACTTTTAGGTTTTGCCATTTAAATAATTTAGAATTATTTAACGCCAATTTAGTCTGTTTACGCATATGCAATCCATTAATAATTTTAGCATGATAGATATTTAATCCATTCTTAGAAATCATAAACTTTTATTAATGAAAGAAACTTCGAATAACTGTCCTTGCAAAAATGAAAGAGAAATCAAATTCCTCGAAAAACCAAGAATATAGTAAACATCGTTCAAAACTAAGAAATTATATATAAAAAGTAAATGGACTGTCTTTAATGCTTTAGCTGACACGAGCGCACCATTGCCAACTGTCAAAATGACCTCACCATCAGCCAGCTCCCTTGACGAATCAAACATCTGTAAAGAAGAACATACATGGTTAGTGACTTCTGAATCAAGTATCTAGGATGACAAATCATATTCCACTAAACAAGCTTTAAGTACAAGTAAATCATATTTACCTTTTTTTTTCAGCTCCGAGAGATACTTGTTACAGTTTCTCTTCCAATGACCTTCAACCTCACAGTAGAAACACTTTCCTTTGGGCTTGTTATCTTTCTTGTTCTTACTGACTTTCGAAGAAGTCTTGGCTTTCTTTACTCTTTTTTTCTTACTTTTGTCATTACCATTGTTATTCTTCCTCTTCTTGTTCTTAACAATATTGGAAGAAGGTTTTCGGTCATTCTAAAGTTGAGTGACTCAAAAGTCTGCAGTTCATTCAACAATTGGGTCATGTTGAATTGCAACTTCTTCATAATATAGTTGCTCGTGAATACAGTAAAAGCTAGTGTGAGCGACTCTAGTATGATGCTAACTTGAGTCCACTCATCAATGGCCACCACATGTACTTCTGCCTCGTGCAGTATGTTGATCATGTTCAAAACATCTCGAATAGAAGTACCCTTACTCATCTTAGTTTTCATATAACTCCTAGGGGCCTCATGATGACTTTGATCGGACCGCTGCCCAAACATTGCCTATAAAGATTTCATAATCTTATAGGCAACATTCATGCTTTCATGCTTGGTTCTTCGAACATCATTCATACTCACAAGCATGTAGCATTTCACCTTATTGTTTGATATGATCCAAGCATCATATTTGTCCCTAACATTCTTAAGGGCGTTAGCAGAGGGCTCCTCAAGACATTCCTAAGTAAGAACGAACTTATGTGTTTATTATAATCATATTTGATTTCCAACGAACGAAAGTATCACCATTCAATTTCTCAAGAGCTAGTAAAGCAGTAATATGATTGCCCATGGTAGACATAATATTAATAACTGAAATTTAAAACATATATGATTCAATATAATTGATAAATATATAGAATTCGAAAAGTATAATGTGATTATAATAAACACATAAATTTAGCATTTACTAATCACGATAAACACATAAATTTTATTCATTATCTATGATCTTAATTCTCTCGTACTAATATAATATCATAGTATCATTAATGACTATGGAATTTTCATATATATATATATATATAAATTATTCAACAATAATTCAAAAGAACAATTATAAGAAAAATGTAATCCTCTTTACTACACATCAATTCGATGATCATATGTCAATATACATACTTTGAGAACATAACCTCCAACACCATTCACACTTGCTAGATAAGAAATTTCCTCTCCCCTTCATTTATGAGTAGTCATATGTTGTTCCTTTTCTGGAAAATCTACTTTTTTGGAAAAATAAAATGTGTGGCAGAATTGTTTGCTTGTGATCTTCTCGCTATCCTACAAGTCTCCAAGAATCGACTCTTATACCACATGCGATGAAGGGATAAAACAAAAAGTGATTACTGGTGAGGCATTTTTGCCTGACAGGCAGGATTAAATAAAACGTGATGACTGACGAGCACTCTAGCACGACAATCAGGATAAATAAAAAGTGATGACTGGCGAGGTGCTCTAGCCCGACATTCGAGATTAAACAAAAAAATGATGACTGACAAGGCACTCTAGTCGGGCAGTCGGGATTAAAAAAAGTTGATGACTGGTAAGGCAATCTAGACCAGAAGTCGGGATTAAACAAAAGTGATGATTGGCGAGGCACTCTAGTCGACAGTCGGGATTAAAAAAGAGTGATGACTGACGAGCACTTTAGCTCGATAGTCAAGATAAACAAAAAGTGATGACTGGCGAGGTCCCCTAGCCCGCCAATAGGATTCGACAAGTAATGACTGGCGAGGTCCCCGAGCCTACCAGTCAGGATTGACAAGTGATGATTGGTGAGATCCCCGAGCTCGCCAGGACCTCGCCCGTTAGTCGAGATTCGACAAGTGATGACTGGCGATGCCCCCGTGCCCGCCAGTTACGATTCGAAAAATGATGCTTGGTGAGGTCCCTGATCCTGCCAGTTAGGATTCGACAAGTGATGACTGACGAGGTCCCCCAGCCCACCAGTTTGGATTTGACAAGTGAGGACTGGCGAGGTCCTCAACCCTGCTAATCAAGATTCGACAAGTGATAACTAGCGAGGTCCCATAGCCTGCCGGACGGGATTTGACAAGTGGTGACTGGTGAGGTCCTCAAGCCTACCTATCGGGATTCGATAAGTGATGACGGGTGAGGCACTCTAGCCCAACAGTCAGGATCAAGAAAAAATATATGTTTGGCTGAGCATCGCATCTCGCCAGACGAGATCAAGAATCTAACCAGAGTAGGAACGCTTGACTGATATCATGGAAGTTTATTCTCCAAGAAGGCTCACAATGACTGACTAAACATCTACGCAAGTCTGTGGGACCCGACCTCTGGGTAAAATGGAAAAGGTTGAGTCTGCCTTACGGACCGCTCAAGCCTGGGATTGTAATACTCCCACCACTCGGATTGACAAAGGATATGACACTTGGCAAAACTCTCAGAATGACTAAGGAGCTAAAGGTCTTACCCAGAAAAGGTCAAAACTCAAAAGAAGAGCTAAAACCTTTACTAAGGGATCTAGCCAGAATAAGAAAAACTTGGCTAGATATTGGCAAAGAGATGTTTGCCGAGCACCTCAGCTCGTAGACTGGATCTAGCTAGAACAGGAAAAGCCTAACCTAGATATCGACAATGTGATGTCTGCTGAGCAGCTCAACTTGTAGACGAGATTAATGGAATTGTCATAATAGGAATACCTGACGGACTTACAAGGAAAGACACCTAGCTAGAGCCAAGACTTACGACTATGAGCAAAACACTCTACGCCAAGAAAGGAGAATCCTTTGACCAATTACTAAGGGAAAAATGATTTCTACTCGCATCTCACTAGACTTGGAGCATTTGCTTGACCAGACCTCCCTATGAATAGAATAAATAAGGGCAACCTATTGAAAGGGACCAGACCATTTTTAAGGCCCACTTGGGCTCGTGATAATAGCAATCTCATAGCTTAGGATAGTAAAAGTAAGGATATGATAATCGACAATCGAAGGATAAAAGATGAGGGCCACGTTTAGGCCAACACAAGGCCCGTGAGAAAGTAAAAGCTTCTACGTAGACCATACAGCTTGCGCAAAGAAAAATAAAGCAAAAAATTAAAGAGATAGAAGTAAATGAAATTTATTCTCATTAATAACCAGAGGATTACAAGTATAAATAAATGTACAAAAATCTCCTCGAATGAGGGAATGAGCCCTTCCAAGGTTAAACATAAAAAGGACTCCCTGTTTGGGTCGTCGATCATGATCTCCACGACTTCCTCGAACAATCTGGAGGATAAGAAAGCTCCGGATGCCCTGATCTTGAGGACTCAATCTCTACAGCTTAGGAGAGAGAGAAGAATGAGAAGGATTGTTACCCCATGGTTCGATACAAGTCCATGGGTAGGAGGTACTTCATTACGAAGCAAAGGATAGGACTACCGACCACATTACAAGCCCTTGTTAGGGGTAACAACTCTACAACCAGGGGAAGGTAGCCAACGCAGGCATAGGGATCGCCGAACATGCCTATTAACTAGAGGAAAATCGCAGCATATGAAACACCAAAAGCAAGAATGGGGATCCACAATTTAGGGTTTCAACTTTAACTAGGATGTATGGATGAAGGAAACAAGAGGAAATATTGGAAATCTATAGACCCAAAGAAAAACCTCACATTTAATGGGGCATTGAAGAAGGGCCATAATTACAGCCTTTTCCCCAACCAATGAATATCCATTACGTGGGCCAATAAGAAAACTTCATATGGATAAACGACAAAATGAAGCGACGTTTCATAAGTTGGCAACCCCCACTCTTCTCCATGCAACCACGCGCCTTTAATACGCCCAGTCCCAAGGAATTGACAACTTCACATCTCAGAAAAGATAAAACGACACATGCACAATGGACGAGTCACGGTAAAAAAAAAAGATCAGGTAAGTAATGCCATCCGGTATGATCTCCTTTGAAGGATACGATCACAATCATGAGATACTTAGAGCTGGTAATGAAGGATATCTCACCACGTCAGAGTAGCTCAAAGGCACATCTCGGACGATGATGTCTTTAGACCTAGGTAGGTAAAGCCACCCAAGTCCTCGACTGGGGGCAACTGTTAGGGGAGTTTTCCTAATCACTAGTGACATGTCTCACCACGATGAGAAGCTCATGGCAGAGGAACTTCCGAAATAAAAGGACTGACCCCATCTGGTCAGACACTATAGAGCTCGGGTTACACATACCTGCGCACAAGAAAGAGCAAGAAGATTGCAAAGAGGAACTCAAGCGACTCCGAGCAAGAAGTCATCATTACTCATTGAAAGTAGCACTCCGCAGGTCCAATCGTCATGACATAGTGTCAAGATAGACTTCGTATAGTCATTTCGACATTAAAATCTGTCACTTTATGTCAAATCACCTCCCTTCGATCTAATCAATGATCGACAATGATAGGCTTCGTGTCTCATGAAACTTCTCCAACGCGCCTTTAAGAAACTTCTTTGACACGCTTCTTCCGCCCCTGGGAACTCAGGTATAAATATATCTACTAATCATTAAAAAAGGTATGACTGTTCTCCGACACAAAAGTTATTCCAAGAGATCGACCATCGGCTAACTTAAGCATCGGAGGCTCCTCGATGAGGAAACTGCTAGGATTGATCAGTTTTAAAAATTAAAGAAAAATATATTTGAACCACAAACGGTTCGTGAGCGGAATATAAAAAAATTATTTAACTTATTTAATCATATTAAATAATTTTAAACTAATTTTAGTTTGATCATACATATACGGATATTAAAACAATAGATTAAGGGAAAACGATTTTTCACCTTCACTCTGTATCAGAAAATTTCTGAATTGGATGAACTCCCTTGAACATTCTTCATGTTCTTCAAGTTTTAAGATCAAAATCATGAACTTGATCTTCCACGAACGATTTGTGAATTAGTCCACCAACAACCACCCGTTAATTTCAGAAATATATCTTAGAAGAATTTTACGTAGAAATTTGAGTGTGTGCTCTCAAAAAAATTGAAGAAGAAAAATTAAATCTTCGCTTCTTCAGATTAATTTTGGCGGCAACAGTAGTGAGAGGAGAAAACTTTTTTCTCTTCGTTCCATGTGTGTTAATAACAACAACTGTATATTATCCTTATTATCTTTTTACAATTAAATTATTATTAGATATTTATCAAAAGGTAATTTTTGGTATTTACAAATATACCCATATATTATACATTTTTAAAAATTCTCCTAATTATCTATTATTGTCGAAAATCACATGATCTCCTAGAGTTTTAGTTGCATTGAAATTCATCAATCCAATTGATAAATATAGTTGATCATTATCAATTAATTAATTAATTTCTTTATTTTACTAATTATCTAATAATTAGAAAACAATAAATAATTAATTCAATACAACAATTACACTTCATTTTTCTATTCCTATTCTCTGAGTTATTTTTGAGACCGAATGGATCCACATGAACAAAGTTTAGGATTTAAATACCTAGCGAATTTATCTCTATAAATTTATGACTTATTTAATCTTGACATCGTACGACTCCATTATATGTTCGATGTCGAATCAACTCACGATTCATGCGCGTTACATTTTCTGTTGGTGTAAATAAACTCTATTTAATTTCACGGTCCACAACATATTTTAACATAATACCCATCGTGAATATCAGTAACAAGAGTGAAATATAAAATTATCATTTTACCCCTCTTGTTATTATTTTCTTAACTCATTTATTGACTGTGAATAAGAAAAATATTATAGTGAATTATCTCGTACAATTCACAAGTCTTATTGAATGACTCATTTCATCAAATACTTGACCAAGTTAATTTATTCACACACTCATTAATAAAACATAATGTGATGTTGTTACTTTCACAATCCAACCACAATTCTCATATCTGTGAATCACACAACTCCTACTTAATTAAATTACAAGCTTAACAGCCGATGTATTGCCCACCAATTCGAACCCACTCATTTGACATATCAAATATTGCAACTAACCAATTTAAGTTACATATTCACATCATGATTAAAATAATTACAAAAATACCCTTAAGATGTAACAATTAGATTTAGAGTTAGGTAAACGCTTTTGGGCTCTAAACTAATTGGTTACCGGTTTATTCAACATGGTCATAACATGTCAAGGTTAACCATTTGAGTCTACACTCTTATGCCCCAAGATTGACATCCAACGGTTCAACCTAACATTCGAATCGAATTCGATTGCCCATTTGATACTAAGACTGCGAATATCGTTCTGAGCTATTTCAGAAGAGTTCGTTTAGAGACGCTTCTGTCTTCACTCTTCTTTTGTCGACAATAGTTCTTTGACTTGAGTAATTTATAACCATGCTTTTATTTAAAATAAAACTTTTAATTTATTTATAAAAAATTCAGTAATACAAATGTCTGAGAAATAACTAAATATAAATAAATAGTTATTACACGCTACTTTATGGACATATTCCAACAGAAGCCACCCTCGAATCTCCTCATCTTAAAGTTATTTTTTTGTGTTTTGTCTAGACTTAAAGGACACATGGAGCCCCATTTGGAGGGAAAAGTGCATGAGGATCACTGTTACGGTATTCGACCAAAATCGTCATTCGTAGAGGAGCATTGCCACTAGGGGAGATTACAAGAAAATTACTGTGACAGTTTTGGGGCTGTAACAATAACTTATCAATGCATGACACATGTAGATTAAAGGTTATTTTGGATCATATACATCAATAATAAGTGAATAAATTAGTCTAATAATGATTATCGTCTCCTCACCATTTTTAATATATAATAGATTATAGATTTATTATAATCATAAAAGAAACAAATTTTTAAATGAAACATGCAGATTAGAAGTTTATTTTGGGTAATATATTAATAATAAGTGAATAAAATTATCCAAAAATGATTATCACATTTTCCCCATTTTTTATATATTATAGATTATAGATTACATATTAGGTCGTATGGATCTTCATATTAAAGTGAGTAGTTAATAATCTTGAAGGTACGTGTGTAAATGCTGACTATCCACACCTTATCTCGAATGTACACCATGTTCTAGTGAGCATCATGCACTTGTTACAATAAAACCCCCTTGTAGAGGAACGGGCGAGCAAGGAGGATTTAGAGGGACTTTCCCTCGAGACATCATCAATGATGGACCAATTTGGAAAAATAGATACAAAAGGCCTAAGATTAAAAGTAATACATAAAGGCCTACGACTAAAAGTAATGCATAAATAACCCCCTTCCCAGCAAGCGACCCCCATCTCTCGCCCCCATGCTCCTCTCCTCTCCAAGACATAGAGGGGAACCCACCTTATAGGAAAGGGGGCATTTCATACTGTTATACAATTATCTAGATAAAATGTGTAAAATTATAAAATAATCTACCACTTACCCTTTTTAATCTATAAAATTAAATAAGTGTATACTATTAGCCCCTTAAAATTTATAAGATTACTAAATTATATATGATTTCTCACCCTTTAAATATATAAAATAAGAAAATTACATGTTATGTGTCTTACTCCAATTTAAAATTATCAAAATTTAATAATATATTTTTAGTTTATTATTATGTCAAATAACATGGAGTTAGAAAAAAAATTTACCCCCTAATCAACAAAAGTTATTGCCTTGCCCATGCCAAGACATGCCACCTCCCACACCCCGTTTCCCCCACCCTTACCTCCTAGTCCACTCCAGAGCACCCCCTCCCAACAAAAAAAGAACCCACTCGTCACCTCCCTCCCTATTGTGATAGGGTTAAAATCCATGCCCACACTTTCACCACCGCACGGCACTAAGTCCCACTTAGTCAGCCTGCCAAGACCCTCAAATGACTCACTCACGAATATGCACAACGAAAAGCTTAATGAAATACAAGCACCAAGAGGCTTACACAAATTTGCATCGTTAAGGCAACACAAAACACTTGTGGGAACCACTCCCAACCTTTCTGTACCACAAGACAAAGGAATACAAGTCTATGACGGATCACCACAATGTGCCTCCAATGCACCCGATCTCTCTCCATTATAATACAAAATTGTGTTGTTGACACCCCTAACTGTCCTAGGTTTTGCTGGCACAATTCCACATGTGTCACAAAGATGTGCAGTTGACACCCTCAACTACCCAAGGTGTGCTGGCACCAACCAGTGCCTGCCATCTATGTGCATGACAGTTTACTTGAAACTTTCATACCATATGCTTCCACGTGTGCATGGTAGTTTGCACCCAACGACCATGCTTTGCTGCCAAGCATTGCATCTACCCTGTGTCTCGATGGATATTGTCCTTAGCCAACAATGTGAAACACATTGCCTCTTGGTAACTACCCATAACCGCCCACGTGCATGTGCCTGTTGTGAAATTGCGCTCACTGCGTGGCAACATGTTCCCGCGCTTGCACGTGCCTGCCTATACATCTCAGCGCATGAATTGATGCGCATCAAGAAACTGTCTGGCATGCGCGCGCACCGATCTCATCGCTTCCTTATCTACGGTAACCCCACACTGAGCACCTCGCTGAGTGCCTTGAGCGCACCTCACCATGCCATGTGCATGGCTCATTCAACGCCATGCGCTACCTCATGTCGAGTGTCACTACCGAGCCCAACCCTCATGCGCTCCCAGCCTCAATCGTATGCCACTCATTGAGTCAGCCTACCATACTTAGCTATGTGACATGTGCTTGCCTTGACTTTTTCACAGCTAGCCCACACACTGAGCCCTTGTAACCCATGTGGGGTTTGCATGATGGGCTACCCCCATGCAATGCATCCCTCAGCCTGCATGTTGGGGTACACCATGCCATGCCATCTGGTTGCCTCTAAGCCCTAACATGCTTCCTTGCTTGGGTGTGTGCCCACCACAGGCCCACCCTCAACATTGACCTTGACATGACCCAAGGCTAGGTCATGTCTCGGCATCCCACTCGTTGTCAAAGGCCTAACACGTATCCTCCCCCATCTCCACTCGCCCTCCCCTACCAATTAATTTCATTAGTTGGGTTGTTTAGGAAGGTTATGGTAGTTTTAGGTTAGTTGGTGATTGGTTGATGTAATTTGCAGCTGGTGCTTATGTAGTAGATCTTTTGTTTAGCGTGCTATATATTGTAGTGCTATTGTTCAGTGAATGGTTAATGAAGTATTTTCTGAGGAAATCTCTTGCGTCTCTCAACACCGTGAGTTAAAAATATTATCTTCTAACACCGTTAGTTTGGAATTCAAATATCGATCGATCGAGTTTCATCAATTGCTATCAAAGCCAATACTGCGCCGTGGCGAACCACCAACGACTCGACCAGATTGAAGGGGCGGTAGATGATATTCACGAGAGTCTTCGTGCACTAATTAAGTTATCAACATAAAACCAAGAATCCATTCGGCAACTTGTTAGCCCAACTCAGGATAACACTGTAAAAAAGAAAAGCAGGAAATGACACGACAAGTCAGAGTCAGAGAGTTCTTATTCGAATGCCTGATCGGTTTCCTCTGTAAGAAACATCAAGAATCCAATGAGTGAGATGTCTTCAAACTAATGTAGCAACACCTCAAGGAGTGGTCATTCCAATAAGTACAAGAAGTGAATGCCGTGGCTTAAAATGGATTTTTCCAATATTTTCTGGTGCGGATCCGTTGGTATGGTTAGACCGAGCGCGATAATATTTTTCGATCCAAGATATTCAAGGACGATGAAAGGTATAGTGGGCTTCGTTCCATCCTGGTGGGAGATGTTAACCGGTGGTGGGAATGGTACGTGTGTAATAATTGAAAAAAGAGGTCACTTGGAACGTGTTTGAGAAAGAACTGCTCAAAAGATTCGGATCAACCATGTAATACCCCAAGCATTAAGGGGTAGATTTGTAATTTTTAACCCCCCACTCACACCATATAAGCATCACACCCAACTATCTCCCCCATTCTCTATTTTTATCTTTCAGGAACCCCCTATAACTGTTTCTCTCTAAACAGCAACCACCTTCATCTTCTTCTTCAGTGTTCTAATTCCTGGTAAGTGTTTATCTTCTTTCTTTCTTCTCTTTTCTTTCCTTTTTCTCATTTTCTCCCTCTTTAAACCAAGATTTTTCTATCTAAATGTTGAAATATTCAATTCTGAAATTTTTCTTTAATTCCAGTGAACTTCTTCCTCTTGCGTCTCTGTTTTTGAGTCGTCGATGCATCACCGTAGTTCCTCTTTCCTGGTAAGCTTCTTCCTTCCCATTTCAATTTTCTTCTCTTTTCTTCCACTTTTGAATCTAGATTTTGGATTAATACATTGATGCATAAAATTGAAATTCTATTCTCCAATTTCTAGCAATTTACATTCATTTTCATCACTGCTTGTTGAGTCGTTGCTTCATCATCATCGCCGCTGCCTTCATCGTCGGTAAGCTTGATCTCCTTCTTTCTCTCTCGGTTCTGTCCAGACTTAACTTGGTCTCTTGGCCCAGTTGACCTTGACCCGAATCGACCCGATTATGTTCAATTAGACCAGACAGAACCGATTCAGTAGACTGGACCAAGCAGGTTCAGTCAGACCATACTAAATCGGTTCAACCTGACGAGACCAAACCAGCCAATCCAGTAGAATCGAACCGGATCAGACCACCAAAACCTAGTTGAACCTACACGAGAATACTCTTTAAATACATTCTATAATGTCTAAGATTGTAATTCCATATCTATAATGCAGTAATAATGAAATTAATAAATACGATTATTTAATTAAAGAGTTTAATTAAAAATCTAGTTTATGGGAGCTTAGGATTATAGGTACATGGTCTCCAAGTCACCTCTATGCTGCACAGTTTAGAGTGTGAATACTTCAGAATATGAGAAAAATGACTAACTTGTAAAATAAATTATATTTCTAAGGCAATTACATAATTATGAGATAATAATGTGTGAGTGATTAATTAAATTATTTATATTAATTTTTAAAAATTATATGTAAATAATTATATCAATTAATTTTTTAATTTTTGATAAGTGAGACACTATATCTAATTTGTGAAATTAGATAATGTTAAATTATTATTAGGTAATAATTTCAAATTTGAATCAACTAAATCTATTAGTTGTTAACAGAAAAACTAGTTGAAATGATCATATAAGTTAATTTTGAAATAACTAATATATAGATATTTATCTGATTAAAATAAATAAATAATTTACAGAAATTGTCACGTGGCATATTGGACCGCCACATGTCAATCACTGATTGAGCATCAAAACTTGACATAGACTATTGTAGTGCCACTAACATCACAATTAGGCGTTCAATACTGTAAGGCCGCCGTGAGGCACTGTGATACCTCACAGAACACTGCAGTGCCGTGTGGCACTGCAGTTGTGCACAGTTGTAGTGAGTTTTACTGCAATGATAATTTTGTGATTAACTATTATTTTGTGTATATCCCTAAAAATATGGAGTGCCTAGAAAATATATAGAGATATTATTCTATTGGCCACAGTACTGGATTTTTTGTGCTAACAACACAGTTTCTCTCAGGCTGAAACTCTGAGATTAAAAAGTTAAAAAAAAAAGATATGTGAGAATAATCATTATATTCTCTCAGAGATTAATCTCATAAAAATTATTCATTCTCCGAAAATCTCTAGGTCTCATGTTGACTACATCTAGAGACAGAAAAGTGTTCTTGTTATATTCTAGGTGCCCACACATATCCTAATGTGTTTGAGGATTAACTTGAAAGATCTTGGTGTGGATCTCGAAGTTTCTTGTTCGTGAGAACGAAAAATCATTGGTTTGCGAGGACACTTGATTTGACTACAAGAGGTATATATTTTATATCAATGTATGTCTTCGATCTAATATATAAATATATAATGGATCTAATGAAAAGAGATTTCAACAAAAAGTTTTTATTTTGGAAACAGTTGCATGACATTTATTTTCTTTTATAAAAAAATATTCATTTTTTATATTTTAAAAGCCCCACGCTTCTGTCACGCGAGCGCCGCATTTTCAACAATTGGTATCAAAGTGATAATTATATATTTATATTAAATACATGTGGGTATTCTTGCATTGTTCATAATATATTTTGATATGTATGAATGAATGAATGATTTGTTTTTTGATGATCAATTTACACCCGATTTGGTTTTCACCTGTTCCCAACCTCACTCGCCCTCTAGTTAATTAATAATTGTAGATATTATATGAATATGTTGTGATTTGGGATCCTCAGATTTCATGTCATTAGTTACTGAATTTAATTTGTAGCGAATCCAGGTAAGTGGATTTACATAGTAATTTGGTTCATATATTATAAGTGTAAGATATATAATTATTTTTAATATTTCTTTTATGTTGCTCAATATTTTATGATCATGTGTTTATATTTATTTTTCCATATCATGATGAATTATTTATCATGTTATGTTATGTATATATTTTGAGTTATCCACGTAATAGTTATATCGTTTATGTTCATGAACAAATTATACATTTACTCATGTATATGTGAGAATGTAAGTTATGAATCTTAGCTCAAGTAAAGTGATAAGTAAACAAGAGATAGAGTCATGTCCCTTGGTTATCTAGTCACCATATTGTTCACGTCATGTTATCAACTATACAACCATGTTCATGTTAGCGTCCTTAAGGTTCAGATAATTTTAAGTGACATCACGCTTCAAGACACTCAATCTGTCATGTTCACATTCACGTTACAAGTTTCATGTTACAAGTTCACGTTCATGTGTGAATCAATTCTGGTTAGGTTCTTAATCAAGGGATATGCATGATTGAATTATGATCAATGAAGTACAAGTATGAACAAAGATAAGTACAAGTTCAACTTATATGTTAGCCATGAAATTAGTTATGTTAATTACAAGTACGTTATGCGATTTAATAATCAAGTGAATATGTTAAATTAAAGTTGCATGAGTTATATATTTACATTTATGTAATGTGAAGCTTATTGATATGTGAGTTTACTTACTGATAATTTTTAATACTCACCCCCCATAGATGGATATGTTGCAGGTGATGGCGAGCAGCAGAAGTGAGAGACTTCTATAGACAGTGAAAATATTAGATTTTTCACAATTTATGATTATATGATGTTAAAAACATATTTTCAGTTTAATTACTATTGTTTCAAGAATTTTATGAATTTTCATGTCTGACTTTCATGTTTTATGGATTTTCATGTTCAACATTATTACAGCTTAATAAATCATTTAATTCAAATTAATGAGATAATATTCTCTTAAAATAATTTTATACTTCTGCTATTTAACGTTAAAATTAGGGTTTTCAATTTCGGGATATTCTCAAATTAGGGTTTCAATTGAATTGGAGATTTTTTAATTGTGAAATTTCAAGCATGTTTAACCCTCAGGAATCGGGGCGTTACAGTTTGGTTTCAGAGCAAATATTTTAGATTCTGTAACTTTTCTTACTGAAAAATATGGCGTTTCGCTCACTCCGCCCCTCCATCACCTTAGAAGTTAGGTATGCATGATATGTATGTTTTAATTATTGATTCAGTATGATGTGCTTTAGTTTCATTATGGAATGTTTGATTATATTTATGTTATATTTACACGATAAGACTAGGCTTTTGATAAGTCTTGAATTTTGGTGGGTAGCAGAGTAATGGCCCCCCACGAGAAACAACAATCACGCACCGGTTGATCCAACTGCGAAGCCTCCGGCAACTATGATCGAAATTTTTCAAGAATTTTTGGAGTTGTTGAGGCAGACAACGATGGCTTACCCAGCTCAACAACAACAACTGCAATAGACGACATTGGTCGATATGCAACTGATCCACACATTCTGGAAGCTGAACCCTCCAGAATTAGACGGTCTCTCATCCGATCCATTGCTAGCTGATGATTGGATTATGCGATTGGAGAAAATCTTCCAGTTTATGATTTGTTCGGAGATTCAAAAGATTGGTTGTGCAACTTTATGCTGACACGAGAAGCTAAAAAATTATGGGAGCTCACACAAAGAGCTCATGATATTGTGCATAATCCGATGACTAAGGATCAACTAAAGGAGTTGTTCTTCAAGAAGTATTTTAAGGATCAACTAAAGGAGTTGTTCTTCAAGAAGTATTTTTCGATGAACGTCAGGACAAGTAAGGAGGCTAAATTTCTTAGGCTGGTGCAAGGTAATATGATTGTTGCTGATTATGAAAGAAAGTTCGAGAAATAATCTCACTTCACCACACATTACGTTGATAGCGAGATCAAGAAGGCTCAGACCTTTGAAAGGGGACTTCGTCCATAGATAAAGGGTTCTGTGTCACTCCATAAGTACACCACCTACGCAGCGGTGGTTGAAGCTGTCTTCTTGATGGAACAAAATCTTCCACCTCATGCACCACCACAGTCAGAATAAACGTTTCACGGAAAGAGAAAATCTCAGAATTCTCACCCGGGTCCTCACAACGTAAAAACACAGGCAATAAAATCAAATCTCATGTGTGCTACATGTGATAAGCACCACAGTGGCCATTGTTTTAAGGGGAACAATGCTTGCTTTAAGTGTGGAAAGATTGGGCATTACCTCAAGCAGTGCCCATTACTTGCTCAAAGATAGAATAACAACGTCACTGGAGATAGAGCAAAAGGGAAGGTTTTCGCACTAACTCACCTGGAAGTTGAGCAGTCAGATACAGTTGTGGAAGGTATATTACTTGTACTACAACATTCAACTTTTACATTGATTGATTCTAGATCCACGCACTCTTTTATATATGCTTCGTTTGTCACTAATGCATCATTGCCTGTTGTGCCATTGGGTTTTGAATTATGTGTTTCTACACCTTCTGGAGCTTCTCTCCTAGCTAATAAGGCGATAGAGAGTTGTTCATTGATGATAGAATATAGTGATGTGTATGCTAGACTTATAGTCCTAGGGATGCATGATTTTAACGTAATCCTAGGGATGGACTAGTTGGCTGCTAACTATGCCAACAAAGACTGTTATCAAAAGAAAGTTTGATTCCTATCTCCAAGTAGACCTAGCTTCAAGTTTAGGGGATCCTAGCAATGGCCTATACTGAAGGTTATATCTGCTTTGCGGGCACAACACCTACTTGATCGTGGTAACTGGGGTTACTTAGCTTCTGTGGTGGATACAACTAAGATAAATGTGGATATTCAATCAGTTCCAATTGTTAATGAAATTTTGGATGTCTTTCCCGATGATTTGCTAGGACTTCCTCCTCCTCGGGAGACAGATTTTCGTATTGAGTTGGTACCAGGCACTGCCCCTATATCCAAAACTCTGTATCGTGTAGCTCCTACAGAGTTCAAAGAACTTAAGGACCAACTTCAATTTTACTGGATAAGGGATTGAATAGACCTAGGGTTTCACCTTGGGGTGCTCTAGTATTATTTTTTAAAAATAAATATGAATCGATGAGGCTATACATTGACTATAGGGACCTGAGTAGAGTCACTATCAAGAATAAATATCAATTACCACACATTGATGTTTTGTTTGATCAACTTCAGAGAGCATCAGTATTCTCTAAGATTTACTTGAGATCAGGTTACCATCAGCTCAGGATTCGAGATGAGGATATTCCTAAAACAATGTTTCGTACTCGTTACGCCCAGTACGAGTTTGTAGTGAAGTCATTTGGATTAACTAATGCTCTGGTAGCCTTCATGGATCTGATGAACAAGTTGTTTAAATAGTACTTGGATTCTTTTGTGATTGTCTTCATTGATGATATTCTGGTGTACTCTAGATCAGAGGCTGAGCATATAGATCACCTTAGTATTATTTTAAAAGCGTGAAAGACACACCAGTTATATACCAAGTTCCAGAAGTGTGAGTTTTAACTTCAGCAAGTGAGATTCCTTAGTCATGTGGTATCTCGAGATGGAATTTCTGTTGACCTGTCTAAGATTGAAGCGATTATTAGTAGGCCTCAATCGATAAATGTTGGGGAAGTTTGCAGTTTTCTAGGTCTAGTAGGATATGAGATTCGTTGAGGGATTTGCAAAGATCGCTGTTCCACTTACTTAGTTGACCAGGAAGAATGCCACCTTTAATTTGACGGCTGAGTGTGAGAAATGTTTTCAGAGCCTTAAATAAAAATTGGTGTTAGTACCAGTATTGACCATTCCAGATGGTGAGAGCAATATTTTGATTTATAGTGATGCTTCCAATAGAGTTTTGGGTTGTCTTTTGATGCAACGGGGAAATTTCATAGCATATGCTTCTCGACAACTCAAGCCTTATGAACAAAACTATCTTACACATGATTTGGTGTTGTTGCAGTTGTATTTTCCCTCAAGATTTAGAGACATTACTTGTATAGCTATAAGTGCCAGATTTACATAGATCATGAGTCTTAAGTACTTTTTCACTGAGAAAGACCTTAACATGAGGCAACGCCATTGGTTGGAACTGGTAAAGGATTATCATTACGAGATCATTTATCACCCAGGAAAGGAAAATGTTGTGGCTAATGCCTTAAGTCGATAATCAACCCATTCTGTAACTCTTAATACGTCTCAAGAGCATATCCTGCAGGATTTTGAACGTTCTGAGATTCAAGTCTTGCTGAAAGACGCTACAACGCGGTTAGCACAACTCAGAGTCAACCATCATTGTAGCAGCATAATATCGATGTATAGAACTTAAACTCTGAGTTGCATTTGATTTATAGTGAAGTGGGTTCAGACAAAAGACAAGGGTTCAATGTTAGTAATGATTCAGTTCTTCACTTTCATGGGAGGCTTTGTGTTCCAAATCATGCAGTCATTAGTTAAGAATTACTCACGGAGGCTCATAGTTCAGCACACATTGTGCACCTTGGCAGTATTAAGATGTATCATGACTTAAAGTTACATTATTGGTGGAATGGTATGAAATATGATACTATTGAGTTTGTTGTAAGTGTTTGGCGTGTCAGCAGATCAAGGCTCAGAGACAACAACCATCTAGGGTATTGCAACCTTAAAAATTCCTGAATGGAAGTGGGAGCATGTGACTATGATTTCATTTTAGGGCTACTGAGGACTATAAAAGGTTATAACTCCATTTGGGTTGTGGTGGATCGTCTTACCAAGTTTGCACACATTTTGCCAGGCAAGACTACATTCTCAATTGAGGATTGGGCTCGGTTGTATATCCGAGAGATTGTTAGACTTCATGGGGTTTTGGTGTCTATAGTATCAGATCGAGATCCACGGTTCACGTCAAATTTTTTGTGGAGTCTACAGAAAGCTTTAGGTACTCAGTTGAATTTGAGTACAACTTTACATCCGCAATCTAATGGGCAATCTGAGCGAACAATTTAGACGTTAGAGGATATGTTTCAAGCTTATGTCATGGACTTCTCTGGAAGTTGGGACGCGCTGTTGGCACTCGTGGAGTTCTCTTACAATAACAGTTACCAAACGATGATTAGTATGGCTCCGTTTGAGGCACTTTATCAGAAAAAGTGTCGGTCACCAGTTCATTGGGATGAAGTTGGTGAAAATAAGCATGTGGGACCTTACTTGGTTCAGTGTACGAATGAAGCTATTCAAAAAATGAAGACTGCTCAGAATAGGCAAAAGAGTTATGCAGATGTTAGGAGAAAGGAAATCAAATATGAAGTGGGTGATCACGTGTTTCTCAAGGTTGCGTCAATAAAGGGTTTTATGTGTTTTGGTCGCAAGGGGAAGTTAAGTCCTAAGTTTATTGGTCCCTTTGAGATTTTGGATCATATATGTCCTTTGGTTGACCGACTCGCTTTACCACCAGCTCTTTCAGGTGTTCATAATGTATTTAATGTCCTGATGCTTTGCAAGTACGTACCCGATCTAACACTTACCATCGATTTTCAACATCTACAAGTTCGTGATGATCTTACTTATGACGAGAAGCCAGTCAGAATTCTAGAGCGCAGGAATCAGACTCTTCGTAACAGAACGGTTCAATTAGTCAAGGTTCTCAGGAGAAATCATTGGATCGAGGAAGCAACATGGGAACGAGAAGCGGAGACATGTGCCAAATCCAAAGTTATTTCAATAAGGTATATCCCTTTCGAGGACGGAAGTTTTTAAGGAGGGGATAATGTAATACCCCAAGCATTAAGGGGTAGATTTGTAATTTTATCCCCCAGCCACACCATAGAAGCATCACACTCATCTATCTCACCCACTCTCTCATTTTATCTTTCACGAACCCCCTGTAACCGTTTCTATCTAAAACAACAACCACCCTTTCTCCCTGTCGTGAACTGCCCTATGTTTCTCCAGTTTTTAATTTCATATTCTTCTTCAGTGTTCTAATTCTTGGTATGTGTTCATCTTCTTTCTTTCTTCTCTTTTCTTTCCTTTTTTTTTCTCTTTTTTCTCCCTTCTTTAAACCTAGATTTTTCTATCTAAATGTTGAAACATCCAATTCTAAAAAATTTCTTTAATTCTAGTGAACTTCTTCCTATTGCGTCTGTTTTTTAGTCGTCACTACATCACCATAGTTCCTCGTTCCTGGTAAGCTTCTTCCTTCTCGTTTTAATTTTCTCCTCTTTTCTTCTTCTTTTGAATCTAGGTTTTGGATTAATACGTTGATGCATCAAACTGAAATTCTATTCTCCAATTTCCAGCTATTTACATTATTTTTCATCAGTACTTGTTGAGTCATTGCTTCATCGTCATCGTTGCAGCCTTCATCGTTAGTAAGCTTGATTTTGTTCTTTCTCTCTCGGTTCTATTCAGACTATAACTTGGTCTCTTGGCCTAGTTGACCTTTGACCTGGCCTGATCGGGTTATTACCCGACCCGATTATGTTCAATCAGAGTAGACCGAACTGGTTCAGTTAGACTGGACCAAATTGGTTTGGTCAGACCAGACCATAACGGTACAGGTAAGTGGATTTACATAATAATTTGGTTCATATGTTATAAGTGTAGCATATATAATTGTTTTTATTATTTCTTTATGTTGCTCAGTCTTATGATCAAGTGTTTTATTTATTTTTTCATATCATGATGAAATTATTTACCATGTTATATATGATTATATTTTGAGTTATACACGTAATAGTTACATTGTTTATGTTCATGAACAATCTATATGTGTACTCATGTATATGTGATAATGTAAATTATTAATCTTAACTCAAGTAAAATGATAAGTAAACAAGAGGTAGAGTCATGTCCCTTGATTATCAAGTCACCAGATTGTTCACGTCATGTTATATGCTATACAGTTGGGTGTCACCATGTTCATATCAGCATTCTTAAGGTTCGGATAACTTTAAGTGACATCAAATTTTAGGACACCCAATTCGTCATATTCACGTTCACATTACAAGTTCATGTTCAAGTGTGAATCAATTCTGGTTAGGTTCTTAATCGGAGGTTATGCCTAGTCGAATTATGATCAATCAAGTACAAGTATCAACAAGGATAAGTACAAGTTCAACTTATATGTTAACCTTGAAATCAATTATGTCAATTACAAGTACGTTAAGTTATATAATAATCAAGTGAATGTTTAAATTAAAGTTGCATGAGTTATATATTTACATTTATGTCATGTGAAGTTTATTGATATGTGACTTTACTTACAAAGTATTTTAAATACTCACCCCCCATAGATGGATCTGTTGCAGGTGATGACGAGTAGCAAGAGTAAGAGACTGTCATAAATAGTGAAAGTATAAGATTTTTCACAATTTATGATTATATGATGTTAGAAATAGATTTTTAGTTTAATTACTGGTGTTTTAGGAATTGATGAATTTCCATGTTTGACTTTCATATTTTATGGATTTTCATGTTCGACTTTATTACACTTTAATGAATCATTTAATTCAAATTAATGAGTTAATATTCTCTTAAAATAATTTTATGCTTCCGCTATTTAACGTTAAAATTAGGGTAAAATTAGGGTTTTCAATTTGGAGATTTTCTCAAATTAGGGTTTCAATTGAATTAGAAATTTTTGAATTGTGAAATTTCAAGCATGTTTAACCATCGGGAATCGGGGGAATTACAAACCAGTTTCAAGAATGTTGACGAGTCTTTATCCCATATTCACCAAGGAGGTTTGTTCAAGAATGTCCAACCAAGCAAAATGGTGGTCGACTGAAGCATTGATGGGGACATTCATAGGCGGGTTGTAAGAAGACATTGCTTCAGATGTTTAGATATTCTAGCCGAAAAAGCTATCTCAGGCGATTGATTTAGCACGATGACATAATGAGATGTTAATGGGGGAACATAGGGACAACAACACCATTTCCATGAGGACACCTACTAAACGGGGTTATAATTCAAGGACTGGTGTACCAATGAAATACTGTTCGGGGATAATTTTATCGATGAAACCATCTCCATCCGGTTCAATTACGCATTTTTCATTTGAAGAAATGAAGTAGAGGGAGGCTTAAAATCTATGCTTTAACTACGATGAAAAGTTTGTTCCTGGCCATCAATGTCAAGGTGGCTCAATCGATGTTGATCTAGTGGATAACAAATCGAGACATAAGTTTGTTAACGAACAAGTTGTGGGATGTTTACAGTTGGTTGTTATGCCAATCACGCCGTTCGCAGTAAAGGTGGCTAGCGGAGATCGTATGTCATGTCGGAATCGATATGATGGGGTCAAGCATAATATTCAAGGATATGAGTTTATTACTTTGCTTTATTCTTTACCCATTATTTTTTACTACAATCACATGACTCTGGAATTTACTGTAGGAGGCCAACGGTATCGTTTAGCGAAGTATGGTTTTTCGTTCCATCTATTGTTGGGATAAATGCTTTACTTCACGAGTGGCGGGCTGGAGCTAAATTATTTACTATATCAGGAGTTATAATGTCAATGGAGGAATTCAAGAAGAGTGGCTGACAGATATAGGCAATCTACTTCAAGAATTCAAGAAAGTTATGGAAGTACCTTCGACTTTACCACTGTCTCATTCTTTTGATCGTCACATTCGATTAAAAGATGAAGGATGACCAGTTAACGTTGCACCGTATCATTATACGCATTTCCAAAATGATGAGATCAAAAGACAAGTTAGTGAGATGCATCAATTAGGATTATTTCGACATAGTACGAGCCTATTTTCATCGCCAATCTTGCTGGTGAAAAAGAAAGACATATATTGGAGATTTGGAATGACTATCAAGTTTTGAATAAAGCGACCATCAAGGATCGATTTTTTATTCTTACGATTGAGGATATGCTTGATGAACTCTTTGGCACCACCTTCTTTACCAAGCTTTATCTTTGTGCGGGCTACCATCAGATTCGACTGCACCCTGAATATGTTCACAAATCAGCATTTCAGACTCACAACGGCCACTACGAATAGTTGGTCATGCCGTTCGGTCTATGCAAAGAGCCATCAACATTTCGAGAAGTCATGAACGGTGTCTTTAGACCGCATTTATGCCATTTTATTTTGGTATTTTTCAGCGATGTGTTCTTATTTACAGCCAAACATGGTAGGATCATCTTCATCACCTACACACGGTTCTAACCATTTTAGTCGGTAATCAATTTTACATCAAATTATCCAAATGTCGATTTAGCTAGAAAGAATTCAAGTATTTGGGGCACGTTATTACATCAAATGGGGTGAACGCAGACCCGCAAAAGTATGCGACAGTGGTTCAATAGCCCTTCAAAGCATCACGGCTCTGCGCAGACTCTTGGGATTGATCAGTTATTACCAGAAATTTGTACGTCATTATGGTAGTATCGATCATCCTCTCACTCAGTTATTAAAGAAAGGAAGATTTATGTGGACAAAGGAGGCAAATTACGCATTTCAGTAATTAAAGAAGCGACGACTACTACACTAGTTCTTGCGTTGCCAGATTTTTCTGATACGTTCGTGATTGAAATCGATTCTTCGGGTTTTGGGATTGGTTCCATTTTACAGCAGAAAGAACGCCCTATCACTTATCTTAGTAATACTCTTCGGCCAGCCAAGAAAGAATGGTTGATATACACTAAGGAGATGTTGGCCATTTTGAAAGCAGTAAAACAATGCCGCCATTACTTGCTCGCTAAAAGATTTCATATTTACACTGATCAACGGAGTCTTCGATATCTTTTGGAGATACGGATAACGACACCAGAACAACAAAGATGAATTTTGAAGTTGATTGGGTTTAACTATGTGATTGTGTATCAGCCCGGACATGAGAATGAAAAGGTCGTGGAGACTTTAACCGAATGAATAGGGATCAATCGATAGAAATTTGGATTAAGAAAGAGAATCCAGGATGAACGCTTTTTTCGTTCGCTATGTGCTGGCTGGATGCGTACTCACGTGATCGATCGATGGACGGGGGAATTATGTGAATGACGAGACTGACTAAACCTAAAGTAAAGGCTATCCCCACTCTTGATGGTGAATCTTGATTAACTGACACTAGGAACCGATTCGGAGAAAGAAGAAGCATGGCATGAGGGCAGATAAATTTCTGATAGCGAAGTACTTGACTCGATAGATGGAGGGAGGGCCCCCCCAACTCAAGCACGAGGAAGTACCTCTTTCGACATGGCCTTGATCTTCTAGTGAAATGGCAGTAATGTGCAATCCCTTTTTCGACACTGGAAGCTTTAATGATGAGCACACGACCATAAGTTGTCTTTGCTTATTTCCTTGCTTAAAAGCCACTACCCCCCCAAACATCATTCGATGACACCCTGCCCGACATCGTCACGAGTAAGCCTCCGTTTCTTTTTTTGATGTTTTTCAATCGCGTTCGATGATTGTTTATTGTGAATCCGTTCGTCATATATGCCTTCACTCGGGAGGAGTCTCTTCTTAAACAACCTATATCCTCCACACTTAATCAACATTTGATAGATTATCCAACCATGAGCAATCTTAGTTATTGGTGGGGGTTCGGTCTGTTAGCTGGTGTTTGTTTAGTCATTCAAATAGTGACTGGCATTTTTTTAGCTATGCATCACACACCTCATGTGGATCTAGCTTTCAACAGCGTAGAACACGTTATGAGAGATGTGGAAGGGGGCTGGTTGCTCCGTTATATGCATGTTAATAGGGAAAGTATGTTTCTCATTATGTTTCACCTTCATATTTTTCGTGGTCTATATCATGTGAGTTATAGCAGTCCTAGGGAATTCGTTCGGTGTCTCAGAGTTGTAATCTTCGATATCCGCTTTATTCTCCAATTGCTGCTTACTATTTTACTAAGTTATTAAACGTTCTCTTGACATGTTTGAGAGCGCAAAGAGAGACCAAAGGTTTGGAACCTTGAGCCTAAGGCGTGCTTGGAGTGCTAAGGAAGTAGAGAACTTCATCTTCGATGTCTAACAGTATTTCAGAGTGGCTCATATACCGCAAGCGGATAAAGTGAGAATTACTTCCATCTATCTTGTAGGTGATGTTAAACTATGGTGGAGAAGCAGAGTTGAGGATTCTTCAGGCCAACCTATCACCGATTGGCCCGAGATGAAACAAGAGCTGATAAATCTATTTTTGCCGTGTAATGTCCAATGGCTAGCAAGAGACTGATTCATCAGTCTCATCCGTGTAAGAATGAGGAATTCCTCTTCCAACTCATCCTGGAATGAGCGTTATGGCAAAGAACAAGAAGAAAATAAAAGGAGAAATTTGTCCAATAGTCACAAATGGTGCATCCACAGGTTGACATCCGATCCAACCTAGTAGTATGCAATCCGCCAAAAGCAACCAAAATATTTCTTGGTGAATAAGGCAAAAAGTTGAACTACGCACATACATACTTTTCCACGGATGGGAAAGTAGATAGGGAAAGATAGGGTTCAATGTCCCCTATGTTGAAGAAAGGGGCGGATGCTTCCCTCTAAACCGATCTTTCATAAATTAGGGTATAGTCTCACTCCTTCTATCGAAGGGTTTTCTCTCTCTTTGAATATTGCTTTTTGCTTCCATTTCACCAACGATGGAAATCCTTCTCGACTCACGGATAAAGGATGTATGATTCCCGAACCTTAACAAAAAGGATTTAGCTCTGCGCATCCCTTGATCTTCGCCTAACCGAGGCTAGGCTAGTTTCAGTCTTAGGTTCCTGACTTGATGGGATGGGAGTCACAAGGCTTTAAAGAAGGTCGAGGAGTGGGGTTGAACACTTTGGTTTTTATGCTTTGACCTTGCTCATATATCAAGGCTGAGTCTAACTCCTTATATCTCGGAAAGACAAATGTGCTTTTTGATACATTGGACTAAGGTGACTAACCCACAGGACCAGAGATGAGCAAGGTTTGGAAATTTCTTTCTTTTTCAAGTTGTCACAATTTCCTGATTTAAGGATTTCTCGATCTTTGAATTTCTTTAAGTCAGGATTTATTTGAGGAAAACCTAAAAAGATGTTAGTTCCTTTCTTAGTAATAGCTTTGTCTTTCTAGATGGAAAGGTAAGAGTGCTTTATCTGAGGTAATCGTCTGAACTAGGGTAGGAGTCCAAGAGCTCTGTACGTTGGTGGAACTAGCAAATGGAGGAACTCGCTTTAATCCAATCAGTAAGTAACTCAGGTTGGATTTAGCTACACCGGCCCCAGACACCCAATGAAATAGAATATATCTAAGAAAGGCTCGATCGAATCGACCACGAGATCTACTTTTTGAAGAGCGATAAGACGAAAATGGACAAATAAGAGTGCTCCATTGTGGGCTTGTAGTGACATCAGAGTCAGTTTCCCGTACTCAAAAATCTCTTCCCTAAGGGAAGCTTTGTCTCGAAGGGAAGATTCAGCTGAATTGACCATGATTTCTAAACCGATCTTTATGGGATGGGAACGATTGATGGAAGCCACCGCTACTGATCTTACACTTAGTAAGTTGATTCTTGAATTAAAGAATGGCGACCGGGATAATCTCGGAAGAATAATTAAGGGAGGATGTATTTTTCAGCAAGATTGTGCTCTAGTTCCAAACGATGAAGGAATAAATAAAGACTTGATACGGGAGTGCCATTATTCGGTAATTGGGGTCATTTGGGCATATTACGTACGTATCGGAGGCAAAGGCAATCTTTTTTTGGTCGGGCATGCATCGAGACATTAAGAAATTCGTCGAGCAATGTGAAACATGTCAGGAAAATAAATATGTTGCTCAATCACCCGTGGGATTTCTTAATCCGTTGCCCGTTCCGACGCAAGTTTGGGCGGATATTTCGATGGACTTCATCCATGGGCTGTCTTTATCGGGGGCGGTTCTTGTTGTGGTGGATCGGTTTATTAAGTATGCACATTTTATTTCTATAATTCACCCATATTCGGCCAAGACGATTGCTAGAATTTTATTCATCAAATTGTTTCACTACATGGAATTCTGAAAAGCATTGTGTGTGATCGTGATCGGGTTTTCTTAAGCACATTTTGAAACAAACTTTTTCTTCTTCAATGTACGCAAATTAAATATAGTTCCGCTTATCAACCCGAGACCTGTGGACAAATGGAAGTGGTGAATCGTTGTTTAGAACAATATTTGTGATGTTATGTTAGTTCGAATTTGAAGAAATTGGGGTCTTTCTTGGCTTGGGCGGAATATTGGCATAATACTTCATATCATCATTCGATCAGTATGACACCGTTCAAAGCTCTTTATGGTTGATCTCCACTCAGATTGGTTAAGTATAGTGCGGGAAGTTCTCTGGTTGAAGAAGTTGATTGAATTCTTCGATCTCGCAGTGATATTTTGTGTGATCTTAAGGCTAATCTTCATCATGCTCGAAATCAAATGAAGCAATTCGCCGATAAAGGACGTAGGCCAAAATATTTTCAAGAAGGAGATTGGGTATTTTTAAAGTTCCAACCTTATCAACAACAATCGGTGTTTAAGCGTGTCTTTCAAAAACTTGTGGCGCATCCGTATAAGGTGTTGGAATGAATAGGAGAAGTTGCCTACAAGTTGGAGATACCCGAAGGTTCAAAGGTACACTTGGTTTTTCATGTGTCTTTGTTGAAACGCCGAGTGGGATCTCAAGCAGTAATTCATCCTAGTAGGATCGTAGGATCGTACGATCCGGATCGCGATCCTGACAACCTTGCATCCTACTCCTCCTCTATATGATGAATAACGTCTTTTTGGTTCTAGAGCCCTCATTCCCAACCCATGGTGTTAGGAGACACTATTCTTAACTCACGGTGTTAAGTGACGCAAGAGATTTCCTCAGAAAATATTTCATTAACCATTCACCGAATAATAGCACTACATTATATAGCAGGCTAAACAAAAGATCTGCTACACGAGCACCAACCAAAAATTACATCAACCAATCACCAACTAACCGAAAACTACCATAACCTCCCTAAATAACACAACTAATGATTAACTACTAATTAACCACGTGGTCCTTTAATCGCATGTTACTATGCTCGACTTTATTACTGCACTGAAGCATATCATTGCCGTTCGATCTATCAATACTCCCCGTGGAAAAAAAAACCTTGTCCTTAAGGTTCAAATCTAGAAATCATTGACGTAGTACCAAAATTGGCTCCTACGTTGTGTCTTCTTGACAAGAATTAGCCTTAAGGACAAGAAGACGCAACGTAGGAGCCAATTTTGGTACTACGTCAATGATTTCTAGATTTGAACCTTGAGGACAAGGTTTGTTTTCCCGGGGGGAGTATGGATGGATCGGACGGCAATGATATGCTTCAGTGCAGTAATCGGGTCGAGCATAGTAACGTGCGATTAAAGGACTACGTGGTTAATTAGTAGTTAATCATTAGTTGTGTTATTTAGAGAGGTTATGGTAGTTTTCGGTTAGTTGGTGATTGGTTGATGTAATTTTCGGTTGGTGCTCGAGTAGCAGATCTTTTGTTTAGCCTACTATATAATGTAGTGCTATTATTCTGTGAATGGTTAATAAAGTACTTTCTGAGGAAATCTCTTGCGTCTCTTAACACCGTGAGTTAAGAATAGTGTCTCCTAACACTATGAGTTAGGAATTCGAATATCGATCGATCAAGTTTCATCAAATTTCTTCCAATTTTGGAAGTTTTTTTGTGTCTACCGGTTGTGTAGACCTTGGTCCTCAGATCTATAGTTTTGAGTGGTTTTTTTATTCAGCTTTGACTTTTGTGGAACATTCGAGACCTGTTTTACATACTTCACAACCGGAGTTTCCAAATCTATTCGAACTTATCTTACTTTTTATGCATGTGTACTTTTACAGTGTTAGCTGGCCGAGCCAAGTGTGGTTGGTGGAGGACCGGTGGAACGAGCCATCTGTGCTTTATATTTGTGTATTGTTTATGCACATGATTTTCTCCTTAGACTTAATTAGGTTTTTACTAGTCTTAGCTAATACTTGCAGTACTGTATTTATAGTTAGATATGATAGCTTGATTCAGATCCTAACTATGTTTGTACTCTTTCGTTGATTATGAAATATAATATTTCTTCTTAAAAAAAGAACTCTTAACTTCTCTACAAATATCATATGACTAGCTAATTAGACGTGTGAAATTAATAATGAACATCTCAATTTCCTGTTGTAAATATGATATGGAGGGAGCATGAATGTGAATGATGAAAATAAACACTATTACTGAACGAACACTCGAAACCATGTCAATTCTCGTAATTAAGAATAGTAGCAAAAACAATAAGGGACAGAAGAACACTGAACACACTTCTCAAAAATTGATTCTATAATTCAAAACATGCCTTTAATACAAATCCATGGACACTTTATAGACTCCTATTCATTTTCCATGGCAAAGTTAATTTCCATGTTTAACACCAGGATCAAATTAAATACATATTTTTACGTTCAAACTTTCGTGAATCTTACCGATATTATATGACTAGCTAATTAAATGCGTTCAATTTCCTGTTGTGAATATGATATATAGGGAGCATAATGAGAAAAATGGAAATAGACTCTATTACTAGATGGAAACTCAAAACCTTGTTGATTCTTGTTATATATATATATATATATATATATAAAGTTGAGTATGTAGTTATCATACGTCACGTGTCAATATTTATTAGTTCTTATTACACCAAATGTCATTCAATATTTAATAATCTTATTAACAAATTTGCTTTATTAAATATATAAAAAATATTAATTGTAATTAATACATAGTTTAGAAAAATTTATGATTTCAACGATGATTAGATGTATCAATTTATTAGCTACACAATAAACAATATAAATATTTGTTGTGAAATTAAAACCATTATTAATTCATGTTGAAAATATTTTAAAAAATTATGAAATAAAATTTGTAATATTTTGAATTTCATGTTTTATAATAAAGTAGTATATGATGAAATTAGTAATTAATAATGTCAATACATTCAACTTTATTTAATTGGTATAAGAATCTCACTATTTCCCAATGAATAAGGAATTATGTAATTCAATAATAATAACCAAAATTCCATGTTATTATTAATCATTTATACATGTTATATAAGTTATTTATACGTAAATATCAAATTTGTATAATTAAAATATGAAGGCCTTTTGAATTTCCAATAGAAATTGTGTGTATTCCCATGTCTTTTAGTCTTCTCTTAGTTTAATGACTAATTAAAAGAAATATTTATTTTATATATGTAACTTTATGATTAATGAATTAACGTTAATTGGCTAAACACAAGTGCACAAATTGTGAGAGTTTTGAACTTTTTGTACAGCATGTTTTATTTTTAACTTTTTGGATTTCTGATTTATTTAATTTAAAAACATTCTTAGTTATAAAATGCATTATTATTATTTTATAAATAATTTAAAATCAAATAAAGATAAACAAATTCATTTTAAGTTCATAAAGATACACATCCTGTCGTCTTCTTTACGTTTGAAATTAAGCAAGCCAATTGTATCACAATTAAATTAAATCTCTCAAGTAATAGCCTATGTACTATGACATCAACATCTCTATTTTCATTTTTTAAGCTTTCTCTATTTTTTTTGTGTAATGTAATGTAACATATAATGAGCACCTTTGTGTTTTATCTTCTTACTTTTTTCTTATGCCAATTCTTCATCTTTTATGTTTTGCTGTTATTTTTTATGTTAGATAGATTATTTCCTCTATTAGCTTCTTAAGCTTCTAATGATTGTCATAATTGCTAATTTCAATATGGTTTGCTTCACTACATTAGTTTCTTAACTTTTATCTTCTCAAGTTTGTCAGTACACCTGATTTCCTTTTCAATTTATTTGGGTCCTTATAATGAGTTTATTGTCAAGACCGAAGATAGAGACACCATAAAATACTTCTATATTTTTTATGTGGTTGCATTAAGATTTTTCTTATCCTTTGTTTCAATTTTTTTATTAACATTTTGAATGTTGTTTTTTGTCTAATAGATAAGATGACTAAGAAACTCTTGTGGCAGTCTCATTACAAAAAACAAGGTATGTGAATTTCATGAGAAGTATTCGGAAAATTAGCCTGTCGTTTTAAGGAAAGTAGGTCAATTGAGGTTTTATTAAGATCATGATTAATAAATAATTTCTATTATTGTAAATTTGAGACCTATAAATTCTCTTTTAGTTTATGAATTTAGCATACAATTAAATTATTCTTATATAGAATACTTGCATGGAATATCTGAAGTATGGTAGTTTCACATCTCGATACAAAAGATTGACTATAAAATTTCATGCAAACATATGTAACTTTGTGTTCACATCAGAGAATTAAGTTCATATCACATGTATCTTTTAGATATATCATATGTCAAAAAACATGTATCTTGACCTTATTATGTATATGGAGTGTAAATTATCCACCCATTATAACCTATATATTGGAGTTAGTTAAAAGATCATATTGTTGTATTAATTTCGCTCACAACATTCTAAGTATATAAATGTTTGTCTCAATGATTTCATTAGCTTATGTTTTATTAGTTTTGTTAATCATAGATATTAAAAAAATAGTCTTCAATGGTTTGGTCTCTTACTTTTAACTTTCTGGTAGCATAATTTCAATATAGTCGTAATCATATCATATTATACAAATTTTATTAAATAATTATAATGATATATAATTAAAATTTTAATGATATCTAATCAAGAATAATAGCAAAAACAATGAGAGAGAGAAGAACAATTAACAGACTTCCCAAAAATTGATTCTATATTCAAAACATGCCTTCAGTATAAATTCATGGACGCTATTTATAGACTCCTAAAGGATGGAAGAAAATCATAATGGACGAAAAAAGAGTTTTTCATTTTCCATGGCGAAGTCAATTTGCATGTATAACACAGACTCGAATTCAGTACATCTTTTTATGTTCAAACTTTCGTGAATCTTAATAGATTTTTGGTCAAAATGTAAAAATATATTAACAAAAAATTTCTATAAATACAAGAGACATACCTAAGATTACATAATCAAAGGAAAAGAATCAACTAAACAAGATTACATCACTCTCTCCAAAATATAATAATCAATGTTGTGAGATTTTTTTTTATCAAAAAAGAATAACCTCTCCCAAACCATACAACCTTTTTTCCTCAAAATAAGATGAAAATCCATTATTTTACCCATGAAGATCCTCATATTCTTTTCTAACCAAAAACAGTAAACAAAAGTAGAAACAACAAGCCTAGCACTTAAAGAGGAGTAGGACTTAGGGTTTCTAAGAGAAAGCAGCTTGTGGATCAGTTCATTCCATGACTTGAGAAGAGTAAAAACATTACATCTACCCAACAGAGGATCGAGGACCTATCTTGCAAAGGTGCATTCACAAAATAAATGATGAATAGACTTAATCCCATCAATGCAGAAGACACACTCCATACTAACACCATTATTCCACTTGAAATTTTTGTCCTTAGTGTTGAGCTTGTTGAGGAGAGCAAGTCAAAATATAAAAGCACATTTTGGTATATTTCCAGAAAACCAAACTAAGTGACTCCAAGTGACAGGTTCATGCTGAGTAGATAAAGCAGAATAAGTACCTCCAGTAGAAAAATTGCCCTTATTACTAGCAGTCCAGGTCCATCTGTCCTCATCCAAATAAGGTAATCCTGGGGTAAGATGAATGTGTCTAGACTGAAAAATAGTCTCAGTATCTCAGTTAGGCCATCTTCAAGTTCCTTCTCTAATAAGATAAGAAACTGGGCAATAAAGATTCAAACTAGACAAAGTTACAAGATCTCCTCCAAACATTTGCAAAATAATATCATCATTATGTCACGGATCAACAAAAAGAAAATAGGACTATCCACTACCAATTTTCAACCTGCAAAATGAGTGAGCTTCTCTTTAAGTCTGATAAGTTTTCACCAAGACAAAAAATGATCAGCCCTCATCTTCACAGTAAAGATTGAATGCCCTTTAAGAATGTTATGATTACACTATGCAACCCACAAAGATCCTTATCTCTTCTTGCAAGCTTCCAGAAATGTCTAGAAACAGCAACAACATTCCATATGGTTAAGACTTTGAGATTAAGTCCACTTACACAGAAAGGAGAGCAAACCTGACTCCAAGCCATTTTAGTATCAGAACACTGCTTAGTTTTGTCTGCCCATAAGAAATTCCTCAAAACAATGTTGATCATCTTCATCACATTTTTAGGCAAAATAAGGAGGTTACTCCAATAGCTCTGAATGGCTACATGAATAGCTCTAATAAGCTGCAACCTGCCAGTAAAAGTGAGGTGCTTGTTTTCCCAAGTTTTAGCCATGCTAGTGATCTTATCCACTAGGATCTCTCAGTTAGTCTTCCCCAATTTAGTAGAAATGAGAGGAGTGCCAAATATATAAATGGGAGAGTGCCTTTAGAAAACCCAATGAAAGTAAGAATATTGTCTACCTCCCCCGCCAACACTACTAAAAAGAAAATAGAGCTCGTGGACACATTAGGTTCTAGGATAAAAGAGCACTAAATAAATCTAGACCCTCCATAACCACCTTGACTGTTTGAGAAGAACCCTTACACAAAATTAACAAATCATCTGCAAAATAAAGATTAACAATCTTATCTTTTTTGCACCTCCAATGGAACTGAAAGTCTGGTAAAGATGTACAAGTCTGCATTATTCCTGTGAGCACTTCCATGACAAGCACAAAGAGGTAAGGAGATAGTGGGTCTCCTTGTCTCAAACCTCTTCCACCCTTAAAGAACCCATGAAGTCTGCCACTGATGTTTATAGAATAGGTAGGAGTGATAACACACTCCATCACCCTATCCACAAACCTAGAGGGAAGAATGATACTATAGAGAACTTCACTAAGAAAGAATCACCCAACACTGTCATAAGCTTTAAATAAATCCACTTTTAGAGCACATCTTGGAGAGAAAGAATCTCTATGGTAGCTTCTCAATAACTCCTATGAGAGAAGAATATTATCTAAAATAGCTCTCCCTGAGACAAAAACTGTCTGGTTTAAACTGATCAAGTTAGTCAAGATAGTCATTAACCTTTTAGCCAACAAAAAGTGATACATTTATAAAACAAGTTACATCAAGCAATAGGCCTATATTCAGACATTCTGCTAGGATTTTTGACTTTAGGAACTAAAGTAATAGCAGTATTGTTGAACAGCTTAAGTAATTCACCCGTATGAAAAAATTCTAACACATTAGCACAAACATCATCACTACTAATATGCTAGTTTCTTTTAAAAAAATTAGCATTAAAACCATCAAGGCCATGAGTTTTTCTATCAGTAAAAGAGAAGAAAGTTGCCTTAACCTCTTATATAGTAAACGGCTGGACTAAGCTCTCCATGTATGCCTAAGAAACCTTCTAAGTAAGGAATCTATCAAGAATGTCCTAATTGATGTTAGGAACAGGAAGTTGCTTCCCTAAAAGATCTTGATAAAAACTGACAATTAAATTCTCAATTGCAGTAGGGTCAGTGATAATGGTACCTTGATCATCTGTTAAGAAATTGAAGTTAGATTTTCTCCTCTGAGCTTTGACAGACTCGAAGAAGAAAGAAGTATTGCTATCACCAAGATTCAGCCAAGTGTTCCTTGCTTTTTACATGTAAAATCTTTCTTCTACTAGCTTCCATGAGTGATAAGATTTAAAAGCAAATCTAGCATCCTGCTGAGCTTTTATTAAGTGGGGATGAGAATCTAACTTCTGTTAAGCTGTTTCTAAAGACAATCTAACTTCCTTAACTCTTCTTGAAATGTCACTACAATGAGAAGAATTGAAAGATCTCATAGCCAGCTTTACTACCTTCAACTTCTTTGTTAACTTGTACATAGCTGTGCCATAGACATCCAAGCTCCAAGCTTGCTAAATTAAGTAAAAAAATTCCTCAATGCTAGCCTAAAAATTAAAGTACTTGAAAGGTGGCTTCTTCCTTGAGGCGTCCAGGCAAAACTTAAACACTGTAAGACTGTGATCTGAGCATGTAGGAGGAGCAAAGAAAGCCATTGTTCTTTGGATGGTGTAATGCCACTTAGAGTTAACCAGGATTTTGTCAATCTTGGTGTGAATACTAGTGTGACCAACTTGGTGATTCCACCATGTAAAATAAGATCCAGTAAAATTCAAGTGACTCATTGCAATTGAGTTAAGGCAATGAACAAATTATTTCACACCCTCATCCCAATTAGGAACTCCTCCTTACTTATCATCAGGATGAATGATATCATTGAAATCTCCAAGAATGGTCCAAGGAAGAGAATTACTAGTCGAATGCAGCATCATTAGGTCATCCCACAACATCTTCCTTACATTAGAACTATTTGCAGCATATACAAAAGTACAAAAAATATCTGTAGCAGAATCTTTCTTTACAACCTTGCAATGAATCAACTAGGCAGTAATAAAGAGCACATAAAGATCAAAAGTAGCAGGATCAAAAGCTACCCATATTCTTCCTAAAAGGTCCTCAGAATAGTTGTTAATAGAGCTCCAAGTGGGAAACACAGAATTGATAAACCTTTGAAAGTGTTTAATCTTAACTCTCATTTCAACCAAACCATATAACTTCACATTGAACATCCTCACAAGCCTCCTAACTTCAGAATATTTTAGGGGTTGATTAAAACCACTAACATTTCATACTGCAAGGTTAACTAACAGAAAGAGGATTTAGGGTATGGGGATGCACTCCCATTGTCACCATTCTTAGCTTTCATTTTTACAGTAGATTGCCTCAACCGTTATTTCTGTCTTGCACTGATTTTACTTGGAGATGCTGAATTTTCTAGAGAACCAGTGCCCTTTCCCATCTCCCTAAGCTCAGAAGAAGAAGTAGGACCAGCATCAATATCATAAATCTCCAAGTTGCTCTCATTGTCTTTGTGAATGAGTTCTGCCTCTCCTAGAGGATCATCATTATACCTAGAGAGACAACCTCCTCAATCAAAGTTTCAGAAAGCTTAGGTTCTTGAAAAGCAGCAGGAACATTAACTACAAAAAGAGCATCACCAATAGATTCAGGCAGTCTAGAATGTGAGGATTCTGGAATATCAACATTAGATCCTTCCACTACTTATTTACTTTTCTTGTTGACTTGAACCCATTCTTGTTTACTAGGTTTAGGGACCTTTTTTTAAGGGCAGTAAGTTTCTTCACTTGAAAGCAGTCATGCCCAAAGACCCTACACTTAGAGCATTTCTTAGGAAGACCCAAGTACTCTACATCCACCCTAACATCATAAATTACATATTCATCTAGATTCAGTTCAATATATTCAAGGAAATCTGAGTTTAAATCAATCTCCACACATATCTTAGCAAAGGATAATTTTTAGCATCCAACAGTGAATGAATCTGCACATATTGGGTTCCCCAAGATGTTACATATACTTCTAGTACCCTTTTGTGTCCTCAAGAAAGTAGGTATAATCTGAAGCTTAATCCAGATTGGAACATGAGTGAGGTCTTCTTTTGTAAGCTTGGTAGTAGGTTCCACTCTTTGAGAATGAGAGGAACACCTAATAAATGTCAAGGCCCTCCATGTAATGTGCTTTCCTTTTCACCTTGAGAGAAAAAATTGAAGTAAAAGCGAATCCATTATCGTCTTCAAAGATTTTTTTTTAGGCCTCTATTACCCCATAGTCGAAAAGTTGCAGATGAACCCAAATGAAAGCAGGCTTCTTACCGAGAAAATGGCTAACCAAGGTATGTTGCCAGGTCTAAATTCCTTCTTTTATCACAACATCGTCCATTTTAAAATGAAGGGTACATTAGAGCTACGTACTCTGTCCATCCACTTCCTTTTGCCTTCGTCTCTAATGTCATTTTCAGGACCTATATTAATGGAAGGTTTCACCAACATATCAGCCTCAACGTCATTGTTAAGCTCAACAACAGTCTCCGCCACCCCACATTTGCCCATATTGACGTTAATGGCTTTATAGATTGTATTCTCCATAATAGCCTCCCCTACTAGTTTATTACTTGAATATGATAAGGTAATGCAGGAAATTCCTTTTCTCCTTCAATGTCACCCTCGAAACTAGTGTGCAAAGCTTGCGTGCTGGAATTTGTCTCCAAGCTCAAAGAGGAAATAGCATTTAATTCCTTTACACCATCATCCTCAGCATTGTTTGAATCTGTGAACCCTAACACATGCTCCTCATTCCCATTGGTTACTTGATTAAGCCCTAGACCACGTTCCTCAGTTTCATTGGTCAGATTTATAACCCCTAGTACATTAGGGTTAACAAATTGGCCTAAACCATTTCTGTTTTTGTTTTTAGGAGGCCTGCCTCTCCCCTTCTTAGACACAACCACTTCAAATCCGTCCATGCTAACATCATTCAAGCTATTTTTCTCTTTCAACTTCACCAACAGCTCAATAAAGACCAACCCTTGCTCCAAACACATGTACAAGCATCAAGAAATCTACCATTAAAGCACAAGAAACGGCAAACCCTAGGAAACTCTAGGAGCTAGAGAGAGAAGCTAGGGAAGAGAGAGATTAAAATTTGAAAAATGATGTGAATTTTAATCTTAATCGATATCCGATTGAAGAAAACTTACAAAAGATGAGCTCTTAACTTTTCTACGCATATTATACGACTAGCTCATTAGAGGCGTTAAATTAGTTATGAACATCAATTACATTTTTCAGTTGTAAATATCATATGTAGGGAGCGTGAATGACAAAGATGGGAATTAACACTATTACTGGATGGAAACTTAAAACTTTGTTGATTGTCGTAGTTAAGAATAGTAGCAAAAATAATAAGAGAGAGAAGAACATTTGGCACATTTCTCAAAAATTGATTTTATTATTCAAAACATCCCTTCAGTACAAATTCATGGACCCTATTTATAGACTCCTTATGGATAAAAAATGTGATAATAGATGAAAGAAGAGTCTTTCATTTTCCATGGCCAAGTCAATTTCCATTTATAACACCGAACTCGAATTAAATACATCATTTACGTTCAAACTTTTATGAATCTTAACTGATAGTCGATTGAAGAAAACTAACCAATGGCGAGCTCTTACTTTTTTACAAATTTTATATGACTAGCTAGTTAGATGCGTGAAATTAATTATGAACTGTTGTAAATATGATATGCAGGGAGCATTGTTGGTAAATTTGTGTATAATACGTATTATATATGATTTTTTAAATTTTCACATTTTAAAGTCCGTCCTCAAAATTTTCTTAAAAATACGGAATAATTCATATATTTTTTTATCCAAAACATATAATACGTATAATATGAGAGCCGTATGAAACTGGATAAAAAATACAGTCTCCTACGTAAATATGTTTTGCATCATTCCAGTGGTAATATCACACATGGTTGTACTTTGGGTCCATGGTTCAATCCTTAGACTTTTCTTTTACTTTGTTTCATTTTTTCTCATTTGTTTCATTTTTTCTTTTATAATGCATTTTGTTTTCCTTTTCTTGTATTACGCATTTTGATTTTCTTTTCTTTTACTATATATTTTGATTTTTCATTCAGTATTTTAGTTTTTCTAATTGTTTATAATAGTAAGTGTTTTAGTTTTTTAATTGTTTTATAATGACAAACATTTTAATAGAGTATAAAAATAAATAAATGAAAGTCAAAGATAACCGTATTTAATGATAATGAAAGTTTTATTATTTTAGAAATATAGGTATAATTTTATTATAATCAATTTTAGATTGAGTAGAATAAAATAAATATTAATATTTATTTATTAATATATTTTTTAATTGAGTACAAAATGTATTTACTGACTCTAATTGTTTTTATATTTTACATAATAATGTATTTGACGATTTATTATTTGATTAATGAAATTTTTTAATGGTTTTTGGTTGTAATAAATGAATTTTTTTGTCTTTTATCATACAAATCTTATATATTTTCCTAGTTATCATATGTTTATAATCTGTAATTTTATGCCGAATTTTTAAAATGAAAACGTATAATACATGTTTAATATATGTACCCAAATTATTGTGTATTGCAGATTATTGACTGAATTTTGTTGAATGTTTGACCGCGTTTAATATCCGTATTATATGTATCAAATAATATTTCATATTTTTATCGTCTCCAAATTAACAAACTATGATAGGGAACGTGAAAGAGAAAGATGGAAATAAACACTATTACCGGACAGAAACTCTGTTGATTCTTGTAATCAAGAACAGTAGCAAAAACAATAAAAGAGAAGAACATTGATGACACTTCTCAAAATTTGATTCAATAATTCAAAACATTTCTTCGGTACAAACTCATGGACCTTATTTATAGACTCCTAAATGGGTCGTCTAAATATGAAAAAGACATACAAGCATTTCAAGAAAATGCATTACAAATCTTATTTCGCGAAATATTCCTAAATAAGCTAGAGAAATCTTGAAGTTAAATACCTTATAATTAGGAATGAATGTCTCAAGAACCGTGCTAGAATTAACTGAATTGAGTTATGCAGCTTATTTTATGGTTAAAATTAATATGGAAAGTGCTCATCTGTGACCTCAAATGAAGGATTTTGCCCAAAATATGAAAGATCAACATAAAAAACGATGATCTTGATCAGAACATCTGTATTATTAAGAAATAAGTGTTTTGTTTACTAATAGTCATTGTTCGACCAACCCCCGAGATGACCCCACTGCATGGATTACAACTTGATACTTGAATTCACGAAGAAGCAAATTAAGAAATTCATCCCATAACATTTTGAATTCAAAAGGGACTTTTCAGTATTTTTTAATAAATTAATTGGATTTGGACATGGGAAAAAATCCCATTCATGAATGTGAACACTTAATGCCTAAGAATATGCAGTTTCATTCATTGGACTACTACCAACTATTAACTGTTAAAACTTTGGTCATGGTCAAGCACATTACTTTGAAAAAGAAAATGTGCATTTACGACATGCTGTTCTGTCTACATCAATGTGTCTGCATATATGTAAAGTTGCAGATAAATGTTGACTTTTATTCCCATTGCTTGGATTTTGATGTAATTGCATGCTTGAAAAGAATTTGAAAGATCAGTGTAGCTGACTTAGTTTACTTCTTTTTACTTGCCAGAGAAAATTTTATGTTCTCTCTTGGTGCCCTGCTACAGTACAGTTACTGTACGGTACAAGGAGATAAATCACCTTTAGATCATTCTAGGTGAAATCCACGAATGATAATCCAATTATTAATTTTAACTCTTGTACAAATATAGCAACAATACTGTTAAATTTTTCTTTGATCTCTTGACTATTTTTATGTCTGTCCCATCCTTAGATTTAAATGATGCAATGGATAAGAAGGAAAAAAACTCAAATTATTTAAAGACAAGAAACAAATATATGGGGCACGTAAAGTAGTGCTTCACGCAAAATATTTGTCATTCTGTCACAACATATCATTCAAAAGTTCTATATACCTTACAAAAAAGTATAATCACTACTATAAAAAGTGTTTACCAGAGAGAATATTCTTCTATATATATAGGGCAACATGCAAAAAATGTGAACTTAATTAATCATTTATAAGGATTTGCACGGTTTTGTTCAGTAAGTTAGAATGCTATTGAACCAAATTCGTTGGTAATCTAAATAACCAAACTTGTGAGGGTAGAAGAATCGAACTGAATCGAAGTAATGGTTTCGTTTCGATTGGTTGTAACCGGTTCGATTGTTTAGAGTTTTAATATATATTTTCATGGTTATAATCGAACCGATAGATATGTGAAGAATAGGAAGCCTATTCACAGTGCCCAAGATTTTAAAACAGCAGAAAGAAGAAAGAAGAATAAGAAAGAAGAAAGGTAGAAGACGAAGTGGTGTTCTTGAAGAGATCTTGGATAAATCATATACTTCACTAACTCTTGTGAAGTATAAGGGTATTGTATTTATACTAAAGGAAGAGATACACATGAAATGAAAGCAAAGTTAAAAAGGGAGAAAAGTACAAAAAAACAGTTAGCAATGCAAACTAACTAATTAAATAAACTGTCAATCATCTTCATTAATCTTGTTTGTATACTCTTCTTTAACAGATAAAATAACCGACCAAACCTGTTCAATTCAGACGGTTCTCGGTTAATTTCTCCACACCCCTATGGTATGCAGTGATGAGAAAAAAATTTAGGGATTGTGATTTTTGCATTTAAAGCAGACTTAAGTGGGCAAGCCCTCCTTATAGAAAAGGGGGCAAATGACCCATTCATTTGTGTAAAACAATGACTGAATAATCTACTGCTTTCCTCATTTTAATTTATAAAATTATATAATTGTATATTATTTTAAAAAAATTATTAAATTATTAAATTGTATACAATTTGTCACCCTTTAAATATATAAAATAAAAAAAATATAATTTGTTAAATTCAAATTTCAAACTTATATGAAAGATTATTTTATTTATTAGTATTATTACTATTATGTCAAATAATGGGGTTTAGAAAAATATTTTTGCCTCCATTCAATAAAACTTTAACCCAAAAAGAAAATTATTATAATAATTTCCTAATTAGGAAACGTGCAACAAAACTTACCCAGCAACGTTGTTGTTCCAGCCTCAAATCAATATTCAAACTACTGTTCCTTTTTCGGCTCAAACGTACGCTTTAAATGAAGCTAAAATTAAGCTTATTTTCAACAAGTTTTGAAGTTTGAGAAACTCAAAATCCATACGCAATTTGCATAATAAATATATTTATATTAAACCCAAGTGTTGATTTTGACCTGATAATAGATTCTTCTTTAGAGTCTACAGACCAAAAGACAGAGAAAAAGAAGAAAGGAACGTATAATACTGATCTCATGCATGGAATCAGCTATAACGTTTCTTTACGTTAAAACAAAACAAACAAAAAATTCTAACTCCACAACTAAGCAGGAGACGACTTTTATGTATCATTGTTCTTTTGTCAACTTTTTGGCCTCTTGAGTTGATTTGGACCGACTTCATATGCATATATATGATTTTTTTTAAACAATGGGAACGAGAATATTATTCAAACATATTTGGGCTAAAGGACTGAACATTTAACTGAAGTAAGACCCTTGTCCCTAGCTAGCTAGTGATATATTTATTTAGTTTGGTCAAAGGTCAATAGTTGTATTGGAGGATTCGTCTTTGGATTAGGCATGTGACCATTACGAAAATAATATACTCTCTTATGTGTTAAATCTATCCAAATAAGAGATTAAGTACACTAAAGTATATTAGTTTCCAAAATCTAATCTCCTTTCTTTCTCTTTTTATTTTTACTATCCTTAATCTACACGAATTAATCTCCTTTACGTTAGTGACCATATTGTCTTGTCTTCCCTCCATCATCGTGAAAAATTATTAGAAATGACAGCCCCAATGACTCTCTCTCATTTTTGTACATAGAACTACCGATAGTTCAATACATTGGGACTCACTTTTACCATAAATGTGACTTATGTGTCATTTATTAAGAGGGACAGCCACGGTGTGACGGATCAGATTGTCTGTTGTTAGGTTCCAATGTAGACATGACAGTTGACTGTCCAGATCAAACGTAACTTTACTTGGAGAAACATTAAAAATTAAAAATAATTTGTTTTAACATTTCATTACAGTCGTCCAGATCTTTTTACATTTAGGATGCGACTTTCCAACTACAGTTGGACAACAACTGCATAGGAACCCCATCCCAATGTGACTGCGCCTCCCAATAATCTAGTCACCAGAGATAGATAGCCACGCACCATTTGAAATGTGAAGCACTAGAAAACCTAGACAAACATCCATAAATATATATTTAATTACCAATTGATCTATTTAAACATGTAAGACAGGTATTGTTCTTAGAGATCAGCATCGTCTTAAAAAAATTCAAGAAGTTAGCATAAGTATTGAAGGTTACGGTATTAGGTTTGCTCTCTTCTAGAGCTGGGTTCAAATCATCTTGAATGTAAATAATTTTTTGTTGTCATGTCTCTTAGTGTTAAAATAAAGTTAAACAAATTTATCTTAACTCATGTTGAAAAATATATGAAAGTACAGTGTATGAGTCTTATAAGATTACTTGTGATACTACTTGGATGTAAACCCGTACACTTACTGTTACCAAAAAATATTGTGGGGGTAAAATTAGTCAACAAAATAATCCCAAATTCTCTCCCTTCTTTAATTTGTTTTATTCGTTAGTCACTTTCACTTCCTTAAGATTTCCGTTCCCTCTTTCTTCAAAGAAACCAAACCCCTAAAACGAAAAAGAAAGCCATTTACTTCCAAACCAATAAGGCAAAAAGTCCACATTGGTAGACGGATAGATGCACATGCATCTCCACTAAACATGTGATCATGTAAAATTTACTTGGAGATCCCAAAATAATCCAATTTCGGGATGAGGACAAATAGCCAAACAGGTATTAATAGTATAGCTCGTAGTATATCCTAGCTTAGTTCATCATGTATATAATTTATTGCCAATATATATATCTTGTTTTCCATGCATTCGAATATGGGTGGTTCATTAAATCACAATCAGGACACTTTAAGACTTGCAACTAATTTACGGATTCACTTATTATACGTTCTAATATTAATTTCTATTGCACTTTGTTTTTTGAATTCCTATTTTCATTCCTCACTGTAGTCATTGCTTATTACATATTATTTATCTTACTTTAACATGTTCTAAATAATCGAATATGTTTAGCTGAATTATAGATGAGGACATAAATATTTTCAGGAAAACTAGAGTGAATTATATATATATATATCACCCATATATGGTTGGTCCAGTCTAAAAATAGAAAAAATTTAGACTAAACTGAAAGTTCAATTTTTTTTTTCTAAATCTAAGATCGAACCAATCATAATTAGCTAAAAATAGACTAAACGCATCATTTTCGATTCAGTCTGATTGGTTTTTGCACACTTTCTAATTAACGCGATTCAATACACAACCAGAGAAAGATGAGTTGGATGGTCGGTGGCTTGGATGTTGGCTTTTTTTATAGTGGTTGGCGCATGATTCGAGGGTGTCACATAATTCAACGTTTGGATCTTATCATGAAGTAAAGAATTTTTTAGGTTTAGATGACAAAGGTAATCTCTTTTATTCATTTATGAGAACATTTTGATTGTTTCTTGAAAAATGATAGAGACTATTTCCGCTACAGCAAATCTTTCAAGTGATATCAGAGCTCCAATTTTGATTTATTCGTGAGATGTCTATTGTGAGAGACAAATACACTATGTAATTAGATTGTAGAACCCTAATTGTTATTAGCAGGATTATATTTGGTTTTTCTCCCTTGCATAATCATTAGATGTTTATTTGTTATTTTTTTCATTAGTTATATAAATTGAAAAGAACAGCCTAGCAAGAGATTATTTTCCCTTAGATTCATATTTATTTTTCATAGAATTCTTGTAAGTTTTCTTAAAGAAATTTTTAAGATTACTGTGATGTAATTATCTTCGGATCACATCATTACTACAAAAATAGGTTACAATGACACCAGTAAAAAAAATTATGACAGCTTTGTTAAACTTGTCATAGAAAAAATGTGTTTGGAGTGGGAATTTTTTTTGAGTTAACATGACAGTGTTTACATAAATTGTTATCAAATGTATAACTATTATGACAGTAATTCTTTTAAACTGTCATAAAAAGATTTTGCGATGACAGGCATGTCATTTTTTTATATATTCTCAAAGTTGATGTTAATTAAAAAAATATCATGTATATAATACCAATATTTCTCTCATTATCTCATCCTCTCTCAAACCCGAACCTCTCTCTTTCCCCCTCTCTGTAATTCTCGAACTATCTCCCATTTCTCAAACCATGTCTCTCATCTCCATATCTCTCAGTTCACTCTCTCTTTACTCTCTCTCTCTAAGAGACTGAGGGTTTAGAATCTCTAAGTGTAGTCATGTTCAGGCATAAGCTTTCAATGAGCTTCATCCCCGTCTTCGTCTTGATGCGATTTTTGATTGGTTAGAATCTTGTTTGGTTTGTTAAAATTGATTTATGGTTTTCTCTAAGTTCGTAAGTTATGTTTGATTTGAAGTAACTATCTAGCTTTGTTCGTTATAGCTAAGCTTTTCATTTTGAGCCTTAAGCCTATGATTTTAGCATTCAGGTTCCTTTCTCCATTTCTTGTCTGGGTGTGGTGAGTCATCATCGTGGGTTCCACGGCCTCACATTGTCTGTTAGATTTTGTGCTGAGCTCTTCACCATTTGGCCAAGATGATAAACCCTATTTCACCGTCACAGAAGTTGAGCTCGCTAATGGTGACTGTCTCATTTCACTATCTATTGCCTTATTTCCCTAGGATGGTTGTGTTTGTAATTTTAGGAACTTCTAAATCAACAAATTGTGGATTACCTGAGCTTCAAGCTTATGATTGTCGGTGAGAGTGGAACTGGTATGACTTTGTTTTCCTTTGTTTCACCTACTACTTGGTTAATAAAAAAAATGGGGAAGGAAAATAATCGAGCTTTCTGTTTCACCTAGAATATTTTAGAGGAAGATTCTATCCCCTCTTATTTAGTACATTTCCCCACGGAAGCAATTTATCCAAATTGCACAATACACATTGTTAAATATTAAACACAGTCGAGCCCTTCAGAAGGAGCCCTAGTTGTAAGGAATATGCTCAATAATAGGCAATATCTTTTTAGCATTTCCCCTCAACTCTATAGATGCCCTTTTCTACTTTGAAATTTGACTATGTTCTTCAAAATTGGAGAAAATTCTTAGCTTACGATGGAAATTGGCGAGTATGAGACTGTTTGGTGCTTATATTTTATGGGTAATGCTTGATGCATGGGCTTCGTATAAGGTATTCTATTCTCAAACCTTAAGTCAATATTTCAAGAACTTGGACCTACAGTTTCAGAGGTAAGAATGATGGGTACTTTTTTTGTTCACTCACTTTGTAGATTCATATCATACACTATTTAACCTGATTTTTTTTTTGCCGCATAAAATGTTCATGTTTAGAATCTCTACTCTTAAACTCCTGGACTACATCATTCTCCGGGAACTTTAGTATCATTGTTGTTCAATCTTACAGAAGTTATCATCAAATTGACACATTTGTTTAAGTTAGTTTTAGTCGTAGTTATGTGTCATGTCAGCTAGTGCATCTCTTTTTCTTCTTTATACTTTTTGTATGAACCGATATTAGGTGATATGTGATAGTGTTACAGCAATAAACGATGCTATTGTTGTATGTCTGGGTGTACTATGTGAGATCTTGGCTCTTTTAAGTTGGCTTATTGGTTTTAAGCTAATTGAATTTTCTAATAGTGCCTTGAGGACTCGGTTCACCATATAAAATTTTTGCAATCAGTTGGCAATTACAAACTCTCACCATTGTTACTACTAAAAGCTCAGTTAGGATGGACTTCCTTTTGTTTATTGAAGTTCCCTGATTGGTTTGAGGACTTGATAACTTGATTAAGGAAGAAAAGTGCTTCGGATGAATTCGTTCGGTCTTTTTGAAATTCCGTTTGTTTGGAATGACATCATGAGATTCTAGACCTGGTGCATCATAAGGTGAACAAAACCTTGAAGTTGTACTTGCCTTACATTTATTTGGACTGCACACTGAATAAGTTTAAATGTTCTTACTCTTCTTTAGGTTTGCAATTCAAGACTTTGACGTAAAGTTGGACATGTGTGATTGAAGTTGCACCTGCATGGCACTTATTTGTTGTCTTGTCTCTTTTGTTGACAAACTTTGCTCATATGTTTGAACTCTTAAGTCAAAATTTGCCCATTTTTCAGCTCCCTACCAATGATTTTTTTCTAATGCACCGATTAAATGTAATATCTCCACTATGACCATTTATTTATTTGAAAAGTTCACCTTATAAACTGAAGTTTTATCATCAATTAATGGATATACTCTGAAGCTTTGTGATTATCATTAAGCTTCAAATTGGAGTTAAATGAGTCACTTCAATATTTCTTTATTATCCTATTACTTTTTCTAGGGGCACTTAGCTTGTGCTCAGTTATGAAGGTTTACCTCTCTCTATATATAGCCAATATAAAAGAATAGTCACTGTTTGATTAAGTTTGCATCTATTTTCCATAGCTGATGTGAAGAAAATGGAGGTCAGTCACATGAAAGAAGTTAAATCTGGGCACATTGAAACATTAAAGTTTTGTCCCAGTCAAAGGTAAACTGCCAATTAATAGTGTATGATAAATTACTTGATCTAAAAGTTCACATTGTACTTCAATTTTCACTCTTTTCATGCATGAAAATGTATTTTTTTCAATTGTTCGATTCCAATCTTCTCTACTTTGTAGATATTTTAAATCTTCACAATTGTTTGATGTTATTGTAGGATTCATCCTATAGCTTCTTTCCTCGTCTCTTATTCCCTTTTCATTGGGGTGAGTATAGGTGCAATCCTTCTTCATAGCACTGAATGCATTGTCACTTAAATAGATGCCCTATAGAATTTATGCAACGTCGGAGCAGGTGGATTTTGTTTATTCTACTTTCTGAAAGCCTAACCTACTAACTTGATTGTCTGAATTGTGTCTTTATGATGTTTTATGCAATTCAATTCTTCTCTTACACAACACATAGTGTGATTCATTTCTCTGCAGGTAGGAAGTAGCTAGTTTCCAAGTATTACTAATATTGTCATCTTATTAAGAATATGTAGAGCATTTAATAGGTGCCACATATACTGACTCATATAAAGGATATAGAGTACGTCTACTTGTTTATATCTAAAGCATTTGTACTGCTTGAATTGTTAAGCTTAATCATCTTTCTCATGCAAGTGTTCTAAATGCTAAAAAGGTATGCGAACAATTGGAGGTGTATGTAATTGATATTTAAAATCTGCATATTTATATAGATCATTGTGGAAGGCTTTGGATTACTTTCTCTGTCTGCCTTTTCTAGTTACAGTTCTTCACGTTTGGCCTTCCTATTTTTATTGGGTCTCATGTAATGAGGAACTTTCTAGAATTAAATTTTATACCCAATCTTTCATATAAATTTTCAGTCTGGACCAAAATAGAAAAGACCAAAAACTGTCATTGGAAAATGTCATGGGAAGGTAATTTAATGAAAAACGGACATGGAAAGGCTTTTTTGCCTTTCCATGACAGTTTGTTTTAATTTGACCTTTAATGATGATGATCAGCCGCCATCTATGTTCTTTTGGTGGCAACTACGATGACAGGGATTCCCCATCATCTAAACTCTATGTGGAGTAATTTTAGATGACGGGGATTCCCCGACATCTATATGCTTTTGCGGCGACTAAGATGACGGGGATTCCTCGTTATCTATCTACTTTTCACGGTACCTACGATGACAGGGATTCCCCACCATTATATCCCCTTATAATGACAAATTTTTTTAATGAATAAAGATGACAGCTCGGTAGATGACAATTGGTCAACCGCTAATAAAGGGTTATAATGACGAGTTTTACCTGTCAGCTAACCCCTTTTTTGTAGTGGTGCATGGAGAACCAAAGCGTGCAAAAAGAGAAGTCAAAGAACGTATGATGAACGACGCGGTGACACAACACGCAATTGCATTGCGCAAGGCAACTTCACGATAATAGCAGTAGAACTGCTGCTTCACAACAGTAGTGGACTGCTGCGTGACACAACGATAGTACCACGTCTAGGTGGTGACCGCTAGTCTGGACGAGTGACATATGTCGGTGGACGTAACCCAGCAAGCCAATGGTTAACGATTGTGGTATGAAGGATGACATCTCAAACTATCTTGATGATTTTAGATTTGGAATTTAAATTAAGATAGAATTAGAGTTATGGAAGACTATGGTTGTGATCTTTTAAGATATATTTCATACTTTTGTCTTTTGTGGCCTATTGTTTTATGTATTATGTTATCATGCCGAGATAATTTTATTTATGCATGACCCCATTTGATACTATATGCCTTAAAGGATAAGCGTTTGTAATTGCATAATAGAAGATGAAACTGAGCATAAATCGATCATGAGTATAAAATGGCTAACCCATAAGCATGTTAATAAGTTAATCAGGTTATCTGAGAAACAAATTTTTAATTTTAATAACCTTTCTAAATATTTAATCATTTTAATTAAAATATTAGATTATTAGAATAAAGATAAAATTCGTATTAACTTAAACAATTTCTGATTGAGTATGTTACCTAATCGAGGAAGGTTAATAAAGATTAGGTTAATTATTTTGTAATGACAAATAGTAACTCGCGGTAATTAAAGCTCATGTCTTAAAAATTTTAGTGGGAGTGGGATTCTAAATCGAAACCCACGGTCTCTATTATTTGATCATAGTAAAATATTAGGGTATCCCATCCTCAATCTTGGAAGATCTCTAAAGGAGGGTATTCAAAATATTGATTACAAGTATGATCTCTAAAATGATCACCTTGATAAGTGTGTAACTGGGAATGACCTGCCTAAGCTGGAGTTATCAACTTACCACGAGTCGAAGGGTGAAATAATGGTGTACACTTCACTCGATTTTGTAGTATCCCACTTGAGTGATTTTTTTCAGACTAAAGCAAGAATGTTTGTTAATTACTAGATACTAATACCAAATTAACGTAGTACTAGGTGTTAGTATCTGATTAGTAATTGGATTGAATTATCTTACTTTTTTTGTTAGTCTCGGGTCTCTGAAACGTAGTTCTCTGACTAATTTCGACGAACCACAAGACCTCGGCAAGGAGTTTACCGCCAGTGCACCTCGATTAATATAGGGGATAAATCCTTAGTTCGAACCTGCGACCTAGGGGAAGCAAACCCCCAAGCTCACGGTGACCATTTGTGCTACACCTCGTGGTTTGAATTATCTTATAAATATATGTTCTACCTAATTGTGCGTCTGTTTGTGAAACTTGGGTATTGCTGCATATTATTGCATGTTTATTTTGAATTAGTATTTTATGTTAATATATATGCTTAATTTAGACTATGCGTGAATAATTAAGATTTTATTATTTTTTTAATAATTGAAAATATCGTAATTAACATCTATATTGAAAGAAAACAAGTTTTATGTTACAGACTATGTTAACTGAAAGCATAACCTAGACATAATCTTCACTAGTGAGGGATTAAGTATGTTCTTATGGGTCCTTTTGTCCTCCAGCTGCTTCTGAACTTTCCTCTAAAGTGGAGACAGATGCATATTCCACGTGGAGTGAAAAGAATGCATTGACTCGTTGTTACATATTGGCCTCCATGTCTGATATCTTACAACAACATCAATCCATGTCCATAGTAGTTGAAATTATGTTTAACCTCTAGGTAATGTTTGGGGCCAAAGCAACCAGCTAAGCTGGAAGCCAAGAAAGCTCTCATAAAGTTTATGATCAAAGTGGATCTCATGTTATGGATCATTTACTAAAAGTGATTAGTAACTTAACGAGATGGAGATCCTAGGAGCTAAAATCGATAGAGGAACCTAGATTGATATGGCAATGACATCTTTGTCATACTCGTTTACCCAATCCAAGGTCAATTATGTCATGAACAAGCATGAGTGGACCTTGACCGAGTTAATGAGTCAGCTTCAGTGGTAGAGAACATACTAAAGGTTCCACCTATCGAGAATTTGATGTAAGCTTCTACCACTTCTATTGGCCTAAGTCTATGCCCAAGAAGATGAAGAAGAAGTAGGTTTATAAGCAAGGGAAATCTAATAAGAAGAATGAGAGGAACAAGGGTAATAGCAAGTGTTTCCATTGCGGTACGGCTGGTCATTGAAAGACAAATTGCAAAGTTTTCTTGAAAAAGAAGAACAAAGGTACATGATTCATTTATATCACTCAGTTGTATTTAGTTGGTGATTCTACCATATCCTAGTGTGTAGATTTTGCATCCACCACTTATGCAATTCTTTGTAGAGGTTCCATGAAATTAGGAAACTAACTTCTTTAATACGCACCCCATTTTTGGAGAACGATTATACTTGGTCAGCTTTCATCAATTCAGGATTCTATTTTATTCTGTAAAATATTAAGTGTTGTACAAGAAAGGTTATACATATAATTAAATAATAAGATAATGTACCATCATTGCCTCGTTCCTAGGGCTGCTGACGTGCTCTGAAAACTCCATTGCATTTAATTTTGTTTTACTCGATAATGACATGTGTACGCGTAGGTTCATTATTTCATTCCCTATGTGTTGCTTCATTTTACGGCTTTTTCATCATGTACATTTCTGATCTGCTGGGTTTTCTTTTTATCCAGCTGTTATGTCTCCACTGGCTTGTCTTTCAGACAGATTGGACACGTATATTCGTCATCTATCCCTCTACACGCCCGTTTGACTGCCAAAAAGCTTCTTTTATTTTGGATTTTATTAACCAATTTTGAATTGGGTTCTTGCGTCCGCTACCCATATAGAGCCTTAATTTTCCACATTTTCTTCTTCACGTTTAATCCTTACTCCGTAAGTTCTTCAAAATTGGTTAATTTATGGCAGAAAAACCATTATGGGTTACGGTCCCCTTAGTTAGGAATCAGGACGAATTTGATCATTTTATCACCCGTCACAAAGATGTCTTCCCGTCTGTTATGGTTTTGGGGATGGGATACCCAAATCCTTTCCTTGTAATCCTCCGTACCAGATTTCCGTAGCCCCATGTACATAGCGTGAGGGCAAGAACTTCTTTCTCCTTTATTTCAAAAATTTTTTAGTACCTTTCATCTTGCTCCTTCACAGTATACTCCTAGTACGTATATGATTCTTTTAGGTATAGAAGCCCTCAATAAGAGGAACAATTTATCCATAGGAGTGGATGAGATCCGTGCCGTATACTCCGTCCAGCAACGCGGTACTTCTTATTATTTGGCCTCTCGTGCCACTGAGAAATGTGGGGGCTTAACATGTATTTACCGCCCGGGGACAAAGGCTGTGATGAAGGGACTCTCTGGATCGTTGGGAATGGGGGTGGCGACGGCCGCTGGATCATTCCCTGGTTTTAGGGGGAGTTCAGTGAGTGGCATGAGTCCCTTGTTTCCTATTTTTTTATTTTTATATCATTATTTTTGTGTGACGTATCTTGTTTCTTCGTGTAGATTCTAACCTTAATAAGAGGCCCTTTGTTCTGAAAGACGTTACAGCCCATCTTTGCGCTGCTTATGGTTTTCCAGAACGGGACTGGAGATATCTCATTGATCCAAGGAGAGACATTGAAGTCGCGGTCGCACCCAGTCCAGTCGCCGAGTCCGTTGCCCCTTCAACCTCTGCAACAGAAATTCATCTGGCTATCCTCGTTGCAATCTCTGTTTCTCATTCTCATCGGGTAATCCAGACCAGTTCCTCTGAGTCCTCAGAGTCAGAACGTGAGGAAGAAGACTTCGACTGGGAAGAGAGAGAGTGAGGCTCAGCGGGAAGCTGCGTAGAAGAAAGTTGAAGAACAAGACGCCGTCATTCGTTTTGCCTAGAACGAACTGGAGATTTCAAAGCATCTCAAAAGCGATATGTTTGGAACAGTTGATGGGGAGGAGATGAATGTTCACCGTTAAACTGGGACCACTTGCATTTCAGATAGGTCAGTGCCCCTGGTTCCTTCCCCATTTCCTTCTGTTGTGCGACCATCAACCTCTGTTGATCCTTCGATCCCTTTAAACGAGGATGATCTGAGATGGGAGGACGCCACATCTTCTTCCCCCACGCCTATTTAGAGGTCTTTTCACCTTCCGTTAGTTCTCAGGGTGTACCTACGGAGGACAACGATCTTTAGAAGTGGGTGTGATTCTTGACGGCCCCGCCTGTTAGAGCTTTCGTGAGCTTCCTCATGGATCTTCTTCCTTCGCACATCATGGAAAAGGGGATCAGGTCAAAAGATACATCTACACTGCGTCAGATGTCTGTTGTGGATAAGATCGTTGGCCTTAGTCACGGTTTAATGCAGGTAAAAACTCTTATCCGCTTTCATTTGTTTTTTGCTTTTTTACAGCTTGTTCTAGGACAGATGTGCTTTTATTAGATAGATTAGGATTAATACTTTATTATATTATCTTAATGACCAAATATTCAGAGAAACTTAATTTCTAGTGCTTGCCTTGATTTGAAAGGATATCATTTAAAATTTTCAAATGTTTTAATATTAAAAGAAATAAATGTTTCGTACGTTCTAGTACATTGGTAGAAGGTTTATATTTTGTTACTCCTAAAAGGTTGATGTTGCATTATGCTAAAGTGGATAATAGTTCGTAGATTGCACCTAAAAGAAGAAAGATTTCTCATGCTAACATAAACTTATCTCTAGCAGTTATGTATGAGTCATATTAACCTAAATATATTCCAAAGAATAGTAAAATATGGTCCTTATCAGTTTGTGAATCCTGTATAGAAGGTGAAAATGATCAATATATCTTTTAAGACATAAGGACGTAGAGCCTCAGAATCATTGGATTACATATTGACTTATGTAGACCAATGAATATCAAGCTGGAGGTGAATATAAGTATTTTGTGACCTTCATGGATGAATACTCTAGATATTGCTACATCTATTTAATGCATCGTAAATTCAAAACTTTGAGAATAAGAATTTAGAGCGGAGGTCAAAAATTCATTAGATAAAAATATCAAACGTCTTCGATCGATTAAGGAAAAGACTATCTCCTTACAACTTTCAATAGACTACTTAGTCGAGAATGGGATTACATGCCCACCTCACTTACCAAGGACACCCTAGTAGAACGGTGTAGCTCAAAGGTAAACACAAGTCTTTTGAATATTATGAGATCTATGGTAAGTTATTTATCACTACATGTGTTTCTTTTGGGGTTATGACTTTGAAATAGTTACATACATTCTTAATCTAGGACTTTTTAAGGCACTACAGGACACAACTAGAGTTATGGAATGGACATAAACATAGTTTGTGCCATCTCCATATATGAGGATGTCTAGCATACGTGCTATGAGAGAATGCCGCTAAGTTAAAACCTAGATTGAAAGTATGTGTTTTTTTTATGCAAAAGAAACCTATCATGGTGAGGACCTCATACCAGTTGGATATAAGATTCAGGTTTTCAAAATTAAATATGAACTCTAGAAAGTCAACATCAGGCAATGTGTTTAATCTGAGAGGAGGAGTGTGGATGAGTGTAAACAAAACTCTATTGTGGACATAACCATGAAAATGAATATATAGCTGCTTCAGAAGATGAAAATGAAGTTGTCTGACATGAAAGTTCTTAGAAAAGTTAGAGATTGACATGATTTAAAGAATCCCAATAATGCAAATACATTGAGTGGAAGTATCATCTCGTCAGGGGGAATATACTATAAGGAGAAATAATTATTGTGTAAATCTTCATTGGGCCCTACTGTTCCCGAATCTATGTTAGAGTTAGGGTCACATTGATTGGGGTTGAGAGAGATTAATCTCTCTCTTCAAGAAGTTACATTTTGTTGTAACAGAAATCTCAATAAAACAATAACAAAATGATATTTTAATGTGTTTCAACCAATTTGTCTACGTTTATGGATATCTTATTATCATCACCATTACATATTCAACACCAACTCGACCACGCAACATAAATTTTAGTACACTTAAATCTAATATCAACACACAAAACATGCATTGGAAACTATATCTAGCTTAGACAAAAATCATAACTCTCGATTGGACTTGAGCAACCTACTAGCTTGAAAACTGTATTTTGCACATGGAAAGTTATCTAACTAGCCTCAGAAATCTTAATATCATGGGGTATCCCCTTCTGGGATAGAGCTATCTCTCATGTGTTATGGTTTCCCTCTATCTCTTAGGACAGTGCCTCCGCTCCACAGGATGATCGTTTTAGGATAGACTCATTTCTCACTATTTGTCGAAGCAGAGTCATATTCTCTTATCTTAAGCTTCCCCCCTCACAACAGAATGCTCCATTTATGGTAGAATCATTTCTTTCACCATTTGTTAAAGCAGATCCATAGAACTCTAACCACAACATCGTATTATAGATGCTCCAAAACCTTAATTGTCACATTAAAAATATTCTCATTCAATTCAAAATATCACATAATATTTTCCCTAAAAAATTTCATTAAATAGGAAACATGGTCCTCAAAGAATTTGAGGCACCAAATTCCAACAATTTCAACCTTGACTCAAACTCCATCATTCTCAAATGATCGCCAACACTACAACTCTACCTTAAGCGCAAAGCATATTCAATTGTGAACATCAAACTTCAATAAGACCATATTTTTCCGTGCTTCAGATATTCTCTATCTTGAACAAATCTCTCACAGCGTCAATGATAAACCATTAACTCTGATATTACTTATTGTAAAGGAAACATCAATGAACAGTAATAACAAAATGATAATTTTAACTTGGTCGATCAATTTTCCTCATCCATGGATATCTCATTATATCATAATCTTTGCATAACATCAACTCAACCATATAATACAAATCTCATCACACCCAAATCTAAACTCAACACACATAAAACATACCTTAATCTCGTAACTAGTTTAGACAAAAGTTACAACTCTCGATTGAACTTGAGCAACTCACTAGCTTGGAATCATATTCAACAGAGGTAAATTCCTCTAAATAGCCTCTCAATATCATGAGGTATTCCATCCTGGGATGGATCCATCTCTCACATCTTAAAGTTGCCATCTATCTCTTAGTATAGTACCTCCTCAATAAGGGATGCTCCCTTTAGAGTAGACTCACCTCTCATCCTTTGTCAAAGTAGAGTCATCTTCTCTCATCTTAAGTGTGCCATTTATCTTAGGGTATAGAACTTCCTCACAACGAGATGCACACTTTAGAGTAGATGCACATGTCACCCTGTTTTGAAGCAAAATCATCAAACTCTAACCACCACCTCTTATTTATAGACACTTCAAAACCCTAACTTTCCTATTTAAAATAGGATCTTATTCAATACAAAAGATCACATAATATTTCTCATAAAAAGACCTTATAACATAAGAAACTTAGTCTCTAAGATATTTGAAGCACCAAATTCCAACAGATTTCAACTTTGAATTTAATTTCAACTCTCCACTACAGACCATTAGTCACGTGCTTCACTGTTGTAAGGATTTTAAGCCATTTGGAGCTCATCATAGAAGGATATACTTTCATTAAATTAATGTATGTAAAGAGCTTTGCAATCAGTGCTTTCATGACTTTTGTAAAGGATTTTTCCCTCACATTAAAAAAATGAGAAAAGAGAGAAGAGAAATATAATAACGATAGTACGAACAATTTTTGCTTTGTTTGTATTGAATGAATATGTATACAACTAGATTTTATTTATAGGAATTTCCTTAACTCCTAGAATGGAATTATAACTAAATTCATGGAGGTATCACCATATTCGTAGGATTATCACGATATTCATAGGATTACCCGAATATTCTCCTAGGATTATGTACATTAGTTTTAACTACTAAATCAACTCTAACTGTCGGATCAAGCCTATAGTCCTGATTTAGCATTTCTCGTTCTGCCACGATGGCAGGCTTCACATTCTCTTCTGATTGGTTCCCATTTGTACACGTGACTTGACGGGGATTTTGTACTTGTTCATTTGCCCCCCATTACACTCAATGAAATTTCATTCATTTGTAGTGTAATGATGGTAATTCATTGTTCACATGTATTTCCTTTGTAGCTAAGAGATTTAACTGATTGGATCTCCTGTTTTTTGCCATTTGTTGAAATATGCAAACATGGATAATGTACAAGGATAACAATATAGTTAATGAAATAGGTAAGAAATATGTGTATTGCTTCATCTATCGCTTCGTTTCCTGTGCTCCTTGAAAATATACAACATAGCTTCCCAGATTTTTCACTTGTCATTTATCACCAGCCGCTACATCTTCCCATTTTTAGTTATTTTTTCATCGAGAATGTGCGGCACGAATTTTAAATCTTTCATTTGACAAGACATGCCTCCCTTCCTTTCTAGCTCTCATCATTTCATTCATCAGTTTTGACGATGGTTTGTCCCATCATGTTGTCAGCCATGCCTCCCCGCCATCAAGTACATGCAAAATAACCCTTCATTTGCCTGTTTTAAGATTATGAAGCATTTCCCATTCTTCTTTCGCATCCGCGATTTATTTAAGGTTCCTTCCATTTCATTCCTTCCACAACTCCTTCATTCTCTTTGTTTCTTCTAGTTTTTATGTTTCCGAAGGCCATGGAATACAATACAAAGTTTAAGCCCATTGTCCCCTTAGTTAGGAATCTGAGTGAATTCGGTCAATTTATGGACCATTACTGAAAAGCCTTTCCCTCTGATGTTGTATGTTCCCTAAGAGAGAGCAAGGCTACGGGAGTCCCATGTAAAGCCCCCTACCAAATTACTCTGAGTCCGATGTACATAGGTTTAGGCCTTAAACTCCCATTTCCTCCATTTCTACAGGAATTCTTTTATACTTTTGGCCTTGTCCCGTCCCAGTTTACTCCAAGCTCTTATAAGGTTCTTCTTGACTTCGATTCCATGAATAGGAGATATAATTTAGGCTTAGGAATAGATGAGCTCTCATATTGTTATATAATTAAGTGTCGAGATGAGAGTTACTACCTTGCCCCTCGCCCGTCCGAACAGAGAGATAATTGATAACCGATATCTTGAAGGGAGACAAAGGCTGGGAACAGGACACTATTTTGGTAGGCGGAAACTGGGGCGGTGATGGCCGTTAGATTATTTCAAAAAACTAGGCAAATTTCAGTAAGTTATTAGAGCTTCAGTTCCTTAATCTTTCTTTAATTTCTTCTTCTTCTTTTCCTTTTGTTTCCTTTTAATTTGCTAATGAATTTCTTCTTTTTGTAGATTATCATAAAAATAAAAGACCTTGCTTATCAAAGGCATCAGAGGAAAGAATAACTACCGCTTACCATTGCCTGGAATGGAAGTGGTACGAGCTTCTTGACCCGAGGAGAGAGGTTAACGTTGCCTTTGTCCCAGCTGCAGTTCTCATTGCCTCAACCATCTTCTTCCAAAAGGTATCTCTATCCCTTCTTTATGTTCTGTTTCTAACGACTTTGCTTTAGGTTCTTCTGGTTCAAAGGAAGAGGAACGGGTAGATGGCCTATTTCAAAGGGTTCCTGAGTTCCGAAATGGTGAAGGGTCTCTGTATTAATCTGCTCGGCAATATCAATCATGGGAGAACGGACACTTCCAGTTCCTCCCAAGCCCCACCCCCCTCTTCATCTTCTCATGTTCCCCGCAACGAGGGTGAGGGTCCTTCAGAGTATTCAAAGACTCCCCCTCCAACTCCTCCCCCACCTTCAACGCAACATGAGATAATACCCACTTTCATTTCTGATCCTCAATGGAGGAATGAAGAAATTACCCTTTGGAAGTGAATGAGGTATTCCAGTGCTCCCCTTGTTCCTATTGATGCCAATTTTTTGAATGACCCTTGATCCGCTCATATCATGCTCTAGAGAATTTAGTCTGAAACTGATACGACTGCGACACGCGGTGTTAATGCGGGAAACATTCTTTTCTCATTGAGCCATAAACTAATGAGGGTATGACTTCCATTCCTTCATTGTTTATTTCAATATTTCGTTTACTTGTTCGTTCTTACTTAACTTTTCATCTATATTTTCTTTTCAGGCTGTTGTCCACCATAACGTTCATTAAGAGCAATATCTTTCTTGTGAACATATTATGTTCACCATGAAGAAAGAAGTTCTGGAATTCCATGGAGTCCCCGGTCGCCTGAGAGTTGAGAATAAGCGTCTAAGGACAAGTGAGGTTGATCTTAAGGGAACCGTGGAGAAGCTGACCCAACACGTGGCTACGACGGCGGAGGAACGTCAGAAGATGGAGGAGTCTCTAAAAGCTGCAGAGGACTCTTTGGCAGAAGCTGAGCTAGCCTGAGCTCAGGTAGAGGAAAATGAGAGGGAAGAGTTTCAAGCTTTGTTCGACGAAGTCGAGAAAATGGTGTATAACTTAGGCTATAAAGATGGCTCGAAGAACCATCTTTTCCGCCAAGGCTGAGATGAATGCTTCAACTGTAGAAGTCATTATCAATGCTCATGAGTCTGTCACCATTGCTGACCCTATTGGGGATACGGGAAACATCACCATTTAAGTTATTGTTGAAGAGGAGATGTTGGCTCCTTAAGCCTCTTTCCTAGTTCCCTAAATTTCCTTTTGTTCAGTCTTTAGAGCTTCCTTTATTTTATGTAATTTTTGTACTCCTTGCTCCAGTTAATGAGAAATTTTTCTGTTGTTGACCCTTAATCCTTTTTTGAATACTAAATGTATCTTGCAACTATAAGAAATTGCAACAATTTAAGCTATAACTTAGAAAATTTTGCAAGTGCCATCCATTGTAGGACATATAGTGGTTTAAAGTTGGATCTGTTGGCTCGTCTGCTCTCTTTATGATTTGTTCCTAAGGATTTCAATTTCTACATTTTGGTCCTTTCTTAGGAAACGGATATCCTTTGCGCTACCTTGAAATGGATTTACCGTCAATCTCTAGCCCCGTTTTGTTTTAGAAAACTTGTGCCCTCGTTTCCTTCATACGAGTTGTCCACTTCCATTGACCTTGTCTCTTGCTCATTTTGTTCATTTATGAGAGAATGATTTATTACTTGCCCGTTCTCAATATTTAGGACAAAAGTATGCGACCCTTTTTTGTTTCGTTCATTTCTGAGAGAAAGACTTATAAATTGCCCGCTCCTAAGGATTTAGGCCAAAGGACTTTTTACCCTTGTTTGTTTTGTTCATTTCTAAGAGAAGGATTTATAAATTGCCCGCTCCCAAGGACTTACGCCAAAGGACCACCGACCCTTATTTGTTTCATTCATTTTTTAGAGAATGGCTTATAAATTGCCCGCTCCCAAGGACTTAGGCCAAAGGACCGCCGACCCTTGTTTGTTTCATTCATTTATGAGAGAATGAGTTATAAATTTTCCGCTTCCAAGGACTTAGACCAACGAACCGCCGACCCTTGTTTGTTTTGTTAAGGAAAAGAGATAGGGAGATAGAGAGTTGACACTGAGTATTTTACGTGAAAAAACCTTGCGGGAAAATATTCACTATAAAATTTTATAGTTTAAACAAAATACTTCTTGAGATGAACAATGTTCCATGATTTTTCCAGTTCCTCCCATTCTTTCCTTGACAAGTAATAGTATTAGGTGCCACCAATTCTTTTGACAATGTATGGCCCTTTCCAAGTTGGTCCAAATTTTCCTTCTTTTTAGAAGATTTTCTTCAAAACTATATCCATTTTCTGGAATTCCCGTCTTCTACCTCTTCTTTGGAAGTGAGCTTTTCTCTTCTGATTATAGTGGGTCATCTGGATCAAAGCCGCTTCTCTTCTTTCCTCCAACAAATCAAGATTTTCCTTTAGAAGTTCTTCATTTTGCTGCTCATTTAGTTTTAATTTCATAGTCGTGCTTCCAATTTCAACCGGTATTACTGCTTCTGTCCCGTATGGTAAAGAAAAAGGCGTTTCACTTGTTGCTTTCCTGGGGCTGGTTTTGTATGCCAACAATACTGCTGGTAATTCCTCTACCCCCTTTCCTTTAGTGGATTCTAGTCTTTTCTTCATGCTGTCAAGTATAATGTGGTTCGATCTTTCAGCTTGTATGTTCCCTTGTGGATAATACAACATAAAGAACCGATTAGAAATTTTTAAGCCTTCACAGAAGGTTTTCATTATCTTCCTCGTGAACTGAAGCATGTTGTCAAAAATGAGAAGTTGCGGAATCCCATATCTGTATATTATATTCTTCCATAAGAACCATTTTACCTCTTCTTCACGAATTCTCGTGAAAGCTTCACCTCAATCCACTTAGTAAAGTAGTTTGCTGCTACTAACAAAAAGTGTTTCTGAGCTGGCGCCATGGGAAGTGGTCCAATAATGTCAAGTGCCCACTGCATGAACGGCCACGAGCTTGCCACTATGTTGAGTTCTCTGGGAGCCATCTTAGCTACTAGAGCAATGCGCTAACACTTGTCACAATTTCTTGCATACGGCTTGGCGTCTTAGTGTATTTTGGGCCAGTAATACCCTTCGTTCAACACTTTATGAGCTAATCATTTACCTCAATATGATTCCTATATATCACTTCGTGTATCTCAGCTAACACATATCGTGCTTTCTTTTCCCGTAGACATTTCAAATATGGACCTAAAAATATCTTTTATACAATAACTCATTAACTAAGGAGTACCCTAGCACTTTGCTATTAGACTTTCCTTACATGAAGTTTGTCATCAGGTAACTCCCCGTTTTTAAGTAGTGAATTATGTCATTTTGCCAGCTTGATTTCCTTCCGACTTCCACATTTGCCACTTCTTTCAATGGGAGTGAGATACTTGGCTTCTCGAGAAATTCTACTGGTACATTTCTTTTGTGTGGGAATTGGAGCGAGGACCCCAATATTTTTACATATGTTACCTCAAATTCCCGTAGCAAGGAGATTCTTGCTATCAAGGCTTCATACTCTGCTTCATTATTCGAGGCGTTGAAGCCAAAAGAGATGGAGTGCTCCAGTGTTTCTCTGAACGGGGTTTGTAGCACTATTCTCATTCTGATCCATTTATTATTTGAGGCTCCATCGACATACAGCTTCCAGGTCCCATTTTCTCCTTTGATTTGTGGTTCGTTGTCAACTTCCCTTTCATCATTGGTGAAATCCGCTACGAAGTCAGTCAGAACTTGCACCTTAATCGATGTTCTTGGCTCATAATGGATTTCGTATTGGCCAAGCTCTATTGCCCACTTCACCATTCTCCCACTAACTTCATGTGAGTGTAATAAGCTCCTGATCGGTGAATTTGTTAATACTTTTATTCTATATGCTTGGAAGTAAGGCCTCCGCATCATCGCAGCAGTCACATCAGCCAGTACTAATTTCCCCATTTTCTTGTATCAGGCTTCGACTGCCACTAGGCTCTTGCTTACAAAATACACGGGTCTATGTTTCATTTCTTCCTCTCTGATAAGAACGATGCTGACAGCTGTCTGTGATACGAGTACATATAAAAATAGTTGCTTGCCAGGCATAGGTTTAGATAATAGCGGGGAATTGATAAGTATTCCTTGATTATGGTAAGGGCCTCTTCACACTCTTCATCTCAGTCGTCGGCGGAATTTTTTCTTAACTTTGAAAGAAAGGCTTGTACTTATTCATTGAGCTTGAGAGGAATCTGTTTAGAACTGCCAACGTCCCTATCAAGCCTTATATCTCCTTTCATGTTCTAGGGGACTTCATCTCCATGATGGCCATTACTTGATCTGGGTTAACCTCAATTCCCCGTTGTGTGACCAGATGACCCAAGAATTTTCTCACTACTACGCCAAAAGTGTATTTCTCTAGATTCAGCTTCATGGAACTTTCTTTTAAGATTAAGAATGCCTCATCAAGATCCCTGATGTTGTCTTCCCATTTACAACTCTTCTTTTGCATGTCCTCCACATAAAATTCTATTATTTTTCTAATCTGTTCATGGAAAATCTTGTTTTCAAGTCTTTGGTAAGGTGTACCTATATTTTTTAATCCAAACAATACTACTTTATAATAGAAAGTATCATGTTTAGTTATAAATCATTTATTTTCATGATCAGGTTGAAACATTTTCACCTGGGTATATATGGAAAAGACATCCATGAAACTGAGGAGTTCGTGTCCTAATGTGACATCCACCATTTGGTCTATTCTCGGCAATGGGTATTCATCCTTTAGGCAGGCTTTATTAAGATTAGTAAAATTCACACAGATCCTCCATTTCTCGTTCTTCTTCTTTACCATAACTACATAGGTGAGCCACTCCGGATAGTCCACTTCACTGATGAAGCTAGCTTTTAAAAGTTTCTCCACTTTTTCTTTGATTGTCATGTTCCGTTCCGGAGTGAAACTCATCTTTCGCTACTTTACTAGTTTGACAGTGGGATTTGTATTCAGCATATGACATATTTTTTTTCAGGAATACATGTCATCTTTCGTGCCGTAGTTGCAAATATGTCTTTACTCCTCCGTAAAAAATCCGTCAATCTTTCTTTTTTTGTTTGCTCAAGGTGGACTCTGATGTTGGTTGTCTTCTGGGTTTTCTCGTCTAGGAAAATAGGTTAAGTCTGTTCTCCTTCTTCGTACCTTGGACTAGAGGTTCCAAGTGGGTCGTTCGGCCCATGGAACCGGGTGAACCAGTCTGTTAAAACCCGAGACAGTCACGGCCCAATAATGAACAGTATTGGGATGGTCAAGGCATGCGGGCCAAGCCCGGGCTCTCACGGGACTTGCATTCCAGACCTATAGCTTGGCACAGACAGGCCCGTGAGGCACGATGGGCCTGAACCGGCACGGCACATGACATCCACTCTTTATCTCAAAAATTGATCAATTGTGTGTATTGAAGTTTGAACTTTGACCTCTCCCTTGAAAATCACACTCCTAACCAATAGAGCAAGACAAATATTGTTAGTATATTGTTTATAATATATTGTTATTATCTTTCAACACATTTAATCGAATTCTTCATGTAATATATTTTTGTGATAAACTTATTTAATTAAATAAAAATAATATTTTTGGTTGAAATAATATTTTATTCAATGAAAAATAGGGTCCAAGAAAATTCTTAAAAATATTGACTTAATATTCCTAATATTTTTTATTTTGTTAACGAACGTGAATTATAAATTAGTTATTAATTATTTATTATATTTTTAGATTTTACGTGAATATGAATATCACGTGTAATTTATTTTGAGATAATTTACATGTAATTTTTGAGATGTTGCAAGTGATTGATAGATGGGTAAGTGCCAACTTAGTTGGGATGTTCTTTATTTATAGTGATGCAACTCTTGAATTTAATAGATAAAATAATAATTTTATTAATTTAATAAATAAAATAATTATTTTACGTATCATGAAAAGTTTTTTATTGAGATTCTAAAGTAATAAAACAAAATAATTAATAAAAAGTGACATTACTTTCATTTAACTTGGTGATAATCTCTACATTTCATTCATTGCCCCATTGAGGTTCAACTCTCCCCATCAACTTTTTGGAGAATTATAACACGTTAAAGGAAAGAAAACAGGCAGGTTCAATTATTAAATTGGGAATGTCCAGTTAGTCGGCTCGACTCGCAAGTTCATGGGTCGGTTCAGCGGTTCATTCCATGCTTTCCCAAAATTCCAGTGGGCCGGCTTGGAATCAGCCCGTGAACCATTTGGGCCAAGCATTGGCGGGCTAGGCTGGGCCCGGTTGCCACCTCTACCTTGGACCTACCTGCTCGTCTTCTTTGATTGTTATTGTTCTGTATTTCCTGTCTGCTCCTCCACCTTCTTTTCGCTGTCCTTCTTCTAGCGCATTATAATGCAGTTATAGTGCAAATACGGGCAGCAGCTTAATCTTCCTTTATGGTTTTGATTTCCTCTGGAGACAGATATTTTAACACTTGGTAAAAGGTAGATGGTACAGCTTTCATCTTGTGCAGCCAGGTCCTCCCCAAGATGTCGTTGTATGGGGATGAGGTGTCTAATACCATAAATTTCGTAAGATGATTGAAGGGTTCTACGTTCACATGAAGAACAATAATTCCTTCAGAATAACTGACAACCCCGTCGAATTCTATCAGTGGTTGCGACGATCCTTGTAGCTGCTGGTCACCCATGGACATTTTCTTAAGTGTGGAGCGGTGTAAAATGTTAACTGTGCTTTCATCGTCAAATAAAGATCTCCACAATAAATAGTTGTCAACTTGTATCGAAATGACCAATGTGTCATTGTGACATTAGTCGTGCTCCAAATCCAAGTCATCAAATATCAACAGGAGATTCTCGTTGTCACTCGAAGAGTTTCCTTTTTCCCAATGCTCTTCCAACATGGGCTTCATATAATATACTTTCCTCTCCTTCTTAGTGGTTCCTTCTTGTTCATTCAATGCGATAATTGTATCGACGATCCGGAGGGGCTGTTTCTCGTTATCACGTTTCCCTCCATCACTAGCTTCCTTTTCATTTTCCTGTTTCTGCTATTCTTTCTTCATATACTGTTGAAGGTATCCGTCCTTGACCAGTCCTTCAATGTAATATTTGAGTTGATAGTAATCCTCCGTATAATGATTGTTGCTCCTATGGTAAGAGCAGTACTTGTCATTGTCTTTATAGTGTAGTTCCTTTGTGAGCGGGGCCGATCTTTTCAACTAAGACTTATCCTTGATCATGTCTAGAAGTTGATTTATCGACACCATGAGAGGTGTATATACTTTATCTTTGAGATGGACCTCGTCAGCATGTATCATTCGGCTCTCAGTCCTATCCCACTTGTTGTAGCCCCATTCATTATCTTGTCATTCTTTGCATTCTCTTCCTATTAGTTCGAGAACTCTATTCTTTTTTTCATGATTCGTCATTCCTTCGTTCCGCTAGCTTAAACAAGCTTTTCTTTTATTCTTCTAGTATGATGTAGGTTTGAGCACGTTGAAATGTTTCATCCATAGTTAACAGTTTTACCTTTGACAAATCTTCAAAGAGGGATGAGTTTGGATGCAACCCTCATCTGAAAGTCAGTTTGGCAACTCGATCATCGCAGTTCTTTACCATGGTCATCTCCTCCTTGAATCTATGAGTATATTCCCGTAGGGATTCTCCCTTTTTTATGGAGATAGTCATGAGGTACTATGTGTCCTCCATTACCCCACAGTAGGTAGAGTATTGCTCTAAAAAGGTAGAATATATGACAGTAAAGTTAGTAATTGACTGTGCAGGAAGAGAATGATACCATTCTCGTCTAGGCCTGGGAGAACATTCTGCACATTAGTCTATCCTTGTGTTGATGTAGCACCATCATTTGTTTGAACCATTTGAGGTGGTCCACTGGGTCATATTTTCCTTTGTAACATCCGAATTTAGGCGCCACGATTTTTTTTTACATCTGGGCCGTCAGGATCTCTGGACTCAGTGGGGTTCGGGCAAGCAATTCGAGATCGGCTTTTTCCGTACTCCCCAAATTTCTCATCTCCATCATTTTTCTCTCCAGCATCTTGTCCACGACTTCTTCCGTTATGACGTTCGACAGACGAGCTTCTCCCGTTGTCTCTTTTGTATGAATTTGGGATTAGATTTCTCCGTCTTCATACTGCACGTTCTTGCTGTTCTCGTTATCTTCCTGCCTAGCATTTAATTAGCTGCCTCCTTCTGAACGGTTTTCTCATTCTTCATTATTGGTTTGTTGGCTAACATCTGCACATGTTTGTGCCAAGTCCTGGTGTAATGCATTGATCTGATCTTGCATCGTTTTCCATGTATTACGTAATGTTTCAGCATTCCGCTGTTCCATCTCCTGCATTCCGGTCTGGGTCATCTGGAGCATCACGATTGGCAGAACGGGTTGATCAACATGATCTCCCCCATTCCCAGTTTTGTTCCCCTCATTGAGGGTGGCTTTGGATCTAGTTCTAGGCATCGTTGGGTTTCAGAAAGGTTTCTCTCGAGATTTTCTCCTCACTATCGATGAAAGCACCAAAATGAAAAAGATTTTTTCTTCACATTAAAAAATGAGAAAAGAGATAAAAGAAAGAGATAATAACGATAGTTTGAACGATTTTTACTTGGCTTGTATTGAATGAATATGTTTACAACCAGCCTTTATTTATAGGTCTTTCCTAGATTTACAAAATCTAATCGAATATCTCTAAGAACGGAATTATCACTAAATTCATGGAGGTATCACCATATTCGTAGGATTATCACCATATTCATGGGATTACCCAAATATTCCTCTAGAATTATGTACATTAGTTTTAACTACTAAATCAACTCTAACTGTCGGATCAAGCCTACAGTCTTGATTTAGTTTTTCTCGTTCTGTCACGATGACAGTTTTCGTAATCTCTTCTGATTGGTTCCCCTTTGTACACGTGGCTTGATGGGATTTAATACATGTTCAACTTCCTTGTATCAAACTTTGTCATCTTCAACCTTGACATATTTGTGAGATTTTTCTTTTGATTTTTCATTTTGTAAGGTAGCTCCGCTTAAAAAATTACACAGTAAACAAATGAATTATATAAAAATAAATAAACCATAACAAATAATGTAAGAACAAATCTACCGCCAAAATTATATTACAAAAGATACTATAAAAATATAACGTCCTAAAAGAAAATAACTTCACTGAGGCTCCGCCCTGTTCATATTAAGTCACTGACACCAAAATACAAAGGGAGTTGTATTCCACACATTAGTACAAAACTTTGATTCAAAGCACACACGACAAAATTGCAGACTATGTAATGAAATAGATCTATGACTTAATCCACTGCATCTTTACAATAAAGTGTAAATAATTCTGGTATTACTATAGTACCAAAACTCAGTACTTTTTTTCTATAAATTATGATGATGCGTATAAAATATTAAATTTTAAAACTTACACCAAGAGTACTGAATTTTCATATGTTGCATAAGAATCAAAGAATCTCTGTCTAATGTCCATACATATTATTTTTTTGGTTGAATTCTGTGAATACATATAATCGATTACCGACTGAAAAAGACATATCTATATCTGTATACATAGCATTATTGAAATGGGTACATTTATTTTGGTGGGTGAGAAATCCTTCACCACTTGACCCACGTGTAGTAAAGTAGTAATAAGTCAATCAAAACTTCCACAGTTTTTAAGAAGGAAAAAACCAATACGTACTAATTAGAATAATCAGCCAAATCCAAACTATATTTGCATCATTTTACGTGTAATGGCGTGCTTGACTTTGAAGTTTGAAATTTGTACAAAGAATTTCAACCCTTCCAATCGCATCCACAGAAAACTCACACCAAACACACAATATGTATATTATCCAATAATTGGCTCGTGTGCCGGCTCGTGTGCCGGCTCTTTAATGTAATATTCAAAGTGGAAGTATTAGACATGAGTCTCTTTCTAGTTGCTACCAAGCTTCCTTTTACACGTTGAGCAACTTTAGTGCTATATATACTTATCTTCATTTGAGTCTTTCATGAAATTTTGAGGGACGAAAACTTGTTCTGTGATCTGCCACAAAACAAGCTAATTGGGTCGGTTTTTCATTTTCTTGGTCAACAAGAGGGATTTGGTATTTGAGCTTTTGCTTGAAGTTTTTCTATGGCAGCTTATTTTTCATGGATAGATAATACTTCATTGGATCTCAATGCTTTTCCTCTCCGAAATGTCGGCGATAATGATCCGGTAAGCAGAATACCAAACACTGTCTGATTTATGTGATCAACATGTATCATATCAAGTTTCTTAATTAACATGTTGAATTGTTTTGGTTTCAGAAGGAAGTAAAGAGCAAATCTTTAGATTTTGACAGTAAAGTTTCTGCAAAAGAAGAGGTTAGCTCTCAGTTATGCTTTAAGATTATCTCTTCTTTTTTTTAAAATATGACTGGGAAATCCTTCAGTCCACCTCTTATGCGATTTTACTGTTGGGTTAAGGTGAATTTAATCATTTGAATTATTTTTTAACAACCACAATACGGGACAGAATAAATATTATATTTAACTAATGCAAAATGATCAAGTTTGGTTTCTTATTTTCTGAAGTATTTGTTTTATTATAATTTTCAGAGAGGTGCTTTGGTGGAGGAATTGAAGAGAGTGAACGCTGAAAACAAGAAACTGAGTGAAATGTTAGCAGTGGTGAGTGAGAATTACGAGGTTTTGAGGAGCCAGTTGATGGAATGTATGAAGAAAGAGAGTGAGAAATTAGATGTCATTAGCCCATCACCAAAAAAAAGGAAGTCAGAAAGCAGCAATAACACTTGCAATTTCATTGAAGTCAATGGAAATTCTGATCAGAGTAGCTCAACTGATGATGATGATGATGCCAATGATGATAATGAATCATGGAAGAAGCCAAAGGCAGAAACTATTAAAGCCAAAACTCGAATGGCTCATGTTAGGACTGAAGCATCTGATACAAGCCTTGTAAGTCCAAATTCAAATTTTAAGTACTCTTCTATTCAATTATGATCTGACAAAATAAATATCCGATAGAAAATATAGGGTCTATCTGACCCAGATAGATAAATAATCTGATAATCAATATGATTAGCTTTCCTTTTATTTTGGAGTAATTTAAAAAAAAAATACTCAAAGAACTCCTTAAACTTCCTATTTCGTCCTTCATTCAGCATTTGATGATAAAGGAATTTTTTTTATTTGGGTGTTTTGTAGATTGTGAAGGATGGATATCAATGGAGGAAATATGGCCAAAAGGTTACCAGAGATAACCCTTGTCCTAGAGCTTATTACAAATGCTCTTTTGCTCCAAGCTGCCCTGTCAAAAAGAAGGTGAGCAAATGAAAACAAAAACAAAATTTGTATACTTCTACTCTCATTTTTCTTCTGTTCTTTCTCTAATAAAAAAGTATATTTAAAATTCCATCGTACATCTCTACGTAGATTTATGAATATTTCAACTATCCGTGCGTAGCTTTCGTCATAGATTTACCTATAAGATTTGGCATCTGTATGGGATGAAAGTGATTTAGTTTCCCCTTCACTGTTGTTATTTCAGGTGCAAAGAAGTGTAGAAGACCGGTCTATTTTGGTAGCAACTTATGAAGGTGAACATAATCATCCGAGCCTTACTCAACAAAAGGTAACATCAGGCTCAGGCCCAGCCCGTTGTGTAGCTGTTGCAACAGCGCCTTTGTCTACTTCCCAGGACTCAACACAATCCAAGTCCAGCAATGATGCCAAAACTTCAAAACCAAGAGTTAATACTTCAGAAATGCCAGAGTTCTTGTTGAAACAGATGGCTTCCTCATTAATTCAAGATCCTAATTTCACAGCAGCACTTGCAGCAGCCATTTCCGGGAGAGTTTTTCCCCGATAATCGCTTTCGGGATTCGACAATTAGAGACAAAGTCCTTTTTTTTTTCTTGTTTGTGAATTTAGTTTGGAGATAGAAAAGAACTTGTTAATACATTGAAACAAGAGAAAATGTTAGAAATTTGTAGATGTTTGAAAGAATTCAATGAATCAAGCAGGAAAGTCTTCCACGCTATCCAAATCTTACACTTGGCTTCATTCACTATGGCAGATTTCTTACAGAATTTCCATGCTCGAAGTTGGTTCGCTCGCAAATAAACTCAGCTTAAAGGTAAAAGTTGGTCTCTTTATTCTTTGATTGGGAAAAAATTAAGTCCCATCGAACTATCGAAGTGCGTGGAAACTTGGAAATTAAACAAAGTATGAATGTGCATACATACCTACCGGTAACTTGCGAAAGGGATGATATAAACCAGCAAAGTTGAAAGGCAACCATTGACTGAGTGGCTTGAAATTAAATTTAACAACCATGTGTTTACAGTAAAATAGCATTACTGATTCTAGCTAATTTCTGTGTTAGTATCATTTGTACAAAAAAAAAACAAAACAAAACAAAACACTACACCATGTCCACTTCATTCAATGAAAGAAGTGCCAGCCACCCATATCATGGAATTTACAAGCTATTGGGTGGACTTATCTCCCCCACAAGATAGTCACTTTGAGATAAAATTCAGGTTAGCTGTGGCTCTTTCCACTTCCAACTTCGCTGGGTTCTCTGACACTGTTTCGGCAATCCTAGACCTGATACTGCAATCATCTTTTCCACAGTCTTCTGCTGTGGTATTACACTCTAGGAACCTGAAGCAGCTAATGAGATGGTCATTTGTTAGGCCAGCCACTTGCATGAATGTATAGACAACTGTTGGCCCCACACTTCGGAACCCTCTCTTCACTAGGTCCTTGCTTATCACCTCTGCTTTTGAAGTCTTAACTGGAACTTGGCGAGGATACCGGAATTGATTAACTACAGGCTTAAGGTTGACAAAGTTCCAAATGTACGCATTGAATGAACCAAACTCATCAATTATCTGCATGACAAAAGCCAAATAAGGAAGGATAAAGGCACCCTACTTAAATAATAGAGCAGTATTCTTACATGACTTTATTTCCGTTTCCTTTTTATCTCATTTTATTTGGCTGTTTGCCATATTAAGAGCTATAGTTTTTAACAGCACCAGATCAGTTCCCGGGCTTTATTAACTAGACAAGAATACACCCAAATCTGCAACCACAAATTCAAAAAGAAATGAAATTAAAAATATATGTTGATCTACCTTGCACATTTGACGTGCATTTTCGACGATAGCTCTCAATTTAACTTCTGACAGTAAAGAGCTTGCAGCGGTTCCTGGTGCAGTCACCTTTTTCTCGCTTAATTTTGAAATGGCACTAGGGTCAAAGTCCAAAAAGATTTCCCTGTTGACCCATTATGTCATGTGGGATCAGCAAGAGATAAAATTCCAAAAAATGTACAAGCATTTCACATAACAATTTTCAGATCGCCAAAGGCTAGTAAGCCTAGTATGGTAACTACTCAAAAAACAACTTGCTAATTAAGTATTCACTACTTTAGTCTTCATGTAAAAAGAATATAATTAGTACCTAAATAGATGTCTTTTGTTGAGAATGGTAGGCCATGTGAGTTCAGCCAGAGCACCTGCCAGGCTGAGCAATTCAAATAGTTTCCTGTAATATGATATGCCAACATTTTAGCGATTGAACAATCAATTACGTTTAAACTGGGTATTTAGAAAGAAGACATTTCTCAAATTCATAGCAGCGTTACATACTTGTCATCATGGACTGGCACTCCCCATTCTTCATCATGAAACGCAACATAACAGGGTGCTTTTCAACAAATGAAACCCGTTAGCAATTATTATTTTCAAGGGGTAAAACATTTACCAAAATATAAATTGTTTGATAACAAGTATCTTAAGCTAATTGACAAACTAATAGGTATCGAGGATATATGTTAAAGTGCAGGCCTCAGAAAAATCATTTCTAGGATATATTTTGCAGAGCAAACTGATGCGGGTAACTAGTGGCAAACATCTCTCACTAAAAACCTACAGGTTAATAGAACTAGGTGGTGATTGCAATCGAATACGATTCAATCTGTCATCTCCAATCTTATGAACAAGGACATCAGGAAGGTTGAGAGAATGGGTGAGAGGCCTCTATAAGGAAAGCTCCCATGGGTGCATTGCAGGGAACATCTCATAGCTAAATGCCATAGTGTAGTTGTAGTCCAATCGATAAGTTCATAGAGCTGGGACCAAATACAACTTGCATGGTATAAACCCTTGCAAATATTCACATGGTGCTTTTCAAATCATGCAACTTATGCCTTCAGAAACGCCTTTACAGAAAACATTCCACAACATAAATTTAGCTTAAAATTAGAAAACAGATAACAATTCTCACAGAAACAAGCATAGTTCATAAGAACAATGTCCGACCATGCAAGTTATAAGGATTGAGGAGAGGACAGGTCAAGTCAAAGTTAACCAAAGAATTCATAGTTTCTAAGTGGCCAGCCCCTTGAAAGTTGAAATGGTTTAGTTCAACATGAAAGAGCTCCGAAAAAGATAGGATATATACCTCAGTATGAGAAAGTCATTGGAAAATAGAGATCATTTTTCAGAGAACTGGAAAATAGTGATCTTATGAAGTACTTTTTATGACCCGGAACTCCCACCAGGAAGGACTCATTTTGGACCCACCCAGACGGCACCAAAACCGGGGGGGGGGGGGGGGGGNGGGGGGGGGGGGGGGGCGATGCTAAGTGATTGGAGATCTAATACAGTACTTAAGGAGAAACATATTTATTTACTTAACCTTGTTCTTTCTTATCATACTCAAATAGGCATCGTCAAATATAGAAGCAGCATTAATATAAATAAATGAACAGGAAACATTAACTTCAACATGAAAACATGAAGCATTAATAGAAAGTGAGTTTCAGCTAAAATTAGCACAGAGTGGGATCCAATAGCCCTCAAATGAAGCACTTATATTATGTGATTCGCTTAAAGATTCTCTCTCTTATATGAGTCGCAATGTCTCTAAGAACAAGTCGCCGTGTTGGAAAGAGCTAGAATTGGATTTTAACTAAAGAAATTATTACCTTTCTAATCAAGTAGATCAATTCAACTTAAAAAAATCATGAAACTTAAATATGGAACTAGAGTTCCATATTTATCTGAATACTCTTGAGTTCCCGAACAATTCAATCAAGTGTTATAGAAATGAATATACTGCTAAGAGAGAAAGTATAAACTTACCGGTGTTAGCTGTTACCCAAGCACATCTTTTCCTGGACTCCAAGCATCCAATAGAATCCCCAACTACACTATCAACGCTAACCTTTTCATCAGCCTTTTCAACCATCCTAAACCCACGTTGTCTTCTTCTCACGGACGTCCCTCCCCGATGCACACTCCTTCCACTCGACGCACGGCTGTGTGATGAATCCGATGAAGCGTCAGAGGAGCAGGACGCATTCATCGATAAATTGAGCAACGAATGGTGGCGGTCCTGCTGCCTCAGAACCGAAGGCACCGTCACGCATTGAGGCGACGGTGATGTTGGCGATGACAACACTCTCTTATCCTTTGACTCGGTTTCTTGAGTAGGTTTTTCAGGCTTCTTCAGCGGCTTTGAACCAGGTTTTCGTGCTTCGGATGGCCGAGCTTTGTTCCCTGTAGGCCCAAGCACCGGTCGGGACTCCGAATCCGCCACGTTCATTGATCGGACTCTTGGAGGGCCTGACATTGCAGAAAAATATCCTGATTTCCGGAATGTGGTAAACAAATATCCGTAATTCGGTTTCAAGGCTGATCAGGATAGAGTTTGAACACTTATATCCCCAAAAACCCTAAATTTGTCCAAACATACAACCTCCCATCTAATGGGTGGAGAAGAAAGATAGAGATGAAGTGAAAGAAGGAGAATTCTGAGAGATAGACAATGGAGTGACAGCTACAAATACTCGAATAAAGCAGAAGATGATAATTTCAGAATAAGAATGGAGTGAGGTTTGGAGGGTGAAGCAGCTGGAGAGAAAGAAGTGAGAAAATGTAGCAAAGCAAAAAAAAAATTCGAGGGAGTTGTGCGACTTTTTTCGTAGGGAAAAGCAACGAATCAGGCAGAGTGAGATGTTGAAAGTTCATCAATCACAGCGTGCCAAGTGGGAATTAAATTGTCTGGTGGCTAATAGCTGTGACTGTGACTGTGCTCTGCCTTAAATTGTTTTGTAAACAAAATAAATCATATTTATTTAGATTATTACCAAATGGACCTTCAACTGTTTTTTACCTTTTGAACTCTAAATATTAAAATGTGACAAAATTTGTCACATTTTAAAACTTTTAGGGATCACATTTTACAAAATATAATGTTTTAAGTTCCAACCCCAATAGTTTAAGGAGTATTTTGTACTTTTCAATCAAATTTATAATCAAAATAACTACAACCATTCAACATTTTAAGAAGATAACTCAGATTAGGTGAACTTAATTCAATTGGATTAATAAATTAGAGGATTCAAACTTGAATTCAAGTTTATCAAATATCGACTAATCTAGATGGTGCTTTTAGAACAAACTAGAAAAAATGAATGTGCGTTGCATGTGCTTTTAGAACAAACTAGAAAAAATGAATGTGCGTTGCATGTGCTTTATAATTATATATTGATGTATCTTGTCTTATCATTTCTATTTGACTCTTTTAAAAATTATTTAGAGCACTTAACCATTCTATGATACAAAAGAAAACAAATTAAATAAATTATATGAGATCGCAATATCACTAATAGGAAAAGTTACGCCTTAATATATTAAATGTTTTGTATCATTGTTTCTTTGTACACTATATTCTTTGTTAATACATCATCTGTCTTTCAATCATTATTTTGCATAACCAATATCTTTATAGTTGGTGATGATATATCCTTAGAAAGTGCAACATACAATTGCCCACAGAAAAAAAACATGTTCAGAAATATAGATCTCAACATGAGATATTGTTTATCCTTGTGCCTTATTTAATGGTCATGGCAAAGCAAAGATGCTTTGGGAATTTTTATTTTTAATTTAAATGGATATCATTCTTCATTCGTTGGGTTTTGATAGAATACGTGAAATGAAGACATGTTTTCATGTATGCTAACCAGTGCTTGAATTGTGTTTCGAACTAATTTTAGATGATTATATATTTTGGAATTGTTTTATATTGAATTGTTTAGAGCTAATTTTGAGCGACTGTTGTTATTCTAATATTTTTTGTCTAATTGTTACAAATGTTACTACTAATGACTAATTGCAATACATTTTTTATAATTGATATTGATATGATGGCATAGACTATAGTGAATTTTTAACCCCGTTAATCTTGTATTTTGTGTAAAATGCTTTTATTTTTTTCATTTGGTGCATTCAATTCTTAACCTTTTTACCAAATATTTTAGGATTGTAGGTGAATATTAATATTTTTTTATCAGCTATTATTGACTTTTATAACTGTTTTTATTTTTATTGTTATCATTCATGTTATAATTGCATTCATTTAGCACTACAATTGATTTTGATGATTGATAACTAAAAACATGAGAACCGTTTTCATCTAAATCAATTTATGGGTCGAGAAAAGATTCCTAGTACTTTATGAGGTATAATTGCCTCATTTGAGCTCCTTTTACTATTAGTTTCGAAATTGTTTTGTATGTTATTATTCATGATATAATTGTATTAGACCTATTTTAAAATGTGTATTTTATTTTATATAATATTATGAAACTCGAAGCTTGGAATATGTTATTACAATTAGATTTTCTAAAACTATTTTAGTTACAATATTAGATCCAATTATATTTTGGAACTGTTTTATATTGAATTGTGTAGAACTAATTATTGATGACTATAGTACCTTGTAGAATTCTTTATCCCTAGAATTCTCTTCTCTTTTTTTATTCTGGATGATTGTATTTTATTTTTTATCTAATGGAAATGGTATGGTTAGCCAAGCTGGTAGTAACCATTAGTAATCACTACTATTTTTAAAATTATGTTGAGAGTTAAGGATTGAAGATGGCATTCAAAATGTTGGGTGTTTTTGAGATTTAATTAATTTAGTTGAATAAATATGTCTACAAATATTTCTCCTCCCCATAATCCTATTTAGAAGTAATAGTAATGTTTAAGTTTTGACATTCACTCGTTGAGCTAGAAAATTTAAGCCATCGTAGCTATAAAAATTGTGATGTTGTAAAAAATATTCAAATTTTAGAATATTTATTTGGGTATTTTTTGAAACAATTAATTATATTAATATTTAAACTTATATTTATCTATATTATCTCTACTACTTCTAAAAGTGTTGATAACTGAAAAACTTTATTTGGGCAATTATGCCTAACGATTTTACTGTAATTCCCAAAACACATTTATATCCCTTCATTCATTGTCATAAAAGATGCGTTACAAACATTTAAAGAAACACTGTCTCATATTCTTTAATTAAATCAATTCAATCTCATCAAAGATGAGTCACAAAAAAATAAAAGATGAAACACAAATAAAGAATAAATTACATATTATAATAAGATGAAACTGTCAAATTTAATTTTAAATCTAGAAATTTGTGATAATTTTCAATCAAGATTTATCAATATATTTATAATCCAGAATATTGAAATGCTAATTTAATTCTAGATATTAACTATTTAATTTCTAAATTAAGAAACTTAATTTCCAATTTTATATCCATAAATTTGAAACACATATCAGAACTATTAAATCTATTTCATAATAGTAAATATGTTAAGACTATCATAAATTAAAATTAATATAATAATAAAATTAAAAACATCTTATGTCACATGTACATGCAACTTTATGCCGTATTTCAAAGTGAATAATAGGAGTGTTCAAAAAGGTAACGAACTGAACTGAAAAAGATCGGTTCAATTGGTTCTTTCATTAATCGATTCGATTCAAAATTCAGGTCCTTTTAGAACCGAACCAAACCGAAATATAAAAAAAATAAAATAAACATATATATAAACCTTATATATACATATATATTAAACTATCTGTAAAACCTTGAAGTTTTATTTCATTTTCAACCACTGTCTCTTTCCTTCTCTTCGAACTCTCTCTTCTCTTCCACTCCCTCTTTTCTCTTTGCATTCTCTCTCTCTCTTTTTTGCCTTCTCTGTCACCTTGTCAAAGCTTTCCATCTCAAGTGCACTCTCACATCTTCTTTCTCTCTCCCACTCCACTCTACGTGAACGTCTCCAGCCCACGCCGCGAACTCATATTGGTTTTACCCCATCTCAGATTTGGGTTTTCCATCGGTATCTATAATGCTCTCAGATCTTTGTCTATCGCCACAAAATCTATGGCGTGATTTTCAGATTTAGGTTTATCCCATCTCAAATCTAGATTTTATCTCATCTCAGATCTGAGTTTTACCTCATCGGTATCTATGGAGTGATTAGATTTGTCTACCACAACATCATATCTGTGTTTTTTGATCTTAGATCTGGGTTTTACCCATCTCAGATTTGGGTTTTACCCAATCGACATCTGTACGGCGATCAAGAGCTCTGATTTTGCTCCATCTTTTTAATTTCTTGGCTCTGATTTGCTTTATTGATTGTGCTCCATCTTCTTTTGAGTTTCAAGCTGATTTATTTTATGTATTATTTCATTTTAGGGTTTCATTTTGATTTAAGGTTTTGTATCAATTGATTCAGTGCTTAGGAGTTTTCATTAATATTGATTTGTTTTGTTCTTTAATTACCAAATGGAGTGAATGATGTTTTCGAATCACGTGTTTGTTTTCATGTTGCGAAAGTACTTTTGATTGTTTAAAACAATATATTGTTCCGTTGATAAATGTTGTCGTCGAACTGTGGAACTGAACCGAATCAAATCAGACGTAAGTCACAGTTAGGTTCGGTTCAGTTTGATTCATATGAGATTCATAGTTCAGTTCGATTCTACATATAGCCGAACCGAAACATCCAGTTTCGATTCAGCTTTTATCTAAAAAATTGACCGAACCGAACCGTGAACACCCTAGTGAATAATATTTGTAACTGTCAATTAAATATTTCATTATTCTAACAAATCTTAAATACATAATTTTAGCTTTAATTTTGATATTATCTTTAGCTAGAAATATATTATTTTTGGAACTTTGAGAAAATTGTAATACCCAATTTTTAACAAATTTTCTATGCAAGTTATTAATAAAAATATAGTCACAATACTTTTCATAATTTATTACTATATTTAACTAATTAAATAACCAAAATTAATTCAAATCTATTGAATTCGTTTTATATACTAATGTTGAAATGATAAAATTAGTAATTTATAATGTTAATCAACTTTATACAACTGGTATAAAACTAAGATATTGGTACATGTAACGGAACATATTGCATTTTGCATATTATATCTAAAATATAAAGCATGAATGGTTACTTAATTTTTTATTAACATCTTATTAATAATTTTTAATGATAAAAGCATCATTAAATTATGTAGATTCTTTACTTTTTACCTTACCTTTTGATTTTCCAAACGAGAAGATGTTTCTGGAATCTTATTTGTTGCCTTCTTTTAATTTTTTTGTGTGATATTTTAACTTTCGATATTTCTTTTTGTCTTTATGGTTTAGAATCAAATAAAATACAAATTGCTAAGTCGAATATTAATTTATTTTTCGAATAAATTAAAAAAAATCTATAATATTATCGGCACCATACTCCATTATTAGTTTTTTTCCTAACTTGAAATAGCTAGAGTAAACCTACAAGTTTTCATATTTAATAAATTTCTACATTCAACTTTTTGTCTACCATCTTATTAAGTGGTATAAGCGTAGTCAAGTTCCTCTATTTTAATAACGTATTTATTTTATTATTTATTGTAATAAATAGTAAGAGCATTATCAATTCTAATCAAATTTCTAGGGTTATTCCTTTGTATTTACTATTAAAACTTTTCATCTCTCATGCATAATCTCTAGATAAATATATCACATAATAATCATTCACATGCACCTTACCTGACTTTCAGCCTTTTAGGTAATTCTTTCCATCTTTCTCTAGCTTTAATTCATGCATAATTATAGTTTTCAAAACTCTCATTTTTATTACATTATTACTTACTTTGCCATGCTTTAACAACTATTAAGCTTTGTTGTTGAGCATATGTGTATGTAGTACAACACAAAAAGTATTCTTCCATACCTCATCAATTGATGTTAGCTTCAAAACATCCATGGTTAGTTTCCTATAAACACATTATTATTTCAAGGATGCATATATGTGTGTAAGTATATGTTAGTTTCCTATAAACAAATTATTATTTCAAGGATGCATATATGCCTGTAAATATCTTGTGTATGCACGTGCGTGTATTTCAAGAAAATGTAAATTTGCCCTACAAATACCAAAATTTCTAATAGTGGTTTAGCATGTGTATGTAGTGCTGGAATTATGTCCATAAAGTATAGTGTGATAACTATTTATGAGTATTTAGTTATTTTTTAGAGATTTGTAGTACTGAATTTAATGAATGAATGAAAGTTTTTTATTAATTAAAGTGTGTTTATAATTTACTCAAGTCCTGTAACTATTGTCGATGTAAGAAGAGTAAATACTGAGGGGTCTTCCAGACAAACACTTCTAAAATAGTTAAAATTCATAGTCTTAGGATCGGCTGGGCAATCGAATCCGATTACGACTATTAGATTGAACCAAATGATGTCGGTCTTGGGGCATGGGAGTGAAGACTCTAACGGTTGACCTAGACATGTTATGAAACATGTTGAATAGACCAGTAAAAAATTTGTTTGGAGCAAAGCTATTTATCTAATTCTAAATCTAATTGTTTATACCTTAAGGGTATTTTCGTGATTACCTTAATCTTGGGGTGAATACGAAACTTGACTTAGTTACTTGCGGTCTTTGATATGTCAAAGAAGTGAGTTCGAATTGCCAGAAAATACATCGGCTATTGGGATCGTGATTCACCTATGTTGGAGTTTCGAGATTCACAGATATGAAATTTGTGGCTAGATTTCAAAATGCAATAATATCACTTTTAGAATATATCCATAAAGTAGCGTGTAATAACTATTTATTTGTATTTGTTATGTAGAACTGTTGGATGCCAGTCTCAGGGCATAAGAGTGGAGACTGAAATGGTTAACCTAGACATGTCATGGACATGTTGAATAGACCGATAACAAAGTAGTTTAGAGCCTAAAACCATTTACCTAACTCTAACTCTAATTGTTACACATTAAGGGTATTTTCATAATTACCTTAATCCTAAGATGAATACGTAACTTGACTTGGTTAGTTGCAATCTTTGATATGTCAAATGAGTAAGTTCGAATTAGCAGGTAATACATCGGTTGTTGGGATTGTAATTTAATTAAGCAAGAGTTGTGTGATTCACAGATATGGAAATTCGTGGTTGGATTGTGAAAATAACAATATCACATTATGCTTTATTTATGGGTGTGTGAATAAATTAACTTGGCCAAGTATTCGATGAAATGAGTCATTGAATAAGACTTGTGAATTATACGAGACAATCACTATAATGTTATTCTTATTTACAGTGGATAAAGGAGTTAAGGAAATAATAACAATAAGGATAAAATGGTAATTTTACATTTCATTCTTGTTACTGATATTCACGATGGGTATTATGTTAAAATATTTTGTGGACCATAAAAATAAATATAGTTTATCTACACTAACAGAGAATGCAGCGCGCATGAATTGAGACTTAATACTGCATCGAACCTATAGTGGAGTCGTACGATGTCAGGATTAAATAGGTCAAGAATTTATGGAGATAAATTCATCGGGTATTTGGATCTCAAGCTTTATTCATGTAGATCCAATCGGTCTCAGAAATAACTAAGAGAACAAGAATATAAAAACGAACTAATTTAGACCCAAATGTGTTTTGGTGCCAAATCATATGTCCCACACTTATATATGATAGGTGATGTCACTTAAACTAGTTAAGTGTAATTGTTATATTGAATTAATTATTTGTTATTTTCTAATTATCAGATAATTAGTTAAATAAAATTAATTAATTGATAATGATAAATTATATTTATCAACTAGACTGATGAATTTTGATACTACTAAAACTCTAGGAGATCATGTAATTTTCGGCAATAATAGATAATTAGGGATTTTTTAAGAAATTTTATAATACATGGGTATATTTATAAATACCTAAAATTACACTTTGATAAATATCTAATAGCAATTTGATTGCAAAGACATAATGAGGATAAGATACAGTTGTTGTTATCAACACACAAAAGGAAGAGAAAAATGTTTTCTCCTCTCACTAATGTTGTCGTCGAAATTAATCTGAAGAAGGGAAGATTTGATTTTTCTTCTTCAATCATTTTGAGAGCCCACACTCAAATTTCTACGTAAAATTCTTCTGAAATATATTTCTGAAATTAACGGCTAGTTGTTGGTGGACTAATTTGTAAATTGTTCGTGGAAGATCAAGTTCATGATTTTGATCTTAAAGCTTGAAGAACACGAATAACGCTCAAGAAACTAAAGTTGGTTTTAAATTATTTAATATGATTACATAAGTTAAATCTAAACTATTTTGATATTCTGTCAACGAACCGTCCGTGGTTCAAATCTATTTTTTCTTTCATTTTAAAACCGCTCGATCCCAGCAATTGGTATCAGAGCGTAAGTTTAAGATTATGCATATAGATAATTAAAACGAACATATCATGAATTTTATAGAAATTGGCAAATGTTTGTATGGTAGATTCAAATTTTTTTAATATGTTTTGTGAGTGGATCCCAAACTATTGGCTCTAGGCGTTTTTTATTTAGAATTGATGTACGCCGAATTTGAGGCATATGAATTTATGTAATTTAATTATTGAAATTGTTGTAAATTTAAGTTCGTTGTAAATTCATCGTAGCCTCGAAATCTTTGTCAGAAATCACCGTCGAGAAGTCGTCGGACAGCCACCGAGAAGACGCCAGAAGCGCTATTGTTCACGCAGTACTGTTCACGATGGTACTGTTCGACGGAGGTACTGTTCATGCCGGTGCTATTCACCGCTGGCCGCTGCTGTCAACTGTTGTCCCTTGCACGTCAAAGTCGCAATCAGATTAGGAAACCAACAAGATTTAGAAACCCATAGTTTTAAGAAATCTAGGGTTTTTAAATACAAATTTAAAATATGATTTCAAAATTAATTTTACTCCCTTATTTAATTTTAATTTAATTTGATAAATTTTTCACCACTTGTACAATTGTCATTTATTTTAAAATTGTTTTAAAAATAAATCTATTTACTAATTATTTGGTAATTTGTTTATCAAAGTATTGATGGAAAATTAAAATTTTTAAATTGAAAATTATTTTTAAAAATGGGACTAAAAGTTTGTAAAGTGTTACAAAATGGTGGAACAACATGAAGATGAATGAGTAAATTGCAGACACCATGGAGATTAGTTCATAAATTAATTTATTATTTTTTTATTATTTTCTTATGAGTTGTAATTAGAAATGAGCCAATAGAGAGATTAAATTTAAATATATGATTTAATTTTATTCGCGCATCATCATATAACATGTCATAGAGATTAAGGATATACCAATATCAAATTTACCATGTAGCATGTACATTCATCATTATAGATTAATTGATAATGGTTATTATTTAATTAAAATGCAAAATTTATAATGGTTATGATTTTAAATTGAGATTTAAAATTAATAAACGGATTTATAAATTTCATCACGCTTTTCAAATTAATAAAAGTTATGTTTTTTTAAAACAACTAAAAATCAATTTTTTTTTCAAAAAACTAAGTGGAGGATCGTTTACATTGAAACGTTCCTAAGGTCTCCAACGCAAACTTGATTGTGCCAAGAGGAAGGGTTAGAATTGTCCATAGCGGTCCTCACTTGAATATGAGAAACTTTAGAATCGTGTCACTTTGAGTCATCGAGTTGCTTCATAAGCTAAGACTTCTAGCGGGAGTGGTGAGGCAGGGCCGTCTCATAGATGTATTGTTAGTTCATAGCAACATTTAAGAGTTGACGTGCTGGTTAAACACATAGACTGAAGCACATTGGAATCCTCTCATAGGAGCTAGTCAATGGGGTCAATGTGACCAAAATCATTGGTGATTGGTTAAGCTAGATGTGGAGACATTTGAGCATTAACCAAACGAGAGGAGTCTCGATGCGATAGGAGATAGTTTGGACTTCATCCCTTGATGAGACAAGCTATCATTTTTCATCATAACATCATGGATGAAATATTTTTTAATTGATTTTATAATATTTAGTAGCTGCATCATGCATCATACTTTCCTAAATAATTGAACATTTATTTACACTGCTTTATTTAATCTTTTCAGTAATCACGTCGTTATCCCCTCTCTCAACTATTTTTAACGCGGACAAATACAATGGTGAAAATTATGTGGATTGGAAACGAAATCTTGATATCGTGCAGATTGTATGTAGATACTGTATTTTGTCCGGTCTAATATTTTAAAAATACAAAAAAAACTTTTTTGCCCATATACTAATCTAAGACTATGTGTATGATTTGAAAAATAGCCCAATGCCTAAAAAATAAGAAAATTTATCCAAGGACTAAAAAAAAGGAACAAAAATATTAAAATAAAAAAAAAGTGAAGCTCTAAGTTTACCTATAAATAGAGGGGATGTCTTCACTTGAAAGGGGAGATTTGGGAGAGTGATGAAGAGAAGAGATTTTAGAGAGAGAAAGATAGGTTTTGAGAAAATAGTGAAAAAGAGAAAGAATGATAGTTTTCATTTCTATTTATCTTCTATCTTCTCATTTTCTTTTTATTAAGTTAGCTCAAATCTCTTACATTTTAGCTTGCAATATATTTTGTTCATTCTAATTAATCATCTCTTTTTTTCATACTCATATATTTGATATTTCTTTGTTTCATTTTTCATATATAGGTTTGTTTGCTCATTCTTTATCATTTCTCCTACTTTTAATCTTAAGTTTTATTTTCATATATTGTTTATCTTTCTACAAGTTTGATTGTGAGATATTTTTTGTTATCAACTCAATCAATGAGAATGAGGATAAAATTTTAAGGAGTGTAAAATTAACTCAATGTGAATCAACCATTTAATGGATTGAAAATGTATATTTGATGAAAATCTCTCCTATGATAGTTCTCATACATAAAAATGCATAAAATAGAGAGTAAAATCTCTATACAAGATTATGCAAATATTTAAGCTTTGATTTTTTTTATGTTCTTACAAATCTTCTCTTCTCTTCTTTTTTAATTTTTTGACCATCATTTTTTGTGACACATGTTTGAACTAGTTACCATCCATGATCATTCATAGTAATTAAGTAAGAAAGAAAAAATGGTAATTAGTAAACTAAGTGGTCTAAAATAAAAAAAATGGTATATTTATATCCCAAACAAAAATTATTTTATTTTGAAAGTTTTATGGATTTTCTTTAGTGACACTTGTTTAAACTAGTTACCATCCATGATCATTCCTAGCAATGAAGGAAGAAAAGAAAAATGGTAATTAGTGAACTAAGTAGTCTAAAAATAAAAAATGGTATATTTATATCCAAACAAAATTATTTATTTATTTATTTGTAGTGACACTTGTTTAAATTAATTATCATTCATGATTATTCTTTTGCTATTTGATTAGCAGTGGCTGAAAAAATAAAAAATGGTAATTAATAGACCATGTAGTAAAAAAAACATGCTCATGCTAATCATGTATGAAATTAAGTATTTTTTCATAGATTAATTTATTTTACACATAAAAAATTTATTATCAATTTATTTACTAAACAATTATATATATATATATATATATATATGTGTGTGTGTGTGTGTGTGTGTGTGTGTGTGTGTGTGTGTGTGTGTAAAAAATGAAAAATTAAAAAAAAAAAGACAGAGAGTGACGTCACCCTTTGTCATTTAAGNGTCATCTCTTCTTATTTATTTAAGTTTTATTTTCATATGTCACGGTTGTATGTGATTATTATTTTATTCTTTTATCATTAAAACTGACGCTCATAAATTAAAACCATAAAAATTTGATTTAAATTTTATAAATTTCTTTATTTAGTTTTCACTAAAAAAATCCAATGACGAACTTTAGAATTTTGAGATACCAAATTTCTCGAACTACCGAGGTAAGGAGTTATTTTTAGGATACCTAGAGTAACTCCAATAACGCTTTGATTAAAAAAATAATTTTTCAATTGTCTTTATACCATCCGTTGAAGGTAATTTATTTGCTCATTTTTTATGATGCAAATGTACCAAATGAAACATTCAAAATTGAATTTTTATAACATTATTTTTAGAAAAAAATCATTTGGATATTATTTGATTAAATTTGATAACCATTTTTCATAATGGGCAGTGTGGGGTGCTAATACCTTCCCCACACGTAAATGACTCCCGAATCAACTTTAAATTTTCGCAGACCAAAATATTTGATTTTAATTTTGGGTGACCAATCACGCACTAAAATGATTGGTGGCGACTCTGAATTTTTTTCCTCAAAAAATAATTTTTTTAATCGCTGCTCTGCATCGCATGCACGTTGCGACACTGTAGAAAAGCACAAATATTCGTGCTCACTACCCCTTATTCTTTTAAGCCTATTGTTGAATTGACTAAAGAGGAAAATGACGCTTATGTTTTTGGCTGCGTTCTGACGAGGTCCCCAGATGTTACATCTTGGCATCTATGAGCAATGTGTTGCAACAGCAACATCAGAACTTTAAGATCGCCGTTGATATGATATTTAACATCACTAAAATGTTTCGAGGATTAGGGTCATCAAGCTAGATAGACAACAGTGCGTAACTTCATGAACTGCATGATGGAACCTGGAACTCCTGTCAGAGAATATATGATGTTGATCATAAGTTATCTGAACGAGATGGAGATCATGGGTTCTCAAGTCGATGGCGAGACTCAAGTGGATATGATCCTAGAGATTTTACCTAGTACTTTTGTGAACATCAAGCTTAATTATTCGATGAATAAGCTGAACTACTCACTTTCTGAGCTCATCAAGGAGCTGCAAGCTGCTAAAACGCTGTTTCTGAAGAGTAAGAGGAAATCTGGAGAGGCTAACTTTACTGAAAGTAGGCCTAAGAAGAAACAGAGAAGGGGTCCAAGGAAAGAGCACCGCGAGAGTAGCCAAAGGCAAGAGCACCGCGAGAGTAGCCAAGTCAAAAGACAAGTGTCGTCACTATGAAGCTGCTGGTCATTAGAAACGCAACTACCCATAGTATCTCAAAAGGTTGAGATCTAAATGTATAGTAATGGTTACTGAGGCCTGTTATGTAGTTGACTTTAATTTTTTTGGACTGTAGACTCTGCAGCTGCTAACCACATTTGTTGCTCCCTGCAAGGGTTCATGAAAATCAGAAGGTTTGACGAGGACGAGTTCAACTTCTACTGGGGGAATGAAGCACTAGTATCGACCACATCAGCGTGAACTTTTAAATTATATTTTGAGAAATATTTTATTTTTTTGTGTGATGTTTATTATGTTCTGAGTTTTGGGAAGAATTTGATTTCTATTGGTGCATTAATTGAGCAAGGATTTGATCTAAAATTCATCAATAAAGATATATTTTAGAAATGAATGCTTAATTACTATTACATGAATGATTAATAAATTGAATCACGTAAAACCTTTAGTACCCATGATTTGTCACGCTGAAATGAATATCGATTCATATAGGGATAGCAAAAGGTTAAAGTATGACTTAACCAATCTAACATCTATGTGCCACTTATGTCTTTGACATATTAGCCTAGACAGGATTAAAAGACCTGTGAAGGATGGTCCTTTACGATATTTAAGTATGGGTTCACTACCCACATGTGAAGCCTGTATAGAAAACAAAATGACCAATAGACATTTTTCATCAAAAGGTGAAAGAGTCACTCAATGCCTTGAACTCATACACAGTGATGTATGTGGGCCATTGAATATCCAAGTAAGAGGAGGTTATGAAAATTTCGTAACCTTCATTGACGACTACTCATGTTTTTGTCATGTTTATCTAATGCATCAAAAGCCTGAAACCTTTGAAAAGTTCAAAGAATACAAGGCCTTGGTTGAAAAGCAATTAAAAAAATAAATTAAAACACTATGAACTCTGATGGATATGGTTATATCCATGATGAGTTACTCATCCCTCTCTGATTCGTTATGGAGATATGCCTTACTAACAGCAGCATATATTCTGAACCAAATTCCGTCAAAGACGGTGTCTGATCCACCATATGAAAGATGGTATGGGCGAAAGTCGTCCGTTCACCATTTTAGCATATGGGGTTGTCCAACACATGTTCTAAGACCGAAGACATGTAAGTTAGCCAGTCGTTCAGAACTATGCATGTTTGTAGGATATCCTAGGGGAACAAAGGGGTATTTCTTCTACAATACTACTGGCAATAAAATATTCGTTAGAACGAATGCTCATTTTCTTGAAGAAGGTTATATTAAAAGTGTACAACTGAGAAGAACATTTATGTTAGAGGAATTATTGAGTAGGAGAACACCAAATCCCCAATAAAAATTATTTTTTATTCAATAATGGAAGAACCACGACAGGAGCTAGAGACTATTGAGCCTCGACATAATGGAAGAGTTGTGTGACAGCCTAAAAGGTACATGTCCTATGGAGAAGCTTTGACATTTGTCTCAGACAAGGACCTAGATGAACCAATCACTACTCGAAGGCCATGGTTGGTCTTGAAGTAAACTTTTGGCAGGAAGCCATGAACGTTGAGATATATTCGATGTACTCGGCCGGAGTTTGGAAACTTGTAGGTCCTCCTAAAGGAATAAGACCTGTAGGATTCAAATGGATATATAAAAAGAAAAGAGGTCCGGATGAGAATGTAGAGACATTTAAAGCTATGCTAGTAGTCAAGGGATACACCCAAAAGAAAGGTATAGACTACGAGGATACATTCTCATCGGTAGCCATGCTTAAATCCATCAGAATCCTTTTATTCATTGTTGCTACCCTTGATTATGAAATCTGACAAATGGACGTCAAGACTGCCTTTCTAAATAGCAATCTTGAAGAGTGCATTTATATGGCGCAACTAGACAAGTTCATGGAGAAAGGTGAATAGGGCAAATTTTACATTACAAAAGTCCGTTTATGGACTTAAGCAAGCATCACGGTCGTGGAATATTAGATTCGATGAAACTATTAAGAATTATAATTTTGAACAGCTAGTGGATGAACCATGTGTGTCTAAGTTGATACACGAATGAGAGGTGGTTTTTCTAGTCTTCTATTCATTGAGAATGAAGTAGGAAAATTGTCTGATGTCATGTTTTGGCTTGCAAAGCAATTTGACATGAAGGATCTTGGAGAAACTACATTTGTCTTAGGTATTCAGATCTTTCGAGATCAGAAGAACAAACAATTGATATTTTCTCAAACATCTTATATTGATAAGGTGTTGGATCAATTCAGTATGCAAAACTCCAAGAAGGGGTTTCTTCCTTTTAGACATGGAGTCAGGCTCTCTAGGGAGCAATCTCCCAAGAATCCTCAAGAAGAGGAAGACATGAGAAGGATACCCTGTACCTCAGCCGTTGGAAGCCTCAGCTTATGTTTTGCACTAGACCTGATATTTGCTATGTCGTGGGTGTAGTAAGCCTTTCCAATCTAATCCTGGAATCGAGAATTGAAATGCCGTCAAATATATCTTTAAGTATCTTAGAAGAACAAGGAATTACATGCTTGTGTATTTAGGTAGTGACTTTAATATGATGGGGTATACAGATTCTGATTTTCAAGTTGATAAGGACTCCGGGAGGTCCACTTCAGGATTAGTTCTCATCCTCAATGGTGGAGTAATTGTATGGAGAAGTATCAAGTAATCTTGCATTGCTGATTCTACCATGGAAGCTGAATATGTGGCTAGTTGTGAAGCTGCAAAGGAGGTTGTATGACTTAGGAAGTTTTTGAAGACTCTGGACGTTGTTCTAGACACTAACAAGCCCATGACACTTATTTGTGATAACAGTGGTGCTGTAGCGAATTATAAGGAACCTAGAAGCTATAAGAGATCCAAACACATAGAACACAAGTATCACCTTATTAGATAGATTGTTCTGCGTGGAGACATTGTGGTTACGCATATTTCGACGGCCAACAACCTGGCAGATCCATTCACAAAGACTTTAAGCAGTAAATTTTTTTATGGTCATCTTGAAGGCTTGGGGATAAGAGATTTTACACGCCTACTTTAGTCCAAGTAGGTGATTGCTGAAATATGTCCATAAAGTAACGTGTAATAACTATTTATTTATATTTAGTTATTTCTCAGGCATTTGTATTACTGAATCTTTTTATGAATAAATTGAAAGTTTTATTTTAAATTAAAGCTTGTTTATAAATTACTCAAACCTTGTACTATTGTCAACGAAAGAATAGTGAAGACAGGAGCGTTTCTAGATGAACTCTTCTGAAATAGTTCAGAATGATATTCGCAGCTTTAGAATCGACTGAGTAATCGACTCCAATTATGACTGTTAGGTTGAACCGTTGGATGTCAGTCTTGAGGAATAGGAGTGGAGACTCAAATGGTTAACCTAGACATGTTATGAACATATTGAATAAACCGGTAACAAATTAGTTTAGTTTACCTAACTCTAAATCTAATTGTTATACCTTAAGGGTATTTTCATAATTAACTTAATCTTGAGGTAAATATGTAACTTGACTTGGTTAGTTGCAATCTTTGATATGTCAAATGAGTGAGTTCGAATCGATGAACAATACCACGGCTCTTGGGATTCTAATTTAATTAAGTAAGAGTTATGTGATTCACAGATTTGAAAATTTGTGGTTAGATTGCAAAAATAACAATATCACCTTATGCTTCATTGATGGGTGTGTAATAAATTAACTTAGCAAAGTATTCGATGAAATGAGTCATCGAATAAGACTTGTGAATTGTACGAGACAATTTACTATAATGTCTTTCTTATTCATAATCAATAAATGAGTTAAGAAAATAATAACAAGAGGGGTAAAATGGTAATTTTATATTCTACTCTTGTTACTGATATTCACGATGGGTATTATGTTAAAATATTCAGTGGACCGTGAAGCAAAATAGAGTTTATTCACACCAACCAGAAATGTGGCGCGCATTAATCGAGAGTTGATTCGGTATCGAACCTATAGCTGAATCATACGATGTCAGGATTAAATAGGTAAAAAAATTATGGAGATAAATTCATCGGGTATTTGAATCCTAAGCTTTGTTCATATGGGTCCATTCGGTCTCAGAAATAACTCAAAAAACATAAATAGAAAAATGAACTAAGTTGGATACATTCTTTGTCCAACTGGTGTGTTTCTCATTCATGTCCTTATGAGTTACTCTTGAGACCAAATGGGCCCACATGAATAACGTTATAGGATTCAATGCTTGGTAAATTTATCTCCATAAATTCCAGACCTATTTAATCATGACATCGTACGACTCCATTATAGGTCCGATGCCGAATCAACTCTCGATTCATGCACGCTACTTTTTCTGTTGGTGCAAATAAGCACTTTTTATTTTACGATCCACATAATATTTTGCTACGTTACCGTTCATGAATATCAGTAACAAGAACATGATATAAAATTACCATTTTATCCCTCTAATTATTATTTCCATAACTCATTTATTGATTGTGAATGAGAAATACATAACAGTGAATTGTCTCGCATAGTTCATCATGGCTTATTCAATGATTCATTTTATCGAGTACATGGCCATGTTTATTTATTCACACAGTCATTAATAAAGTATAAGGTGATTGCTGTGATCGATCAGTTTTAAAATTAAAAAAAATAGATTTGAACAACAAACAGTTTGTGGGCAGAATATAAAAAAATATTTAACTTATTTAATCATATTAAATAATTTAAAACCAATTTTAGTTTGATCATGCATATATGATATTAAAATAACTAGATTAAGGGAAAACGCTTTTTCACATTTACTCTACATCGGAGAATTTTTGAACTGGTAGAGCTCTCTCGAGCGTTCTTCGTGTTCTTCAAGGTTTTAGATCAAAATCATGAACTTGATCTTCCACGAACGATTTGTGAATTACTCCACCATCAACCACCCGTTAATTTCAAAAATATATCTCAGAAGAACTTTATGTAGGAATTTGAGTGTGAACTCTCAAAACGATTGAAAAAGAAAAATCAAATCTTCCCTTCTTCAAATTAATTTTGGCGGCAAGAGTAGTTAAAGGAGAAAATATTTGTCTCTTCCTTTTGTGTGTTGATAACAACAACTGTATCTTATCCTCATTATCTATTTGAAATCAAATTGCTATTGGATATTTATCAAAAAGTAAGTTGTGGTATTTACAAATGTACATATATATTATAAATTTTTTGAAAATTCCATTAATTATCTATTATTGTCAAAAATTACATGATCTCCTAGAATTTTAGTTGTATCAAAATTCATCAATCCAATTGATAAATATAATTGATCATTATCAATTATTTAATTTTATTTAATTAATTATCGAATAATAAATAATTAATTCACTTAAGTAGTGAAGAGCAAAATTAATGTTCAAATTAATTAATTTTTATTTTCTAATTATTAGATAATTAGTAAAAAATTAATTAATTTATTAATAAAGATCAATTTAATTTATCAATTTAGATTGATGAATTTACACATAGTATTGACTATAGGGAGATGTAAAATCTTTACAATTACAGTAAATGGAGGAGAATTTCAACAATTTACACTATAGGGGTATATGTGTATCTGTAATCTTTATATAAGGAATGGCATTATGGTTGCCTCCGTAAGTGTGTTGACACAACCCTGATCACAATATATGATTACACAGAGCAAAGAAAGCGTTTTCTCTTTCCCCTCCCTATTGCCACCGAAATCTAGAGGAAGAAGAGAAAAAAATATTTTTTTCTTATTATTTTGAGAGCTCACACTTAATTCCTGACGAAATCCCATTGAGATATACTTCTGAATCGTACGAGTGGTTGTTGGTGTGAAGATTGATTCATGTTCTACGAAAAATGAAGAACGCAAGACAATAAGTTCCACAAAGTCAGAACTTCTCCGATACAAGAAATGTATAATCTAAATACGTCAATCTACATATGCATGATCATAAAAGATTTTATATTTAATATGATAAAATAGTTTATGTGAATTTTTTTTATTTTCCACCCACGAACCATTCGTGGTTCATTATTTTTCCTCAAATTTTAAAACATGATCCAACAATTGGTATCAAAGCCTCGGGTTCTTGATTGTGCATATTTAGTAAGTAGACTTATGTATCAATGGATGTTGTGATATTGGCATATATTTTTTGTGTGGTAGATTCAAAGCATGTTTGAATATGTTTTATGAATGGATCCCGATCGATTGATTCTAGGTGTTTATTTTCAATTTTAGAATTGATGTACACCGAAATTGAGGCATAGGATTTGATGTGATTTAACTTTTACAAAAGTTGTATCTTTAAATTTCATGTACATCCATTGTCGCAAGAAAAGTCACCGTTCATCATCGTCGCTTGCCGTAGCGCTGCGTCGTCGCCTGCTTCCCCACGCTGGTGCTTGCCGTTGTCGCTCGCCGCTGTAGGTTTCCTAATTATGGTTTAAGAAATCATAGGGATTAGAAACCTTAAGGTTCTGGAAACTTTAAGGTTTAAGAAATCTTAAATTTTTGAAAATTTTAGAGTTTGAGAAATCTTAATTTTTTGAAAACTTTAGGAAGAAATCTAAAGCGACAATTTTTTGATTTCATTGGCGGTTTGAAATTTTTTGTCTGAAATCTTATGCGAGCCATTTATATAAGGTATTTCTTTGTCCATTTTTCAGGTTTTTTATCAACTGTAATTGAATGATTTTGTTTTGCTAAATTTATGTGAGTATTTCGGGTTGGGTACCTTACTAATGGAGGGGGATTCTGGATGGTGACGGATACTTTGGTTGGGCAATTTGTTGGGTTAGTGGGTTGTTTTATTACCGGCCATATTTGTAATTGAGTTAATTTTTTGGGAAAATTTTCAATATAAATAAGTTTACTAGCAGTATGTTAAAAAATAGTCGGGTTTCAAAAATTATAGATAAATAGCAGGTTTCTAAAAATGTCAATAAATTTAGACCATAATGCCCTTAATCTATATAATGTAACTATATTGTTATTATTGATCAATCGAATAAAAATTATTAATATACCAGTCTATATACTTATAATTAAGGAAAATATATTTTCAAAATTAAAAATTTAACTTTACCACATTATCAACAACCATCTTAATAATTTAGAAATAAGTTTAAATTTATTTAAGAATAAATTATAAACAATAAATGTAAAACATTATTTCGTAATGAAATTAGAGTTTGAAAAAAATGTCCAACTATCAATATAAGAGTAAATTAGCTTCAATACCCATATTTTATGTCAATTTAATAAAAATAGTGTAAGTAATCTTATTTAGAAAAATTAAATAAAAAATTAAAATCTAACTATTGTAATTTGTGAAATCAATAAAATATTACCAAAATTCAAAATAAAAACTAACAATGAGATAATGAAACATTAATTGTTTAAAAAGACAATCTAAGATATTATCATAAAATATTTAAAATGTGGAATATCCCTACAAATTAACCCCAACGTAATCCTTTATCAACCAACTAATTAATGATGTTTTTAAAATTAAATCAAAAATAAAAAATCCCACTGAAAATACCATTAACTACAAATACATCAATTTTAAATTTCAATATTCTTGCAACCCACCTTAAATGGTAAACAAAGAAGGTAAATTGTCTTCAACAATCAGTAATTAAATGAACAAGAATTTAAAATCCTAGAAACAAATAGGTTTCCAGTTTATTTACCCTAATTTAATGTAAACAGTCATCAACCACGTTCGATAGGTAAACGGTCATCAACCACGTTCAATAGGTAAATAGTCATCAACCACGTTCAATAGGTAAATAGTCATCAACCACGTTCATGGAAACAGTTTATTTACCCTAATTTCATGGAAACAAAATGTAAATAGTCGTCAACCATGTTCAATCGACAAAACAAATAGGTTTTTGTACTACAAATCTTGAAAAGTTGATGTATAAATTACATGTTAAAAAATAAGATGAATGACGAAGAAAGTTAATTGCGTGTGAACTAATAGACCTAACGCCAAATTATGATATTTTTCTATAACAATGAAAGATAATCAATTAAACTTATGAAAAATCGTCTTTATCCTAAATATTATCAATTTTTCCATAACAAAAAATCCATAGTTAGTTATTGGATATAATGGGTAAATATAAATATAAAATTCATATTTAGTTTACCATAAGGATGTAAACTAAATTTTTTTTATTGTACTAATTAATTATAGTGGACTCACACAATAAACCATTTCGTAACAACTTGTTGAGGACAAATCTATCAACATGAAATTAGGATATATAAACTATGATGTAGCATACCGAAAATTACCATTTACCTAATAAAAACCCGGATTATTTCATAATTCCTACTTTTAGACTTGTAATCACTGCAATTTCTTTAATTTTTTGTCATTTTCTTTCTTATATTTTAAAAGTGGGTTCAACTCCTAATTAAGCCAATTTTTGTATGGAGCTGCACTTCATAATTAAGTCATGCTGACCCATCGAGATTTTTTTAAACGAACCATCAAGATTTCGGTTATAAATTGTTTAGGGAAATTTTTTAATATGGACAAGTTTACTAATAGTATGTTAAAAAATAGTCAGGTTTAAAAAATTATAGGTAAATAGTAGGTTTACAAAACGGTCGATAAATTTAGATCACAGTGCATTTAATCTATATAAAACAACTACATTGTAAATATTGATCAATCGAATGGAAGTTATTGATATACCAGTCTATATACTTATAATTAAGGAAACTATATGTTTTCAAAATTTAAAATTTATATTTACCACATTATCAACAACTACCGTAATAAATGATAATTTAGAAATATTTTTAATTTGTTTAGGAATAAATTATAAACAATAAATTTAAAACATTATTTCGTAATGAAATTAGAGTTTGAAAAAAAATATCCAACTATCAATATAAGAGTAACTAAACAATATCTATTTTTTTGTAATTCGTGAAATCAATGAAATATTACCGAAATTCTAAATAAAAATTGAACAATGAGATAATGAAATATTAATTGTTTAAAAAGATAAAAATAATCTAAGATATTATCATAAAATATTTAAAATTTAGAAAATCTCTACAAATCAGCCTCAACATAATCCTTTATCATCCAACTAATTAATGAGGTTTCTAAAATTAATTCAAAAATAAAAAATCCCACCAAAAATATCATTAACCACAGATACATCAAATTTAAATTTCAATATTCTTACAATCTCGCCTAAAATGGTAAACAAAGAAGGTAAATAGTCTTCAACAATCAATAATTAAATGAACAAGATTTTGAAATCCTGGAAACAAATAGGTTTCCAGTTTATTTATCCTAAATTCATGAAAACAGTCGTCAACCACATTCAATAGGTAAATAGTTGTCAACCACGTTCATGAAAAAAGTTTATTTACCCTAATTTCACGAAAATAAAAGGTAAATAGCCGTCAACCCCGTTCAATTGATGAAACAAATATGTTTTTTACTACAAATCTTGAGAAATTGATGTATTGGAGGTTCGAAAATAAAATGAATGACAAAGAAAGTTAATTGCGTGTGAACTAGTAGATCTAACGCCGCATTATGATATTTTTCCATAATAATGAAAAGTAATCGATTAAAACGAATTAGCTAAATTATGAAAAATCATCTTTATCTTAAATATTATCAATTAGTTATGCACAAAAATATTTCTATAACTGAAAATTCATAATTAGTTATTGAATTATATTAGGGAAAATATAAACATAAATTTCATATTTAATTTATCATAAATATTTAAATTAATTTTTTTTACTGTACTAATTAATTATAATGGACTTATATTATTCCTAACAATTGACATAAAGTTAATATAAATAAACTGCTGATTTGACCCATCAAAAACTACCTTTTATCTAATAATAAAAATTGGACTATCCCATAACTTCTATTTGGGGACTTGGTTATTGGCTGTCATTTCTTTTGAATTTTACCCTCAACTAAAAGCACAGAATAACAAGACCCCACTCTTATCCAAGCAGCTTCCACACACTCAAAGTTCCTAATGACTCTACAATTCCTCAGACTGCAAACTACAAAACCAGAAGAACGAAATGCCAACAAAGTCAATGGCTATGGCTTCTCTTTCCCTACCCACTAAATCACTCCCACCATTTCTTACAAACCCATCATATTCCTCACCCTCAACCCACTCCACCAAATTTTCATTCTTGGTCCCACCGGACCAGCTTCTTTGCCGTACAAGACCAAAGCTTCAAACCACCAATGCCAAGAAGAAGAACCCCTGGCTCGACCTGTTCGACGACGGAGAGGACCCGGACATGGAGTACGGGTCGCTGTTTGCCGACGGGAAGCAAGAAGAGGATCCGAGGCCACCTGATAACCCGGATAATCCATATGGGTTCTTGAAATTCCCACAAGGATACAGTGTCGAAATTGCTTCGTTGGGATTGAAAGTGAGGGGTGACGTAAGGCGCTGCTGCTGTGTTATTTCTGGCGGAGTATATGAGAATTTGCTGTTTTTCCCGGCGATACAGCTGCTCAAGGATAGGTACCCTGGAGTTCAAATTGATGTAGTTACTTCTGCAAGAGGCAAACAGGTTTATGAGTTGAATAAGAATGTGAGGTGGGCTAATGTTTATGACCCTGATGATCACTTTCCTGAGCCTGCTGAGTATACTGATATGCTTGGGGTGCTTAAGGTCAGTCTGATTATATATATCTTTCTTTCGTTTCTTGTTTTCTTCAATCTCATACTGACTTCACATGGAAACTGTATACTCTTTTTGAAGAAGAAAAATGGCTTATTCAATGAGATCTTGTTTCAGGTTGATCTTGATCGGCTTTCATTTGATATTACTGGTTACTAGTCAGGGGTTCGAGTGTTTGGCATTTGAATGTGGTTAGAACATGTTAATTAGGGTGATAGTTTGTAGAATTGAAAATATTATGACGAATTACAAAATGTTTGACGAAACCGAAAAGAGATGAACTGCTTTGCGATACTGAACACGGACGAAGTCATCGGCAACTGGGGGGGGGGGGGGATTTGAAACTGTTAAAAGGGATAGGCCGTTCACCTCTAATTGATGACATTTTGCAGTCATGGCGAGAGATGAAGAATGAAAAAATATGTTTCTTGAAAGAACTTGACTGAATCTTACTCTCTGAATTGCAAAAAAGTAATCTTAAAAGATATATTTTTCATTACCAGAAAACAGAATAGTTGAAGCAGATTTGGGGTGTATTGGAATATTTGGGGAGAATTGTAATGCTAGTTCCATTGGGCTTGCAGAATAGGTACTATGATATGGTATTATCGACCACACTAGCAGGACTTGGTCACGCAGCTTTTTTGTTTATGACGTCTGCCCAGCATATTGTTAGCTACATATACCCAAATGTGAATGCTGCAGGAGCAGAATTAATGCTATCAGAAACATTCACACCAGATAGCTTAAACCTCTCAGATGGAGGATATAACATGTGGGTTAATGATCCTAGATCAGCTATAGTGAAATAATTACTTTTAATTTTCATTTTGTACCAATAAAGTTTCTCTGATGTTTTTTGCTTTAGGTATCATCAAATGCTTGATTGGTTGGGTAGGCCATTCCGCAGTGTACCTCGGCAACCTGTGCCTCCACTTAAAGTTTCACTTTCAAGAAAGCTGAAGGAAGTTGTAGAGGAAAAATACAAGAAAGCTGGTGCGGAGAAAGGAAAATATATCGTGATTCATGGGATAGAGTCAGATTCAAAAGCCTCTATGCAGTCTAGAGGTGATACTGAGAGCTTGCTTCCGATCGATGTATGGGCTGAAATAGCCAATGGCATAAGGTAAGAAGATATGCTTAATATTGAGCTGGATTAATCGTGAATGGTTAAATTGCTGGCCATTTAAGCCTTTCTTTCGGGTTTTTTTTTTCATCGATCTTTTTTTATTGTTTTGTAATTATGACAAAAACAGGGGAGTGAGACCAGTTTTTGTCATTCCACATGAGAAAGAAAGAGAGAATGTTGAGGAGGTAGTTGGAGAAGAAGCCAGCATTGTGTTCATCACAACTCCTGGTCAGGTATGTAACCAAATTGTTGAACCATAAGAAAAAAGGAAGAATTTGAACAGACGAAGAATTTTTGCCGACTCAGATACATTAAGACGGATAATGGAACGTAGTCTAACAATAGCCCTGCAAGAATATCAGTACCGCAGTCATGGGATTGAGGCTCCTTGAAACATGACCCAGAAGTGAAACATACTTCAACATGAATCAATTACTAGTTCAAACTTCAAAGAGAGAACAGTAAATATCTACAAATGAGAAGATAATTGATGGAGCATTCCACATATTGCTAGCATTCTTTTTTCAGCTGTACTTTTTGTTCTCTTCAGCTGGCTTCTCTCATCAATGACTCGGTCGGGTTGATAGCTACTAACACAGCTGCTGTCCAACTCGCAAATGCTCGCGAAAAGCCCTGGTATGTTATTTCTGTATGCTGACCTTGGATCGTGTATCATCTACAAGCCTTTGCGCATGCTTGCGTTATTGCTTCATATGATTATTTGGTCATGAAATATTGAACTCAATAAGAAGCAACAAGAAAGATTAGCAGACAGCCAATTAGTTTAAGAAATGGCATTTGATAAGTGCTTACTCTACCACTGTTTGCAGCATTGCTTTATTTTGCTCCGACGAGAAGGCAAAGCTCTTCGTTCCAAACGCACAAGTAAAGAAATGCATCACTGTTTCATCAAAGACTGGAAGACTACTTGACATCGACGTAGAAGCCGTGAAAAATGCAATTCAAAACTTTGAGGTTCCTCTAGCTCTAGCCTAGAAGTGTAAAGAAGAAAGATGTTTTTGTTTTCCTTTGTTGTTTATTGTTGCTATTCTTGGCAAATTGTACTCCATTTGTTAGTATTACCATCAATTGTATAACACAGAAAGAAAGTAAATTGCCTTTGTACATGTTCTTGGTTGGGCTAACCTGGCTTTGATTTCAAGAGCAATCAAATTACCAAAAGGAAAATAACCGAGAAAGTAACCAAGAATGGCAACAGAGATAGACAAAGAAATAACAATCAGAAATGCTAAACTACTTGAATTTTTTGAATACTTTAGTAGAGAGGATAATTATGAATGTTTTCAAGCAAAAGAATAGACTAAAGTTTTACCAAAATTGTTCTGAAATTACTAAAATTGATTCACTTACTTTGTACTGATTCTTTCTTATTAACGATTGGATCAAACCACATGTCCATTATTACAAAAAAAACAATCACACGTTCAATTTACAAGCCATGCTTCATCTTCTCCATTCCTTCGTCTATTGAGATATAGGGTTTTGGGATGAGTAAAACATGTAAATACAAGGTCGCTCTCCAATGCCGGGAAAATTTTCCCGGCATTGATGCTAGGATTAGTCCTGGCCAGCTATTAAATGACTTTAATATTTTATTTTCTCTGCAACTGGTTGAATAAGTTTTCATTCTTCTACTTTTCCCTTTTTATCACATAGATTTGTGATGCATCATAGGTTAGATTAAATTGCATTATTCATTTAGCAAATGTGTCTTATTTTTGAATAGTCAGACAAAGGTCATACTTGACTATCCGTGATAACATAATTAAGAGCAGAAAAGAATACGAAAAAGTATATTGGCATATTTTGCAATAAATAAAAACTGTAGGGTGTCAATTTAGGCTTCTTTTAATCTTGAACTTTGTATGACAGTTTAACGGTTTAGCTCCTCCCAAATTCCTAAAAATAAGCCTCCCTTCAATCTTCTCATTACCTTTTTAGGAATTGCTGTTGATTCCAAGAGACGATAATTATTGTAAGTACTTTTTTTTTAATTTTAGTTTTCGTTAGCTGAGGAAATGTGGATAAATAATATTGGATCCTTCTTCAACATCAGAAATTCGATTACGATCCATTTTTTACGAATTGTTGCCGAATCAAAGAGAATAATTTTTGTAAGTATTTTTTTTAGTTCTTTATTTTCCTTTAGCTGATGCAATGTGAATAAATAATATTGAATCATTCTTCAATAAGTAATTTGATTAGAAGAAAATGCTTTTCAACCAGAGTTGTTTCGAAGTGATTTTTCAATTAGACAAAAAACGGAAAATAGTATTGAAGTTTTGTTTTTTTTAATAGACAACAATTTGGCCTTTTTTCTATTCGGTCATGATTTAGATTAATAAATATACTGGCAAAAATCTCATGAATAATATAATAATTTGTTGTTGATAATGTTAATTAGTTCAAATAAAAAAAGCATACAATAACGTCAAATATTAATGATAAAATATAATTTAAATGTAAGAACTTACTGGAGTTTCAAAATTAAAAAAGAAAAAACAATCATGATATGTATCAATATACTCATCTGACTTTGAAAAATAGATAACAATTATGCTAAGAACAAAATCTTGAAAAGTAGCAATACTTAATCTTTTCTTTCTTTCTACAATGCAGGATCTTCCCTTTGTTGCTTGCACATACTGACACTGGATTGTGGCATCTATGCAATTGGTTCCACAAAATGTTTGACTGCGGATACAAATCACAGTTTATTGGTGGCCACAAGGAGAAGTTTGTAAGGTACAGAGTGTGCTAATGCCTTACAAGTTCATAACTTTTTGCATGAATGTTTAACAATCTCAAAACTAGCACTTAGCTTCATGACAGACACTCCTAAATTTGACACTGTATGAGTGTTGAAACTTGAAGTTTCTGTTTCTTCTGGGGATAAGGATGTCTCTAAAATATTTATCTGATTTTGTGACTGGCACCTGTAGGTTGGATGATTTGGATTCTAGTATATCATCGTCGACTACTACTGGAGGGATGAAGAGAGCGCGGTTTAACATAGAGGGGTTTCCGTTGCCTTTTAGTGGCCGAGGAGAGAAAAACAAGTCAAAGTCCTTCAAGAAAGGAATGAAGAAGGGATCAGAAGGGATAAAGATGTTTGGTCGATCACTGAAAACAGGGCTCACAAGTGCAGTGTTCCCAGAAGACCTTAAAGTATCTGAGAAAAGGATATTTGATCCTCAAGACACATCACTCTTGTTTTGGAACAAGCTCTTTGTACTATCTTGTATTCTTGCGGTCTCTGTTGATCCTTTGTTTTTCTATCTTCCTGTCTTCAATCATGCATCATACTGTCTTGGTATGGATACAAATTTAGCCATCACAACGACGACTGTTAGGACGATAATAGACGCATTCTACCTTATTCGCATGGGTTTACAATTCCGCACAGCCTATATTGCACCATCATCCCGGGTGTTTGGGCGAGGTGAACTTGTCATAGACCCTGCAGAGATAGCTACGCGATATCTACAACGTTATTTCATTGTTGATTTTCTTTCAGTGCTACCAATACCTCAGGTTTAATGACAATGCTCACCTTTTAGATTCTCCTTTTTTTTTGGCAGAAATCATAATGGCATTACGATGTTGAAGAGATGTTTCTCTGACTTTGGTTTGGTAATTGTCATCTGTAGGTTGTGGTGTGGAGGTTCCTCCAAAGATCGAAAGGTTCAGAGGTATTGTCTACAAAACAGGCATTGCTAAATATTGTCTTCCTTCAGTATCTTCCCAGGTTCACCCGCGTCATACCTTTAAACACAGAACTTAAGAAAACTGTGGGCGTGTTTGCTGAGAGTGCTTGGGCAGGTGCTGCATACTATCTGCTTTTGTACATGCTTGCTAGTCATGTAAGTGTCTCTATCCTGTTAGACCACAAGCTATCTTTTGTATTGTACGTCCATGAATGATCCCAAGCGATTGATTGAATTCAACTCATAGGATATAATGTAACAGATTGCTGGGGCTTTCTGGTATTTGTTAGCTGTAGAACGAAATGACGCATGCTGGCAGGGAGCATGTACTAGTAGCGGGAAGTGTAATATAAACTATTTGTACTGCGGCAATAAGCATATGGAAGGTTATGCTGAATGGAGAAATATCAGTGAGGGTGTTCTTAGTAGTCAGTGTGCTTCCTTTGGCGATGATTCACCTTTTAACTATGGGATCTATACACAGGCTATATCATCTGGCATTGTTCAATCCAGAAGCTTTTTCCCTAAATTCTGCTATTGCTTGTGGTGGGGCTTGCAAAATTTAAGGCATGTTACTTGTTCTTTTCTTCAATGTAAACATAATACCTGCATAATAAAGTTATCTGAGTTCTTCCTCAACGTATTAAATTTTTATCATCTGCAGTACACTTGGTCAGGGGCTTCTAACAAGTACCTATCCTGGAGAAGTTATCTTTTCTATATTCATAGCCATCTCTGGACTCATCCTATTTGCTCTTCTGATAGGAAATATGCAAGTAAGTTGTATAACATGCTAGTACCTTCCTAAGACCGTGTCTATCATTATTTAAACTCAATTGTAAAGTTGAGGTTCTTAAGTGATCTGCAATTGCAACAGACCTATCTTCAGTCTCTTACGGTCCGTCTAGAGGAGATGAGGATCAAAAGGCGTGACTCTGAGCAGTGGATGCATCATCGCTTGCTCCCGCAAGATCTTAGGGAAAGAGTTAGGCGCTATGATCAATACAAGTGGTTAGAAACTCATGGAGTAGATGAAGAGAGCTTGGTTCAGAGTCTACCTAAAGATCTGAGGAGAGACATCAAACGACACCTATGTTTGAATTTGGTCAGAAGGGTACGTATGGCAATTTTTTTACATTGCTGTGATACAGGAACTTGAAGGTTGTATGAGTGTGTCTATATATATATATTGAGGATAAAGGAACAATTTAATTAAAAGAGTGGAGTTACAACCATTCCAAGATCTGAAATAAAATTGTCAAATTCAAATACAAATAAATCATTACAAATGTAAAAAAAGGTCAATAAAAACATACTTATGTATAGGCGAGAAACATGTACATAAACAGTACACAAAGATAGAGCTCAATCGGCTCTTCCAAAGGTCCTCCACCAACCAATCTTGGTTCGGTCATCTAACACTGAAAATGTATTCGCATGAAAATATGCATAATCTCGAAGTTATCTAGAAAAATCAGGTTTTGTCGAACCCAAAACATGCTCCCAAAACTCCACCAAGACTAGATCTGAAGAGAAGAAACTCCAAGGACCGAAGATATGGAGGAAAACAAAATCTACAAAATTGTTAGAAGCAAAACCTTCCAAATCGGAAGGAGGAACTCTGCACAAACGCAGAACAATCAGAAAAGAGAAAGAAAACCCCGAGAAAGAAGAGGGACGAAGAAGATAGGGAGAATCAGAGGAGATGGACAGAGAAAATAGGGGAAGGGGAAAGAAAGAGAGAAAGAAAGGAGAAAAGGGGGAGGGGAGAGAAGAGACAAAGAAGAACAGGGAAAGCTACGGAGGGGAGAAAGTAGAAGAACGGGAAAAGCTAAGGAGAAGGGGAAAGAAGGAGAAAGAAAATAGAAAACAGGGGGGAGGGGAGAAGAGAGAAGGGCATAATAGAAGAAGAGGTCAAGGGGAGAGCTAGGGAGCTCTCTCCGTGGCGGTGACACAGAAAGATTAGGGTTTCACTAGTTTTCTGAGAGAGGCGAAAGTATTCTGTCAAGGTTGGGAATTTTCCTTGGCCATATTTGTTGAATGAGTATATATAGCCCTTGTGGATTCTCGAAAATCAATGTAGGTGGAATAAAGATGTAACATTGAAAGCTTGTTAGTTCTATAATCAAGGCAAAAGAGGAAGATATTACTATATGACTCATCATCTTGTATAAGTTGTTATTAACCAGTCAATCTCCAATTACTCTGATTGAGCATCTTCTTCCCTTGGTGGTGTGTGCAGGTTCCTCTGTTTGCGAACATGGATGAGCGATTGCTTGATGCCATTTGTGAGCGACTCAAGCCAAGTTTGTTTACTGAGAGTACCTATATCGTCCGAGAAGGTGATCCAGTAGATGTTATGTTGTTCATCATACGTGGCCGCCTAGAGAGTGTAACTACAGATGGTGGGAGGAGCGGGTTTTTCAATCGGAGTTTGCAGAAAGAGGGAGATTTTTGTGGAGAGGAGCTCTTGACATGGGCACTGGACCCCAAATCTGGTGCTAATTTGCCATCTTCTACTAGGACAGTGCATGCTCTAACTGAGGTGGAGGCTTTTGCTTTAGAAGCAGAAGAGCTTAAGTTTGTTGCTAGTCAATTTAGGCGTCTTCATAGCAGACAGGTGCAGCACACCTTCCGTTTCTACTCACAGCAGTGGAGGACATGGGCTGCATGCTTTATTCAAACTGCATGGCGTAGATATTGCAGAAGGAAAATTATAGAACAACGACGAAAAGAAGAAGTGGAAGAGGAAGAACACAATGACGAATTTGATGATGAAAGTGCCTTGGTTATGCGAAATTTTAGTTCAACCAGGCTTGGAGCAACCATTCTTGCATCGCGCTTTGCAGCCAATGCTCTACGTGGTCATAGGCTCCGGAATCCCAATAGCAAAAGCTTGGTGAATCTGCAAAAGCCTCCAGAACCAGACTTCTCCATCTATGAAGCAAATTAATAAAGTGTTGCCAAAATCCAAATTCTTAATCTTAACATCCTGTTTAATCTGGTTGCTTACTACTAACATAACTTACTAAAGAAGAGTATTCATGCCTTTACTAGGAAAATAGCTTTTACAATTGTCATTCTAGGAACAGTTGAATTCTATATTGCCAAAAATTTTAACTTTCGTCTTATCTTGTACAAAATTTCTACACAAAGATTCCATGTCCAGCAAATAAAGAAACTTCTTTACACAAGTACTTGCGTCACCTTTTTTCCTCTTAGTAACAATATGACAGCAACCCAAAACAAGTACGCTTACTCATTGAAACTTCAACGTCTACCTCATTCTATAAGTTCCTGTTTGTGCTGCTCAACTCCGCCACGCCGAAGATGCTTCCAACTCAACATCTTCTTCCCACCAAGTACTAGCCTGCAGTATAAGAGTTCATGAATAGTCGTTTATATCCCACAAAGATCAAGAGTTGTAGACTATATTTTTAGCGAAAACAGAGGGAATTAGAAAGAGCTGTATCAATCTATGACATAAAACAAAGAGAAAAAGAAGACAGCCTTAACACTTCCTAAAACTTCCTGTCACCTGAACTAAGAATTAGAACTTAGAAGTCATATTTCGAAAACGCAAACTAAGCCACATCAATATGTCTGTTGCACCACTAAGAAAAGCAGACAGTAGGTAGGATGAAGAAACAGGGGAAGATGAGACTGGAGGTTGAAACGAATTAATTCAAATAAGAAGAGAATACCTTGTAGCCTCTGCGAAGAAATTCCAGTGAACTTCCTTCTTCCTCTTGTAGTCCTAGGACCCTCAACAGCTCTTCTTTTGTCTTAAATACACCAAGAGATTAATAAAAAAAGAGCTTATCAAATTAACAGGAAACAACTAAAATGCAAATGCAGCTTAGACTTGGGAAAGTTGCATACTTCACCAAGAGTGAAGCGTGTTTCACTCTCTGCCACGCAAGCATATGAACCATCTGTTTGTTTAAGCATCACTTGCCAAGGTCCTGCAGAAATCCTAACAAGGATAAGTCAATGAGCCAAAACAATGGTTTAGACACATCCAAGAAAGCAGATGCAATGAAAACTTATGGAATGCAAAAGATCCTGTATGAACACAAATATCTTTGGATGATCACTCAAATTTTAATTTCTCCATCCTCCTTTGAAGATAGAAAAAATTTTGTTGTTTGGCTTTCTGATCAGATGCAAGTATTGGAATTGATAATGGAGGTTGGACTTGAAAATATGATGATGTGAAATTGCAGATCCAGGAGACTAATATACATCATATTGAAAAATTCCCTATAACGTTAGATTGTCAACCTGATTTTTTAAATTATGGCATGCGGCGAAGTTTCAATGGTGTAGCCCTGCTCCCAGATGACACCATTTATTTCTTAACTTAAAATTTAAGAACAAAATAGGTCTGTCACACAGTCTAACTGTTGAGTACATATACTACATACCAGGGTATTGGCGAAACAGTGCTCCACTGTAATTAACAATATAAGGCGCAACTGCTACTGTCTTGTGAAACCCAAAAGGAAAATTAGACAGCTCAAAGCTGAACTGAAAAAAAATATTGGCAAGCACAGAAGCTCAAAGAAAAAGTACCTTTGAGTATTCTCTAATTCGAATATAGAACACTGGAGTGAATTGAGAAAGAAATCGATACTGTAAATCTTTGGTTGGAAATCCGAGAAGGCCCAAATCAGCCCTGCAAAGTTTGAACTTCCGATAAACAACTTCGATTGCAATCAAATATTTGTCATCAACTGTGTTTGAAAAGGCATGTATTACCGCAATGTGTCAAGTTCGAGATTAAATAACAGAGTCGGAGTTGTCAGGGCAAATTTTTCCTGCACATCAGCAGATCCCAGTATCAGTCACAATAGGAAAAGAAAAACCAGCATGAGATCTCACAGGCCTGAAGATGATTGTAATGAAATGGATAATTCTAGACAGTCGTTTTATGAACTACTTCTGATGATTAAAATAGACAAAGCCACTTTGGAGCTGCCAGCTTATAATGCAGTAATTTGCATTCTCACTGAACTTCATCAAGTCCGCGTACTAAAGGCACACAACCATTATATTATTACCTTCAGAAATACTGTCATTTTACAATTATACTGTCAAGATTGGGCAAAATCATGACCATCACCGAGATCATAATGGATTTAAACAAAATATCAAGAGCGATTACTGAGCAATTTCATTTAAAAAGAACAAAAGAGTTGGTAAATTTCCTCAGATTTATTATTTAGTATAAAATAGAAGTAAAGACACCATACCACATACTTCTCTAATAAAGCAAGCTCACGCGTGCTACAATTAATAAATATGTAAAGCGAGGGAGGCTCATTGGACTTCCACCGACCTGCATTTTGAACATATGCCCGTAAGTTAAAAGGCTTATTTGAGTAGCTTCTGTATCTACAAACAGGAGAGGTGACAGAGATTATTAGCATGGTATGCCTACGATATGCAGGATCTACAAGAGCAAGAAGCTTTCATTCCAGGAAAGAGGAGAGGAATGCATTGGCAAATTAATATTGACGTTGTACAAGACAGAGTACTTGGTAGATATATTTAATCACTTTCGTGTCCTACTCTCTCCTTGCCCTTTTTCTCTCTGTTCATTTTTCCTTTTTTCCTTCTTATTTCATGGAAAATAGTCTAACTATGATCTTATACTAATGATTACTATATTTTTAACCACTTCTGTGTCCTACTTTCTCCTTGCCCTTTTTCTCTCTGTTCATTTTTCATCTTTTCTTTCTTATTTCATGACAAATAGTCTAACTATGATCTTATACTAATGATTACTACAGGAAGAGTTACATTAAATCTAATTCATGGTTGAACCTGAATCCTGGAGGAGTTTTAAATCCACTAAACAAAACATTGCAAACACTTTCTGAAGTTCATATCAAAGATAATTAAGAAGCTCTTTAAGGGATTATATCAATATACAAGGCAATTAAGTAAAGACGAGAGCGCAAAATGATATCACACTAATTTTCCTCTTAGCTTATTACTTTCCAATCCCTGTCGATGTTTCTGATGCAGTTGTAACCCCATAACAATCTGCAAACAATCTCAGCTGCTAATCTTTAGTATCTCAATAATGACCAGTCTTTTGTAACCTTTCTCCTTCCTTTCAAGGCACTTATTTTAATGTTTGAATCAGAATCAATGCCTCACTGTTGCTTGCTAGTTATTGTACTGATGAGTTAATCGGGAGATATCAAAGATCAAACTACTGGGTATTTGAGTATGATGATTGCCTCCTTTTATCTCAGAATCTCATCTCTTTCCTTCTCGTTCTTTTTTTTTGTTTTGATAGGAGGCGTTCCTTCTCCTATGATGAATGACACTTACACAAGGCTAGGCTATTTCCTCTTAAACGCACTAATCAGACACACGATGTAGTATGTGAAATGCAACAACGTATCTACCTAAAGACACTTAAATACAGCATTCAAGTCTAACACCAACCTTCATTATCATCCTCGAAATCAAAGTCAAGTGTGTCCCGAATAGATTTGAAGAACGTTGCCACAGGACCAGTGGGGATATCGTCCAGGGAACCTATGGTTATTCCTTCAATCTGTAAGCACAAATAATTTGATATAAGAGAAGCAGCACAAACCAAAACTGAAGTCCACTACTGATATATAATATACTCTGGCTTATGAGTTCAAACTCACAATTTCTATGTTTCCTGTTTGTAGGTGTATTATACTACTCATAAGATCAGTAAAAAGTTTAGCTCCCATAATAATTACTTGGCATTACATTAGTTTTCCGTTTGTAGGTGTATTATACTACTCATAAGATCAGTAAAAAGTTTAGCTTCCATATTAATTACTTGACATTGCATTAGTTTTCCTTGTCCACCAACAATTTATTTAGTTGTCATTTATAAAAGGCAATGTGATCTAATTTTAAATTTCACTATGGCGCCAAATTCACAAATTTGTGTGAGGTGATGTCAGACAACTATGAAAAAGCACCCTCACCTTCTTGATGGGCTCAAAAGGAAAATTCATTTATAGAAGAAATCTACCAAATAATTGAAATAATTTAATTCTACTAAGAAACAAATAATATTTCCACGTCATTTGCTACCGAGTCAAGAGCTGTTTTAAACAGTTGAGAAGCCCTGCGTTTTTCTGGCTTGTCTGGAAACACCTGAAATTAGAAACATACGCTTAATCATCTCTTTTGAGATAGAGAGTAAGAATCTCCTCGAAGTGAGTTTCCTTACAATGCAAACTCTGTTGTCCTTCTTTTCTTTAAGTTTCCTCACAATTGCCAAAGCCAGCTGAATATTCGCATCAATAAACTCATCCGAAGATCCCTTCAGAAATAATAATTCACTCAAACCATGTAGTGCGTATTCAACTTAAACTGAAATAACCAATCAATTGCATAGGACTGACAATGGCTTACCCACAATTTCAAGTACCATCTAATCTCGTATATACATAATACATATTGGACTAAGGGGCAGAATAAGTAAGAAAAGATTATATCTTAAACCGTTAATAATATCCAAACTAATTGCACAAAGAAAAAATAATGAAAGGGTAAGAAGAAACGTTATGAGCAGAGAACATCATTCGTCAGACAAACACTAACTACTTGAAAACTGAAATAGATACCTTATATGAAGAAATGTTGCTAGGTAAAGGCCTGACGGGTGGAGACACAATCCCAAAAAGGAAAAAGAAAAGGCGAACGTGTTAGGATAAAACGAAACCCACTCTTAAGACAAAATTATTGCGGAAAACTGAAAGACGTACGTAAACCACATATTTACTCAATTCTAAGCAAACTTAATGGAAACGGGAAATTCTTTTTTCAACAAAGAAAGTCCAAAAACCAAGCAGCATGAACTCCACAGTGCAAATCATATTTTCCTCCAGGTTTCTCCACAATCAAACATTACTCAGCATGAAATCAAACCCATCAAAATTCAAAGAGAAGAGGACAAAATATTACGGAAAGTCAATCTCCAAGCGGGACTTTCCAGCTTCGAGAGCGTACGCAAGAGAGTTGGCGGCATCGGTGACGAGAACCTCGTAGGATTTGGGCTTATAAATTGAAACTCCAACCTTTGGGTCGAATTTCGGAGTGCTTGATCTTGCTTGTTCTTTATAGCTGCATTTGATTCTGTATTTGATAGAGTAAGTGGAGTGTGAAGTACAGGCTGGTAGTAAAGTGAAAGGAGTGGGGGAAGAGAGCCGAGAGTGGTGAATCGACCGAAGCAAACAGAGCGTGTGAGGTACCGAGAAGAAGGCCATGACGGCCATGACTAAGCTACCTCAGATTCTCACCCAGGCTAGGAATGTCACTGAGTGTCTCAGATAGAGAGAGAGAGAGAGAGAGAGAGAGAGAGAGAGAGAGAGAGAGAGAATCTAAAAAGATAACGATAACGATAACGAACTTGAAGGACTACAATAAGTTTTTCTCGTTAGTCCCATCTTGCATCTTTATAATTTCAGAATATTTAAAACTGAAGACAGGCTTCATTGTTTCAAGGAGTAATTTGTAAAAATGAAAAAACAAATTGTAAAATTAGACGGAATAACTAATTTAATTATAAAAATTACAGGTGTCATAATTTTATTTACCTTACATATGTTTAAGATTCATAACTAAATCAGTTATTCCATTCATTTTTATAATATTTTCACTTGTTTACAAACTAGCTCTCATTTCATCATTTATCATACCATCAAACTTGTACAATTTACTAATAATCGTCCACAGAGAACCTTGTATTTAAGGATTCTTTTACGATGTCGTGAATAAATTCTTGACATTCATACTAGTCATTGTGACCCTTAGATTACATTTGAAGCAATTTAGGTCATACAAAGCCAACATGTAATCATTTTTTTTCATCAAATACATATTAGGGTTCACCAATTACGAACTGAGATTTATCAATTACGTACAAATTTTTATTTTTTTGCTCATCAAATACGAAGTTGAGTTCACCAATTACGTACTAGGGTTTCCTAAATACATACAAATTAATAATTTTTAGAGGTGTTCACAAAATATGTATTGGGGTTCACCAAATACATAATGAGGTTTACCAATTACATAGTGGAGTTCACCAAATACGTACAAAATAATAATTCTTGGAGGGGTTCACCAATTACATAGTGGGGGTTCACAAATTACGTACAAATTAATAATTCTTGAAGGGGTTCACCAAATACGTACGGGGGTTCACCAATTACGTAATGAGGTTCACCAAATACGTACAAATCAATAATTCTCGGAGGGGTTCACCAAATACGATAGATACTAGGGTTCACCAAATACATACAAATTAATAATTCTTGGAGGAGTTCACCAAATACGTACTGAGATTTACCAATTACGTGGTGAGGTTCACCAAATATGTCAAATTAATAATTCTTAGAGGGATTCACCAAATACGTACCGGGGTTCACCAATTACGTAGGGGGTTCATCAATTACGTATTAGGGTTCATTAATGACATATTAGGGTTCACCAATTATGTAGTGGGGTTCACCAATTTATCCCAGCGGTTTCTCTAACCAATATTGGTGGTTTTTCATCCAAATACCGACAGTTTTTCATCCCATTCCAGCGATTTTTCAACCAATATCGGCGGTTTTCATCCAATAATGGCGGTTCCTGGAGATTTTTTTTCATTTTTGGTGGTTTTGCGTCAAGACAATGGTTTTTAGGACATTTTTATGGTGGTCTTTCAACAAGTTTGATTTTTTAAATTGATCAGTGTATACTAGATGAATCGCAAACAAAGTTATCAAGTTTCTTGATTTTTTATGTGAGCATTAAAGTATCTTCACTTATATTTAAATTAGATTTGAATTTAGTAATGAATTGTTAAAACAAATGAACACTTATTCATAAACGCTTAAGAATGTATTCTCGATTATATTGTTGTGATTTTACAACAAGTATCAAGTAAAATAATCTTTTTTCATTTGACGCACATGTTCCTAAATCCCGGTTCATGTATAGAATCGAAATCAATAAGTATGTAGTACAATTATATATGAATCTAAATTCTAGATCTATTTTTCTCTTTCATACAATTATGTTTTAAATTTATCATTTTACACACTATTATGTCTTACATTTATTAATTCATAATTTTTCACTATTTAACAAACATGTATATTCCCTGAGGTTGGAGGTGAACACCTTTAGATTTATGGTGAACCCCACTACATTTTAGAAGAACACATCGAAAAAAAAATTAATTTTTAAATTTTGGTGAATACCTCTAAGAATTGTTAATTTTATACGTGAAATATTTTGGAGAATCCCTCCAAGAATTATTAATTTTATACGTGAAATATTTTGGTGAACTCATCCAAGAATTATTAATTTTGTACGTGGATATTTTGGAGTATTTGTTGTACGTGAAATATTTTAATGAACCCTTCAAGATTTATTTGTACTCCACTACGTAGTGGAGTTCACCAAATACGTAGTAATTAATAATTCTTGGAGGGGTTCATCAATTATATACTAGGGTTCACCAATTACGCAGTGGGGGTTCACCAATTACATACAAATTAATAATTCTTGGAGGGGTTCACCAAATACGTAGTGGGGTTACAAAATTATGTACTGGGATTCACCAATTCTGTATTGGGATTCACCAATTATGTACAAATTAATAATTCTTAGAGAGGTTCACCAAATACGTACTGGGGTTCATCAATTACATACTGGGGTTCATCAATTAGGTAAAACCTAATCGCCATACCTAATAGGAGAATCACCTATTTTTATCCCCTAAACGACATCCTAAAGGTGATAATCGCATCGTCAAAGCCAATCGTTAGTTTTATGCCTCCAATCACTTGTTTCATTCTCCAAACGCCATGTATAAATAGGCGATCTCCAGTCTCCCTCCCAATCGCTATTTTTTAGGTCTAATCGTCATTCTTCACAATCAACCGTAAAATTAATATTTTTGTAATTATTTACGATACACTAGAAAAATCCTCAATAAAAATAGAAAAAAATCGTTATTTCAATGCAAACATTCATATACTCACTTGTTATGTGAAATTAGATTGAATTAATTAAGGATTCTCGATACAATTGAACACTTATTCATAAACTTGTTAAAAGTTGTCATTAATAATGTTGTTGTGCTTTTGTGACAAGTATCGAACGAGACGGATTTTCACCATATATGATTATAGGTCATGATGTTATGATAATCGGTAAATCTTATTTATCGACTTGACGAACACGTATAACTCTCAAGGTCGGATTCTATCTATAAATCGAACATATCCGCTAAAAGTTTGAAATTGAATATTGAAATTTGAAATTTTAACCTTTTATTTTATAAATTATAAACCCATAAAATTTAGAAAACAACATATTTACGTTTTAATTTATAAGTATATAAAAAATTCTAAAAATTAAAAGAGATAGGAATTACGAAAAAGCCTAAAATTAATACCGAAACAGCTTTTGGGCCTCCGAAAGTACTTAAAACAGTATTTTTTGGACCTAAATCTGGGCTCTGATGACCCCATTGCACATATAGATCTCTGAATAAGTTTGATTTGATATCTTACGACCCACGTGGTTCCACCCGAGTAAAAAATTACGCTTTCTATACGTTGACATGCGCGTGGGACGATCCAATAGGGAGTATTAGGACCAAACATCATGGTAACAAGTGTTTGGCTCGTGTCGCAATAACACGAGCCAAACTCTTGTGCGTCTGGCGTTTGGGGCATAAACGCGACCAGTAGGCCCCAAATGCCTGTCATGGTAGGCGAATCACCATGTAGTGATGACCCTACTTGTTTTAATACACTTATTTTTCTCATGTACTTAGCCATATTTTCACGCTTAGGCATACATATTAATTTCACACAATTATACCTTTCATGTACTTGTAAATTCAAGATATTTCTCTCCCTCTCATAAAAGTATGCCTTGCATTTATCTTTTTTACACACTTAGCCATTTTTACACACTTAGATATATTCATACACTTGGTAATTTTACACACTTAATTATACTCACACACTTGGTCATTTTCACACATTTAAATGTCTATATCAGCAGTTCTAGTGGTACATTTAATGAACACCAAGAATATTCTTTTTTCACACAAGTAAGCGCATTAATCATATTAATGACATACACTTAACTATTTTTAATCTCATACACTTAACCATTAAAATCACATACACTTAACTATTTGTACACACTTAACCATTATACATATAATAATTTTCATATATGTAAATTGTCATTTCCGTGACTTGATCATATCACAAATTAGCTATTTTTAAACACTTGGTGAACCCCCCTCTATACCGACGGGTGTTTTTAATGCACTTAGTCATTTGCACACTAATTATGAAATAACGATTGTCACGTACTAATCTCATTATAAATCGTTATGAAATAATAACTCGTTATCAAATAAAATAAATTTAATTGAGAATTTTCTTTAAAAAGTATCTATATCTTAAACTCTACAAACACTTTTATGTGAGACTGTGTAGATCATGCAAAATCGATGATACCAAGTTGCATCCAAAAGCCTATAAATGAAGCTTGGTTGTCTACTCAAAGAATAAAGTATGTGTAGAAGCGTTTAAAGAAGAAAGAAAACAGAGATAATATAAATGTACTAAACAAATTTTCTAAGTAGACTAAGCTAATGCAGCAAATAGATTAGTTTCCTCATTAATTAATGTTAAGCCTATTCAAATAGTATAACATCCATCATACTAACACAACCCCATGGTAGAAAAATATATTTCTAAACAATGTCATCAAAATAGAAATGGATAGCTATAGCCTATTCAACATTAGCCTATTTAGAAACGGCTCAATAAAGCAGTGTGTGTAAATGCTATAACATTATTGTGGGTCTCTTGGTTGCAAATCCACATATTTTACTCTCTCTAATCGTTGGGAAAGTTTCCTCTAAACCAAAGAATAAAAGAAAACAATAATCATTCGATAAGAATTAGGGACAATAGACTTAAAGTTAAATAATCTCTTTCATATTTTATTTTTAGCATATAAAATAAAGCACTGTTAAAATTTTTAAAAGTGTGTTATAGATGAATTTTGTTTTAAATTCTATTGTTTAAATTTTATAGAGGTAATTCATTTTTTCTACATTCAAACTAATTAGTAGTAACTTATAATTTTTCAAAGTTATCAATTTGAGAATTTACTGAAAAATTATTTATCAATTACTTTTTTCCTAGATAGGGTCACTCCACCATAGCTTGACAAAAGTGCCCCCAAACGATTGAGACGAATAACACTTATGGCGAGGGAAACCATAGAAGTCGTCGCTATGTCTCCACGAGCCACTCTCAAGCAGAGGGACAAGTTGAATATATATTGGATAATAATGGAGATGCACCAACCTCGATGAACCTAGGACATAATCAGTAATATCCACGGGAATACCTCCACTCTTCCCTAACAATTTCATGAACAACTCTGCAATGAAGAGGACCAATGGCAACATCACCCTCGCAACTAGAATCAACTTCCCTGATATGACCTGCTACGTTGTCACCCTCTCTTACCATCGAGTCACGATAAAATTTAACACGACTGAAACGGTCAGTTCGGAATTAGGGCCAAATGGTCTGTTGGAGAAGAGCGTTGCCGCTGGAGGAGAAGAATGAGGTCCATCAACCAAGGTCGCATTGTTGTGAAGAATAATGTATGTATTAGTTGCAGATTTTGGGTTTCAATGTCCTCCCTAACCCCTGAAAATGTCGCATGCAGTAGAGTTGAAGACAGCCCTAACCTCATTACCATCCTGGCTCACATGGTCAATATCATGTCCTCCATCAGAATCATCGTCAAGAACTTTAATCTAAGAAAACAAAGGAGGTAGAGCTAGTCAGCAGTAAGCAAAAGCTCGTGGAATGATGAGTAACAAGAAAAATACTCTCATCAATGATAGCTTTCACACGACCTGAACTATGATGGGCACGATTCCTAGCAAGAATACGGAAACTCCTGCTCAGAGGACCAAATAAAACATGAGATACCTATTCTCATAGTAGGACCAATAATTGGAACATGAGATATCTAATACACAAGCATGCACACACACATATATATATGCAATGTCATCGTCTGAACTAGCAGTAGAATTGTCTTCAGAGAAGCAGTTAAAGATTTTCTGTTGCGTTTCTTCATCGATAGATAATTCATGAAGCTTTTTCTTGAATTTCGATCGGCATTCATTAGCAAAGCGTCCTGGTAAGTCACATTTATAGCAGATGGCTTTCACTTTGCTATTGGAAGGTTTTTGATGTGATTGAGATTTATGTTTTGACTCTTTTGCCAAATCTGAACAGCCAGACCAACCTTGTTGCAGCTCTAAGACCTACAATGTCATAACAGAAACCAATTATTGGAAGGCAATAGTTGAAATGAATGGTTTAGATCTCAATGGACCAGGTCTAAATGTCTTGACAGATACCCAGCGATCTCTTCTAGCCACCGTTGATCAAATAACTTATCCAGAGATGAAGCTCAAGTTTTTAGAAACTTTCTACAAGGAATACTTAGGTTCTGTAAAACCGATATTGAATCATTAACACAGAAAAAATTAGTTAGACCCAGTAAATCTCCTTGGAGTTGTACTGGTTTCTATATCAATAAAAATGCTGAAATTGAAAGAGGATCACCTAGATTAGTGATCAATTATAAACCACTGAATGATGCTTTGCAATGGATTATATATCCAATACCAATAAAAAGATCTGCTAGACAGACTTTATGAGTCAATAATTTTCTCAAAATTTGATCTAAAATCAAGATTTTGGCGAATTCAAATAGTTGAACCAGATAGATATAAAACTGCATTTATAGTACCCTTTGGCCATTATGAATGAAAAGTTTTACCCTTTGGTGTAAAAAATGGTTCATCTGAATTCTAGCATATCATAAATGATATCTTTAATGCATATACTACATTTATTATCTGTTACATTGATGATGTCTTAATATTCTAATCATCTATAAATCAACATTTTAAACATCTGCATATTTTCAAGAATGTTGTTAACAGAAATGGCTTAGTTTTATCTGCCAGTAAAATGAAATTATTCCAAACAACAGTAAGATTCTTAGGCCATAACATTTCTAATGGCAGTATAATTCCTATTAACCGTAGTATAGACTTCAGTTCTAAATTTTCAGATGAAATTAGGGATAAAAGCCAATTACAAAGATTCTTGGGAAGTCTGAATTACATTCGCAATTTTTATCCACAATTAGTGTAGGATACTACTCTTCTGAATAAGCGACTTCATAAAAACCCCATTCCTTGGACACCAGATTTGACATCACCTGTAAAGAACATTAAAGCTAAAATAAAACATATACATTGTCTAGCTTTACCGATTCCTACTTGGCATAAAATCGTAGAAACAGATGCCTCCAATATAGGCTATGGAGGTATTCGCAAACAGTTAAATCCTCATAATCAGAAAGAAGAATTACTCATATTCACCTCTAGTACTTGGAAAGGACCAGTAACGAATTATCCGACTATTAAATAGGAATGTTTAACAATAGTAAAATGTGTACTGAAATTTCAAGATGATTTATTAAATCAACATTTTCTTATCCGTGTTGACTGCTCTACAGCAAAATAAATCTTTAAGAAAGATGTACAAAACCTTGTATCTAAACAGATCTTCGCATCATGACAGAGTATATTATCTGTGTTTGACTTTGATATTGTTTATATTAAAGGTCAACAGAATTCTCTTCCTGATTTTCTAATTCGTGAATATGTGCAAGGATAAAAATCAGATGAGTAACTGAGGAAGAAGTCGTAGCTCTCGTGGGCGCGGCAGAGGCAGAACAAATCTGTAATATCCGAATGATGGGATATTTTGGACATCCGAATTCCCAAGTGTGCAAGAGGTTATTCAAAAGAGTACTAAATAAATCATCTTGACACCAGAACAGTATATCCCTAACAGTTTATATGAGAAAACAATCCTCATCATTGAATCTGATGATGAAAAATCCATGGGAGATAAAGAATCATTATCTCTCCACACAACAATATTCAACTAGGTTTGAACAATATAGATACATCTATGAGGCTATAGTAGTTCAATCTGTGAGCATGAAAATTAGACATACATTCCATGACTCGAACCGAAATACCAACCCTATCATATTCAGTAAGGCTATAATCCGTAATTTCATCTCCATCAATCAATGGGGTCTTCATCCCCATACTATCAGAACTTTGGAGATACATCAAAAAATCATAAAATACAGCTATTGGGATTACATGGAATCCTTTACCAATACGTTTTATTATCAAAATCTGATATATAACCATATGTGTTTATCCATATATGTCTCGAAGTATTAAACACAAGTATATCAAATTGATTCCTCCTATGGTGGGATAAGTTTGGTATTACTTTTGAGACTTTACCCGAATTACTCCAAACTGAATTTCGGGAATGACATTCTCAATATTCCCTTCTGAAAAAAAATATTACCGTATCAAAATCACTAATACATTTTATTATCCGGTTTAATATCTCATGGATTTGGAAATGGGATCTAAGTGTGACTACCAGAATGGTATACCTATCCTGAAACGTATTTTCTTCACAAAATGGTGAGATAAAGGTATGAACTCACACTTAACTGTATTAATTAAGACTATTAAAAGTCATGCACAAGCCTACTATAAAGCAGTTCCTAAGGCTGTACCAGCACCCACGGGCAATCCATTCCTAAATGCCCAAAACCTCATTAGACAACAATTTCCTCACATCAATGAAAAAGACTTAGCCATTAAAACTATGGACTTTGTGAAAAATCAGTTCCTACATGTTTTTGGATCCGATAACTCCTCCATGGCCACCTCTAGTTCTCACCCAAGTCCACAAAGGCAACCAACTCCAACAGAGTTTTCATCATATATTGTAATTTCATATCATTGCATAGTCCTAGTCCTTCTTGGGAGGCCATCACTTATCAACCAATACTTTTTGTTGAAAGAGTAAGAAGAAAACTTCGAGATAAACATAATCAAATTGATATTCCATATGATCAATATACTTATGGACATCTCATTGCTCTAGTCATTGAAGAAGGATTAGAACTATGCAATGATATGAAATTACAACATAGGATGAAAAGTCAGAATCTTGACAACAAAAAAGAATTAGGTAAATTTTGTAATCAATTTGCCTATGATACTAAAATTCAGTATCCCTCTTCATCCAAACCTCATAGGATTTCTTCTAAGCCCTCTAAACCACATAAAAATACTTCTCTAAAAAGAAATTCAGACATAAAGAGTCAAAACATAAATCTCAGCCACATCAGAAACCTTCCAATAGCAAAGTCAAAGCCATCTGCTAGAAGTGTGGCTTACCAGGAAACTTTGCTAATAAATGCCGATCGAAATTCAAGAAAAAACTTCATGAATTATCTCTCGATGAAGAGACGCAACAGAAAATCCTTAACTGACTCTTTAAAGACAGTTCTACTGCTAATTTAGATAATGCCGTTGCATATATTTCTACATCTGATTTTGACTCTTCTGCCATATCTGAACCGCCAAACCAACCTTGTTGCAGCTCTAAGACCTGCAATGCCATAACATAAACCAACTATTAGAAGGCAATAGTTGAAATGAATGGTTTAGATCTCAATGGACCAGGTCTAAATGTCTTGAGAGATACCCAACGATCTATTCTCACCACCGCTGATCAAATAACTGATCCAGAGATGAAGCTCAAGTTTTTAAAAACTTGTTACAAAGAATATTCCTCTCCTGAGATCAGACCTGTAGAAAACTACACTACGAAAGAACTGTTAAATCATATAGAACAGGATTATATACCTCACAAACATGTTACCATTTCTGATCTGAAAATGGAGATTAATATTATTAAGTCTGAAATTCAGCATCTAAAGAATGCTAACTAACTCCTTACGCAAGATATCAATCTGCTTGAACAATCTACTCTCAAAGGGAAACTCCATGTAGATTTTTCGCCAGATCAGCCTATTCACACTTCACCAGATCACCAGATCAGACAAGGATAATAATCCGTATTTATTTCTGCTGAACTAAGTAACCTTTCAGAAATGATATACAAAAATTACCTTGGTAATCAAACCTGGTTTTATTATTACTAACGTCATTGTCTTAGTTGATAGTGGTGCAGATATGAACTACATTCATGAAGGTCTTATCCCTTTAAAATACTTTCATAAAACCACTCAATCTTTAAAAAGTGCCAGTGAGAATTTTATAAGAATTCAGTATAAAATATTAGAAGCGTTTATCTGCAAATAGGGTGTTTGCATACCTGCCTCATTTGTGCTCATTAAAAATATGACACAAAATATTATCTTAGACAATCATTTTCTTAATTCAATTATGCCTATCACAAGAATTGATATCTCGGGTATCCATACCGTAATTGGTAATGTTGATATTACTTTTGAATTTATCACAAAACCTTATACCAAAGAAGTTGATATCATCATACATCTGATTGAGAATAAAACAAATAAGTTAAATTTGTTACAAAAAGAAATACACTTTCTGACTATTGATCAACGAATACAACAACCAGGAATATAGAATAAAATCAAAACAATTCTTCATGAATTTTAAACTAAAATCTGTAGTGATATTCCTAATGCCTTATAGGATAGGAAGAAACACATCATATCACTACCAACTTACGGATAACCAACACGCACCCATCAAGTGAGGGGGCTGACCACTGCAGGTACAGTCAGACTAGGTAACAAAATAACTCACACTGAGCACATCTGTCAACTTTTTACAGGGGTCAACGGTCTTAACGCAATCTCTGCTCAACATACATTACCCAAACACGACTTGGGTGACGTTCCACTCAGTGTTCATTGATTATTTCCTGGACTTACTACAGTGTACAGTGAATGCTTCCTCAACCTTAATAGTTACACATTGAGTGCCTTCGAGTTAGCAACATGATCATGACTAGTAGAGCTTATAGTATTGGTTATATACAGTTCACATTAGTACATACATGGTCTTATGAACAACTACTGGTTAAATTAAAAGAAAAATTATGGTTTGGGAGCACTCAAGCTCCTGAGAACAATAACGTTAATTACTTGAAAGTTGTGAGCAGGAATGTAATGGAGGCAAGATGAGTAGAGAGAGTTTAGAGAGAGAGTGTAAAGGAAAAGGAGAAAATTTATTGATTGCTCAACACATGAGCTTCCTAATACAAGCTAAGGGAAAAACACACGATGATCCTCAACAAGGGTGATGTGCCCTTTTATAACTAAGAAAAACAACTAAACTTAACTTTACTACATAAAAGTAACTAGAGTACAAAGAAAAGTAACTATGGTACAACATCATTATTGAACATAATAATTACACAAAGTGGCGTCGATGAATTGCAAACGTCCAGCCTTATCTTTTTGGAGCGGGAATCTACTGTTGAAACAGTAGATTTGTTTGCTTCTGTTGTTGCATGACAACTATGATCTGCGGTTGATAAGTGATTGTCAGGTACTGGGAGATCAGAGCATCTTACTTTTCCCCTTTTTGTCTTTATCTATTTGTTCGGAGATAAGGGGGGTTAGGGACTCCCAAAAGTCAGCAATTGTAGGCTCAGGTGGGTCTGCTTCAGGCATATCTGGCAAATCATCATTTGGGTCTTGACTCTCACCGTCTAAGATACTGAAGACATTATGTTGAGTGAGGTCAAGGTCGGGTCTATGTATTTATATATATATATGTATATAAATGCTGAAAACATTATGTTGAGTGAGGTCAAGGTCGAGTCTCTGTGTGGGTGTATATATTATATATCATGTGGTATGACACGAATTTTTGGAAAAATTAAGAAATAGGACCACTTTTTTATTGTTTTAGAAAATTGTCCAAAAGTTTTTTATTTACACAAATGACAGAATTTTTCTTCCTCTTTATGCTTTTGTCCCTTCATCTTCTCCCTTCATGTCTGCCCATCTTTCTTCTCTCCCTTTGTCTATACATCTTTCGCCTCTCCCTTTGTCTATGCATCTTTCGCCTCTCCCTTTGTCTATGCATCTTTCTTATCTCCCTTCACCTTCATCTTCTCCCTTCGTCTTCTTTGCTTCTTTCTTCTCTGCGGCTTTCTTCTTCTCCATTCGTCTTCTCCCTTCGTGGTCTGTTTTTGGGTCTCTTGATCTATTTTTTTCTAGTTTGATGTGTTTTTTATTTTTCATTTTCTTAATTTTCTTGATTTATTTTTAGTTTGTCATATGATTTTTCGATTTTTTGGTTTGATTTCAGGATTTCTGAGATTTCAGCGAGAGAGAGGTGAATAAGAGAAGGAAAATGTGTGTTTGGGTTTGATTTTTAGATTTATAGGATTATAACATATGATATATAAAAATATACAATAAATATACTACGATATACTGATGATATATTATGATATTTAAATATATCATGAATGTTATAAAAAAATATACTACGATATATTGATGATATATTAAAATATATTATAGTATAAATATATATCATTGCATATTTTTATATAATATAATACACATGTACATAAAAAAATTTCAGTTTTATAAAAAAATTAACAGTTAGAAAAAACCGACAATTCTTGTAAATACAATTTTTTTCGTCACTCTCTTTTTTATTTTTTAAAAATTAACTATTTTCTAAAATCAGACCGAATTTTTCCCTCAAAACCCGCAAATCAAACTGAACCGACTAACTTTTACACTATAGCAACCAAACCCAAGGGTTCAGAAGCCAAACACGATTCTGTCCGGTACGATCGTCTGGTCGTTTCGGTGGTCTTTCTTACTGCCCTAAACTAGACTATAGTTGATGGGGGGAGAAAAAGGGGGAGAAAAAGCAAGGCCGTTGGTTTACTCAAGACTTCGACTTCGAGTTAGTCAATAGTAACCAATGATTCTTCTCAGCCTTGCAAGAAGGCTAAGCAAAGCGCATCCTCATCGGCTTCTTCTTATACTCATCAACTGTCCGATCAGCCACTCCCTGCCCCCTCCTCTTTCCCACCCTCTCCATCATCTCTCTCACGCATTTCGTCTCTCATATCTTCTACCTTCCAAATGTCCTCCCTATAATCGCCGTTTTTCCACTCCGCAGCCATTGCCCACCCGAAATCTCGACGACCCGATTGAATTGAATGGAGGGTTCCAATATCTTGACCCAGAAGACGGAAATCTTCTCCGGTTCATCAAACTGCTCGATCGGGTCGGCCATTTGCCAATGGAAGCAGAGGCCATGGCGGCACTGGACGAGTCGAGTATTGAAGTAAATCAACATTTGGTTTATTCAGCTATGTGGGAGTTGAGAGAAAAGTGGAGACCGTCGTTCTTGGCTTTTAAGTGGGGTGAGAAATGGGGCTGCGTTGTTGAGAAGACTTATAACTTGATGGTATGGGTATTGGGCAATCAGAGGAAGTTCAATATTGCTTGGTCTTTAATCCACGAATTACATGGATCATCAATGGATACGCGGAAAGCTATGCTTATTATGATTGATAGGTAAAAATGACATTTATTCATCTGTTTATCTATTAATTATTTTTCTGGTTATTCAACCATTTGTTACACATAAAGACGTTGCCTTGCATTTTTAATGATTAGTGTTTACTAGCTACAGTTCGCATGATTACACACAATATTTTTGCATACTCTAGGCACTGTTGTAATTCTCTTGCCTTTAGTGTGGGCAGGTACCACTTCTGGCTATAATTATCTGAGTTGATGCTTTGGTTAGTTTCCCTTTTTATTCTTCTGATAAATTCACAGTCGGAGTAGATTTTATAGAATTATAGTTTTTTCTTCATAATTCATAAGTTCGAACAAAAAATCTACCAAGTTAAACTTTGTTGGCTTTTAGATGGCTGTCATACTTTAGTAACTTCTCTTGAGCTTTTCGATGTTGATTTGAGGAGAGGGGGTAAATGCTATATCTGCTGTGGATTGAATCAGATTTTTTTCCCTAGTTGTTGGCTTGTTGGTGGTATGTTTTAGGAAAAGAAACAGAGAGGCTCCTGTTTATCACATATTCATTACAATAGTTCAATAGGTGACTTGTGCTCTTATTTTCTGATTTTCAAATTTGTATGCAAATTCCAAAAAACATCCTCCCTTTGTGGCCTTTATCAGGTATGCATATTCAAATGATCCAAGCAAGGCCATCAGGACATTTCAGATCATGGAGAAGTTGAGATTAGCTCCTGATCAAGAAGCCTTTTACGCACTCCTGAGTGCTCTTTGTAAGCATGGAAACATTGAAGAGGCTGAAGAGTTTATGCTTGTAAATAGGAAGCTCTTCCCCTTGGAAACTAAAAGCTTCAACATTATTCTCAATGGATGGTGTAATATATCTGCTGTTGATGTATTTGAAGCAAAGAGAATTTGGAGAGAAATGTCGAGACGCTGTATTACACCAGATTCAACTTCTTATTCCCACATGATTTCGTGTTTTTCGAAAGTTGGGAATCTATTTGACTCACTCCGACTCTATGACGAGATGAAGAAAAGGGGTTGGGTTCCAGGCCTCACGGCTTACAATTCTCTAATTTACGTGCTAACTCGAGAGAATTGCTTTACAGAAGCTCTTAAGATCCTGGAAACAATAAAAGAAGTAGGTCTTGAACCAGATTCTTCCACGTACAACTCAATGATACGTCCTCTATGTGGAGCACAAAAGATAGATGATGCGAGAGCTATACTGACCATGATGACCAGGGAGAATGTTAGGCCAACTATGGAGACATACCATGCATTTATTGAGGCGGAAGGTTTTGAAGAAACCTTGAAAATGCTTAACCAAATGAACAAAGCTGGTTTAGGTCCTTGTGAGGAGACATTTCTCATAGTTCTTTCCAAGCTATTCAAGTTAGAGCAGCCTGAGAATGCATTGAAGATTTGGGTGGAGATGAAGGAGTATAAAGTATCACCAAATTCTGAGCTTTACTCAGTGTTGGTACAAGGGCTAGCAGCATGCGGAAGGCTAAACAAGGCCGGAGAATTCTATGATGAAATGATATCAAGTGGGTTTGTTGTTGATCCAAAGCTTAAAAAACTCTTGAATGAACCAGAGCAAGGTGTTGGTCATGCATCAAATCGGCAGATACCACAGGTCAAGAGAAATAAGGCTGCTAATTATAGGAGAGGCAGCACGATGAGATGGAAAATTCAAAGACGTCAATCCAGGAAGTCGGCGATCGAATAGTTCGTAAACCTTCAATCTGATATACAACTTCAGATGGTTGAGTTAAATAGGTTATGATTTGATAATCCACAAAGTGCCCCGACAGAGGTCTTTGGTTTAATGATATAAGATAATAAAGAGAGGTCATTTGTCGCCAACCCGGAAAATAAATGATGTATTGTTTGTTAAACTGTGAAGTGATGTGAGCTGAAGAAGTTATAGTTTTGTTAATCACAGTAAGATTAAAGTGACCGAAGGGAAGCTGCTTCAAGCGGTCCACATACGACATATGGAAGCCTTACAGTATAGACGATCATTCTTCAATGTTCTTGTTACAAAGTATAAAAAGGGAAAAAGAAAAGATGTTTGCCTGCAAAAAGCAATGTCCAATCTGTGAAATATATTTTCCCAAACCCTTCTTTTTCCTTCTTTCTAGGTGGGAAAGGTAAAGAAAAACAATTCAACTGGTAAAATCACAGACAAAGTAGAAGAGTGGCCTCATAATTATATGTCTTTACCATGCAATTCTCGATTTCTCTCTGATGCCTTAATGATGCATGTTGAGGGGTGGTTGATTTTGGGCCTTGACTTAGACTCGTGTGGTGATTTCAATTAGTCAAAAAGAGAAGCACTCGCAACCCGCAAGATAAAGTGAAATCATGTTATGTGACTTTTGTCTAAAGAAGTTCAAATTGTGTGGTGAACTGGACTTGCCTTACTAACAATGTGTTTTTGAGGTGACCCTTAGGCTTTGAGAATAGTTTTTAAACAGGTACCTCTTCTGCCACTTAGGGTTTGAGAATTCAAAAGAGCATGCAGGAATTCAGTTTCCACGTACAGATCATAAGAAAGTTTTCTCATAAGATGCTTAAAAGCTGGATGTTTTAATAAACTTGATGCAACAAAAGGGTGTCTAATTCATTCCTCCTACGAGATTAAACTAAATTCAAGATCATTGAATTGAAGTATAGTAGAAATAGCAGAATTAATAGAAGCAAACACAAAATGAGTAAAACATAATCTATACATTCAATTTACAAATAACCTTGGAATATTTCTCACAAGTAAGCACACCGTATTGTGATCAAAATATGAAACAAAGCCTATGCAGCAGTGGCCTTCAGTTTTCTTCTTGATCTGCTGTACAACTTGGAAGGTGGAGAAGGAGAGAATTCAAATGGTGTTGGTGGGAGATCCATTTCCCCTTTCAATATCTTAACAATTTCCCCTATTTCTGGCCTCAACTCTGGCATCTTCTGCAGGCAAGTCAAAGCCAAGTTAATGCACAAGCTTGCTTGCTCCTTGCTGTATTCATCTTTAAGTCTTTCATCCACAAGTTCTAAAATGTCACCTGCTTGAGCTAAGTGTCTACACCAGCTTATTAAATTTGCTTTCTCAAGATTCATTGGTGAGGCTAGAACATGTAATGGCCTTCTCCCTGATACAATCACTAGTATTAGAACTCCCAAGCTGTATATATCAGCTTTCTCCATCAGAAATCCGCACCCTCCGCACTCGGGTGCTATATAGCATAACGTCCCTCTCATACTAGTTGTGCTGCTAAGCTCACGACTAAAGAGATCTCCACTGCACATGTCGCTATTAGTAGATCGAGTTCTCTTTTTCTTCCACCCCCTTCTGAAACTGAACTCCCTGTTGACTTCGTATTCGTTCTGGCCTTCTTCCCCCGTGTTCTTTCTTCTGTAAAAGTAGAAACTTTTGCCAATGTGAAAATGTGGGATTTTGATACATTTCTTCCCCTTTGTTCCAATCTTTCTCAGCTCATTTCCCTTCTTGCTAATCTCAGCAAAGTGCTCTTCTTTCCACCATTCTTGCATCTTCTTCTCTTTCTTCTTGCAATTTTTCTCAACCCCATGTGCTTGTAACTTGGATTCGTCCACTACTTGCAAATTCTCAATTGGATCTGAGTAACTGCAGATTATTTCCTCAGGAGGGCTCTTCTTTTCTTCATCCCAATCCGGATTCGCTGACGGGTAAATTTGACTACCTATCCACTCCGTAACGTAATCCTTGCTACACAGTTCACCACTTCCATCCTGTCTCCACCACCAATCCTTTCCCCATTTTCTCATATCCCCTCCTCCATCATCAACACCTAAACAAGTATTACAATTCAATTCCTTGCTATGTCCAATGCTACAAAGTTCATTCTCATAAGCAATAAATCGCTGATTCCAATCATCCCCACCAATATCCAAACTCAAAACCTTTTTTCCCTTGGCACTCTCAGTCTTCATATCGATCTCATTCACAATATTTGCATTATAGCTCAAAGAATTCAAACGCAAAGCTTTAACATTGTAAGATCTTCTACTATTTTTCGAAGAAAAAGAAGCTTGTAGAGCAAGAGCAAAATCTACCTCAGTATTGCTTTCCACAGGAGTACCAATAGGTGGAGTCTCAGTAGCCAAAGTCCCAGAAAGCTCTTGGCTCTTCCATAGCTCCTGACTTCTACCCATATCTTGGCTAAACAAATCTATCCCAAATTCACCCTCCACCTTAATCCTTGACAATCCGAAATCCGAAACTTTCGCCCGAAAAGCCATATCAAGTAGTACATTGCTGGGCTTAACGTCACCATGAATCACTGGTGGATCACAACCCAGATGCAAGAACTCTAATGCTCTAGTAACATCCAAAATGATCTCAAACCTCCTTTCCCATCCTAAATTACAGCACTCATCAGAGAAAAGTGACTCTTGGAGACTTCTATTAGGCATATACTCATAGACAAGGACCCGCTTGCTCTTTTCCACACAGTAACCCAAAAGGGTTACTAAAAATGGGGATCTTAACCCACCAAGAATCTGCAACTCATTTTGAAACTCTCTCTCAGTCTGTAAAGATAGAGAATCTAGTCGCTTAATGGCAATCAGTTTCCCATCTCTTAAAATCCCTCTAAATACAGTCCCAGAACCTCCCTTGCCAATGATATTTGCAGAGTCAAAGTGGTTGGTAGCTTTTTTAAGCTCTTTGTATGAGAATCTTTGGAGCTTGAGAGGCGCACTAGAGTCAAAAGGAATGGTTTTAGCTCGATGTACAAGGGAGTGCCAAAAACAGTAAAGAAAATAGAGGATGGAGAGGAAAATGACAATGGAGGCAGAGATTGTGAGGGCCAAAAACAAGACCTTGGTTTTGGAGAAAAAATCGGGTCTTGGAGCGATAGAAATAGGAGGGAAAGTTCTTGCTGTCATTGCTATTATATTTCTGCAAATGGGTCTATGAGTTTATGGTTTTTTTCGTAAGAAATTGATGAACAAGAAGAACAAAAGCAGTGAAGATGAAGAATAGCAGCGCAGAAATTGTTCCATATTATCATATTATTCTATTTGCCTTAAAATAAGAACACCTCTCTCTGCTTCCAAGGTGGGTTTTGCTTGCTTTACAGTTGGATAAATCAGAAGGAATTGTTAATTATATTTTTTATTTTGATGCGTTTAAAAGTTGAATTTTTCTGCCTATTTGTGTCTTAATAATGAGTTTCATCGAGGATAATGAAATTAAGATTTTGAGAAAAGTGGAGGGGAACGATGGTGGAGGGTCCCATGATGCTTTTGACTAAAGAGGGTTTTTGCAGGAAAGTCTTCTGATACAGAAAATACAAACAAAATAAATAAAATAAAAGATAAAAGTAGAGGGAGGAGTATCATGGAGTAGGATTACACTACAGTGGATGGGGAGATTTTGGTAATTTATGCAACTTTGTCTTAAGCATTATGATTTGGATTATTCTAAATCATACTTAATACTAATTTTTTAATACGTATTTTAAAATATAATATTTTATTTATATTTATAATAGAAAATATTCGTATGTTCTCTCAAATGAAATAAAAGAGTATTTAGTTTAAAAAAAATTTATATTACCGTAAAATATAAGAGGAAAAGTGAGGAAGAAGATGACAAATAATAAAAGCCGTTTAGGATTTGGTTTGATATTTATTAATGATTTTGAAGGATTTGCGGTTCACATGTTTAGGATTTGAATTAGCAAAAGCAATCATATTCTACTTTACCTGTATTGCATTTCATCATTGAGTGAAGAAAATTTATATAGTTCTTTACTTCATGCATAGTTTGTCTCATGTGAAATTTTGATTAACCTGAAGTTATATTTTTTTCTATAAGCATGTGTAACAGAATGATTGTAGAAAAAATTGATTATCAATTTATAAATGTGAATGAAAATCTCACTTCAAAAGTTAACTTTGAGTTGAGAAGACTAAATACAATCAAACATTAGTACCAACACTAGTTAAGTCGATAAGTCTTCAGCACAATCAGAAAAAAATGAGTTGATTAATGTGTAATAAGGAAGTTTGTTGATGTTGTTAATCAACAAGTTTCGATCTAATCTAGGTGAAACATGTCGATAGTTATCATATACATGCCTCGATGTATGATGGAAGAGATTATTAAAATGATCTCACGTCGATTAAGAGGGGACAAATGATCAATCTAGAATTGTGAGAATGTCTCAGCTTATAATTAAGTTATCTTGAGAGTTGAGTACTCATTAATTACCACCCACCCAATAATAATAGAATTTGCAGGAATAGTATTTCCAAAGTGAATTAATTTTAGAGAAATTTTCAGTTTCACACACTTGGAGAGGGGACGTGACGATATAAAGACTCATTTCCCTCTATTAAGTAAATTTAACCCAAAATATTCTATTAGACCTAGTCTAACAGAAAATATTATGTTAGATCATAGTCTAACAGTTTTGTGTTAAAATTAACACTTGATAGATCATGGTCTAGCGGAATATTTTTGCTAAACCATAATCTAGCGGAGCAAATATATAATTTTGTCACATGTCAAGTAGCTAGACCATGATCTAGCAATATGGTCTAATAATTTTGTGTTAAAATTAACATTTGTTAGGCCATGGTCTGGTAGAGCAATAGAAACAAAAGTCTTAATATCCTTAAACCAATCCAAAATGTCTTAATATCATTAAATTCTATATCAATGTCCTTCCATGAAAATTTCTCTTAATTTTATTCTTATATTTCATTAAACTCGTTCTTTGTTGTCGTATGAGACAGTTTTATATTTAATTATTATGATTTACCTTAAAACTTATAAAATATAAATGAGGTAATCAAAACGGGAACTATATGATATAGATTAAAAGGGGGTCACTTTTAACTTTTTCTTCCCTCAATACTAATTTAACCTTTATCAAAAGGTAATTGCATTCTTTAATTATTATCTACATGTGGAAGTTTTACTTTCATGAACGTTGTTTTGCTTATTAACTATTTAAACTGCTTCTAAATTCTTAAACTTAATTAAAATATGCAAAAAGAAAACAAATATTTCAGTTACAAGTTACAAGTTTTAAGTCGGCCCGAACCCATTGTAAAAAGGAACAAAAAACGATAGATCCTAAACTTTACACAATGGAGCAAAAGAAAACAATCACACACACAAAACAAATGAGCTGCTTGGGATCCATTTCAACTGAGCCTCTCTGTCATTGAGACTACTGAGTCCTGACCATGTGATGATTTATAAACTTAACTGATCTTTCTTCCATTGCAAGTTTTGCTTTAGCCGTTGTTTATTCTGCTAAATGACCATCAAGATAGTAAGAAGCTTTGGCAGGCCTTGACTATGGTTAAAGACTCTTGTCAGATTAGTGCATGGCTTTTTACAGAGAATTTCAACGTTGTTATGCATCTAGATAAGAAACATGGAGGTAAAGATGGCTGGACTGAAGGTATCAATGGCATTTTCCTCCCTAGTGTCATTAGATTTAGCATTTTCTGGACTCTACCTTGGAGTAATAAACACGTTGGTGGAATTGGAGACCATATTATGTGTATGCTTGACAGGTTTCTTGTTAATACTAAATGGCATGATCTTATACCACAAGCTCAGCTCCAACCAGAAAAGGCTTAAAACCAGTTTTAAGTTCTTTGATTTTTGGGCTGATAGAGGGGTTTTTTGAGATAGTCAGACCTGAAAATTTGAATCCCTTGGTACTAACATGTAACTGCTCTGCCAAATATTGAAAAATATCAGACTAGTCTCGGCTCAGAATACACTGAAATTCGAAGGCTAGCAGAGGGACCCAAGGACAAAATTAGACTTGGCTCCATTAACTAATAACTCTACCGAATAACTTCATATATTCATATTTATTAATTATTAATTATTATTAACTCCATAATAAAATTATAATTGCACTTCAAAGTTATTTTATAGTACTCAAACTCAAACTAATTGTTCACGGCCTATTACTCATTATATGATGTCATTTTATAATAAAGTATGATATACAATTAGTGCTACAGACTTAATTAATACACCTTTTAATCTACTTATTAACTCCATAATTAGATTTATTAATTATTAACTAAAATTAATTTCACTATAGAATCATAGTTGCACTCTAACCTTATTTTTTATTACTAAAGTAATTGTTTATGGCATATTTGTCATTACGTGACGTCGCTCCATAATTTAGTATCATATACAATTAGGGTAAGTACTATAGACCTAATTAATACAAATCTCCTTAAGGTTCCATATTCACACTACTTATTATCGATGATAATTTCTATACTGGATATGAGACTCTAATACACCACAAGAGACACTAAGCTCAATTTATCATGAGCACATAAATGAATTAACTTAAGGGATACTTATTACTTAATTAAATTAAAATATTTTATGGAGTCTTTATTGATGATATATGAATTCATTGTTCAATGTCTCAACCATCTAACTTATATAAGATGCTGACTTATAAAATCTTATTTGTAGCATATCAAAATGACTAGCCATTAAATATGAATGAATAAATCTCTAAAAATTGGAATTCTCGGTTTCCATTCTTATTACTAATCACATCTAAGTGGGGTTTAGGGGAGAAACATTTTTATATATATTTACTCAACCAAACTAATTAAATTTTAAAAATACCCTACAACTTTGAATTCTATTAAACGTCATTTGCCTTTCATTTTAAACATTTTTTTTTCTTTTCATCCATATGTAGAATCTCAAAACTTTTAAAACTACACATTACTTTCACTTTTGGTTGAAAATATATGATAATCTAAAATCGATCTTTCATAAATTAGTAATCAGTCCAAAATTAGTATTGATCAATCAAGAATATGATTAGTATTGATCAATGGAGAATATTAATTATTATTAACCATCCAAAATTAGTCCTAAACAATTCAATAAAAATTGTTCCAAAATATAATTGTATCTAATATTGTTTTGAAACAGTTTTTCAAAAAAAATCTAATAGTAATAACAAATTCCAAACTTTCAATTCCATAATATTATATACACAATTTAAAATAGGTCTACAAATAGGTCTAATACAATTATACCATGAATAATAACATAGAAAATAGTTTCGAAACTAATAGTCAAAGCAGCTCAAATGAGGTAACTAACGACTCTCAATTTCAGTTACCAATCATAAAAATCAATAATAACACTAAATGAATACAATTATAATATGGATGATTACAAGAAAAACACTGCATGAGTGAGAAACACTGCATTTAAGAAAAATGCTTTAAGATTAACCGGCTTATAAAAATCTTATTAATTATAAAATAATTTAAACCAATAAAATAAAATAAATGAATTGTCGAAAACAAATGAGCCCATGCGTTGAGGTAATCTAAACCAAATTATAATAACATTATCCGTCCATAATTTGGTTTGGATGTTAACGATTCTCACATTTTCAATTTTCAATCATCAAAATCAATTATAGAACTAAATAAATACAATTATAATATGAATGATAACAAGAAAATCATTGCGTGCGTGAGAAACACTGCATTTAAGGAAAATTCTTTAAGATTATCAGGCTGATAAAAATCTTATCAATTATAAAAGGAAAATTAAACAAGTAAGATAAAATGAATGAAGTGTCAAAAACAAATGAGCCTACGAATTAAGGTAATTAAACCAAATTATAATGACATATTCCAAAATTGTATCTACAATTAAGCCTACAATTCAAAATAAGTCAGCCTATAATTATATCATCAATAATAACATACAGAACAGCTTCAAAACTAATAGTCAAAGCGGCTCAAATGAGGCAATTATACCTCATAAATAACTAAGAAACCTTTCTCCACCCATAATTTAATTTAGATGTTTGCGGTTCTCACATTTTCAGTTTTCAATAATCAAAATCAATTATAATACTAAATGAATACAATGAATGATAACAAGAAAAATATTGTATTGTGTAAGACACTGCATTTAAGGAAAATGCTTTAAGATTAACAGGGTGATAAAAATCTTATCAATTATAAAAGGAAAATTAAACAAGTAAAATAAAATGAATGAAGTGTCAAAAACAAATGAGTCTACAATTAAGGTGATTAAACCAAATTATAATGACATATTCCAAAATTATATCTACAATTAAGCCTACAATTCAAAATAAATGAGCCTATAATTATATCATCAATAATAAGATACATAACAGTTTCAAAACTAATAGTCAAAGCGGCTCAAATGAGGCAATTAACCTCATAAATAACTAAGAAACCTTTCCCCACCCATAATTTGATTTAGATGTTTGCGATTCTCACATTTTCAGTTTCCAATAATCAAAATCAATTATAGTACTAAATGAATACAATAATAACATGAATGATAACAAGGAAAAATATTGCATTGTGTAAGACACTGCATTTAAGGAAAATGCTTTAAGATTAACAGGCTGATAAAAATCTTATCAATTATAAAAAAATTAAACAAATGGGCCTACGAATTAAGGTAATTTAAATCAAATTACAATAACATATTCTTAAAATGTATCTACAGTTGAGCCTACATTTCAAAACAAATGAGCTTACAGTTATATCATCAATAATAACATACAAAATATTTTCAAAATTAATAATCAAAGCAGCTCAAATGATGCAATTATATACCTCATAAATTACTAAAAACCTTTCTCCACCCATAATTTGATTTGGAGTTAACGGTTCTCACATTTTCAGTTTCCAATCATCAAAATCAATTATAGTACTAAATGAATACAATAATAATATGAATATAACAAGAAAAACATTACATTGTGTGAGAAACACTGCATTTTGGGAAAATGATTTAAGATTAACATACTGATAGAATCTTATCAATTATAAAGAAATTAAACAAATAAAAATAAATAAACAAATGAACCTACGAATTAAGGTAATTTAAACCAAATTATAATAACATATTCCAAAATTGTATCTACAATTGAGCATCCAATTCAAAATATTGAGTCTACAATTATATCATCAATAATAACAAACACAACAGTTTCAAAACTAATATTGAAAGTAGCTCAAATGAGGCAATTATATCTCATAAATTATTAAAAAACCTTTCTCCACCCATAATTTATTTTGGATGTTAACGGTTGTCACATTTTCAGTTCCAATCATCGAAATCAATTATCTATAATATATTAAAAGATAGAAGTAATGGGAGAAATTTTTTTGGACAATCATGTCCATATGTTTCTTTCCAAATCCTAAAATGCCCCTCTTAAAGTAGACTTGTCACATTCTTATTCGTTGTTACTATTATTTTTTATCACTGCCACAAATTATTACTATTTGATACATCTGCACAACCATAAATCTAATGAATATAACTTTTGGTTTGATACAATACATATTTTTCAAGTGAAACAACACCATCCTTTTAACAATGAAACAATACGGCATTTTTTAAGTAGGAGAGTATGTATTGTTATGATAGAAAAAAGTTATAATTGTATAAATATAGTTACACAAAATTTACAAACGAAAAATAGAAGATCAAAGTTTATAGTACTATTTCTACTATACACTCTTAAGTGTTTTTCCTACAAACAACATGATGTGGTAGGATATGGTTGAATAAAATATATCAACAAATACAAATAATAATAATAAAAATATTGTACTAATTTTATTCAAATAAATTTAAAATAAATAATATGGTGTTATATATTTCTATTTAATTCATATAAGTACAACATGATTATAAGTAATAATTATAGCTAAAAATATAATGTGTTTAATTACACGTGCATTGCATGTGTGTATTGGCTAATATAATTAAGAGACCTTATTTTTATTTATTTATGATATTTTCAACTTTTGAGCATATACTAACTCATATATCCTTTTTCGGTCGTTTCAATTTTAATTACAATTCATTTGATAAGCTTATTAGTTGATGAAACAATCAGATCCACTACCTAGTGACCAAGTTAAATCACTGTATATAATAGAGTTAATCCACTATTGCAACTTCACTAGGTTGTGAAACAAGAGTTTATAAATCATAAAGAATTCTTGTTTTGTAACTTGTGACTAATACTATGAGTCAAACTACATAGCGCACAAATTAAGTACTAAATGCGTGTGGACCTTTTTATAACAACGCAAAAATGAAATTAGTAAGTAACAATGAATCATTTAATTTAGACTTGCATTAAATATCATATTAGCATGCATAAGATTTAGTGCTTTAAGGGGGAAATCCCAATGAAAAGCTATTGGAGATTGTGGTTTTGATGGGCCCAGATAGAGAAAAAGATCCCAATGATGGTAGTAGAGAGTGTTTGAGATAAGGCGTGGAAAGGATTATTTTTTTTAAAGGTGTGATTAATTTTACTTTTGGAAAGGAATATGCAATTTAACTCAACTTATGATGCATCACAAGTCGACGTGGTAAAAGTGAATTTGTACATTTTGATAGTGTAAAATATTACAATCAATCCACTTTTGAAACATTGACTTATGATGTATCACAAGTTAGGATAAATTACATTACTCGTTTGGAAAAAGTATATTATTGTTAAATGGGAAACAAATGTGATGCCATGTGAGCGACAATTGATGATGGACCTCAAACTTGATGATACATAAATGAATTACTTAAGGATACTTATCACTTAATTACAAGCATCTTATGGAGTCTTCATTGAAGATACATAAATTCACTGTTTAATGTCTCAACCATCTCATCTATAGAATATGTTGACTCATAAGATCTCATTCGTAGCAGATCAAAATGATAAAACCATTGAACATGAATGAATAAATCTCTATAAATTGATAGAACACGTAAAAATATTAACGATGAATCGTGATCTTCCCGAAATAACACTTTATCTAAAAACTAAACTCATTAGTCATTTCAATGTATTATAAATGTATTAGTACATTAACCATATATTCTACCTAATGACAAAGACAAGTCATTCTACACAATACTGTCAAGCCCTGTTTATAAGTTGTAACTTATGACTTATAGATTATAAAGTAAATAACTTATTTTTAAGAGGACGTTTGATATAGCTTATTAAAAAAAGCTAATAAGTTTTAAGCTAATCTAATCTAGCTTTTTAGCTTAAAATTCTTTTAATTTCTTCACATTTCTAAAATCACCCCTATCTTTTTTAAGAACTACACAAACCTACTTCTCTTTTTCAAGACAAATCTATAAAATAAGAAGGAAAGCGTGTTGAATTGAACTGGAGTAGTTGTGTTGATACAGTCGTCGGTTCTTTCGGCGGTGCTTTTCATCATATAGAAACCTCGATCTCTGGATCACAGACGATTGGGCAATAAAAATCTTCTTGAAATGAGAACTAACAGAGTTTTATTTGTATCGTGGTCAGCAATTGGGAAATCCATATTATCTTTTAACCATTGGGATGGAGAAATTTGAAACTCAAACTTACCTAGAATGCACTATACTTGAGCTATTATAGTGTTTTTTTCTTTGATTTTCCCAATGTCGGAGGTGGATGGGTGCCTGTGTGTTTGGAGGTGGGTTTGTGTGTGATTGTTTGACTATGGTTTGCATTTATGTGGAGAGAGAGCCATACCCAAATCAATTTCATGGATAATAGGGAAAAAGAACGGGGAAGATGAAAAGGATTGTGACCCTAATCAAACTAACATCGTTTTGATTAGGTGAAATATACTTTAATCAAAATGACTAATCAAGATGACATCATTTTGATTAGGTGAAATATATTTTAAACAAAATGATGTCGTTTTGAGTAGATGATGAGGTGGAGGAGAGAAATGGTTATTTTTGTTGATTATATAATCTTTATGTCACATGCTTGCCATCTATGTACATAACGTGCCACACATGCACATAACATGTTGAAGAGAAACATGAAGGCAGGAAGAGACTAGATCAAGGAGAGAGAGAAGAATATGATAGCAAGAAGAAGATGATAGCAAGAAGAAGATGATAGCAAGAAGAAAATGATAGCAAAAAGAAGAAAGAAATATTAAGTGGACAAAATACTCATTAACCAAAACAAAGTCAAAGAATAGAGATAATAAGGAAAGATGTACAATAGTTGTATAAGCAAAAGACTAAACTACTCTCACTAAAACTAAACCTCTAACTCCTATCCCCCCCCCCCCC